>WNWU01000310.1:143496-159551 GCA_012654045.1 Ptyas mucosa
CTACATCTATATCTAAATTCATCCAATCTATCTACATTTATCTATCAATATCTATATCTACCATCTACATTTAGCTATTCTATCTAATCTATATCATCTATCCTGTCTGTCTGTCTGTCTGTCTATATCTCTCTATCTCTCTATCTATTTTTCTTCTATCTAATCTATCAGCTCTGACTCATTCCCCATCCAGTAGAGGTGGTGAAGCTTCTCGAATGAGAAGCGAAACCTCTTCAAAGAAAAAATAGGAAGTCCAGTTGCCTCTTGAAAAAACAGCACCTTTGGGCTCACTCCTTACCTCTCCCTTTCGGTTTTTCTCTGACCTTTCTGACTCCCCTCATAACACCCTCGCCCTCCCCTCCTCTCTCTTCCTAGGCTGTGATCTACGACAGCGTCCTGAAGAATTTCGACAAGATTAAGAAACCCCGGGATGAAAACAAAGGGATGATCTATTGAACGGTTCAGCCAGCGATTAGGAGCAAAGCGAATGGGGTCGCCTCCCGGATCCTTTTTTCCTTCCTTGATCAACTCGATCCTCTTGAAATAAAACAGATCTTTTAAAACATGCCAAGAGGAACGTTTATTTCGGGTCCTTAAACTAAGAAATGCAGTCGGTTTTTTTTCTCTCTCTCTGGAATCCCGACGTGTTTTTACAAATATAAAATCTTAACGGCGCAGGTGAAATCAATTCTTCCGAAATCACAGGCGGTTCTCGACTTACGACTGTTCGTTTAGTGACCGAGTTACCACGGCACGGGGGGGGGGGGAGTAATTGATGACTTTTTCACACTTCGAGCGGTTGCACGATCCCCGTGATCATGTGATCAAAATTCAGATGCTTGGCCACTGGTTCATAGTTATGACCGTCGCTGTGTCCCGGGGTCGCGACCTTCTGACAAGCAAAGTCAAGGGTAGGAAGCCAGATTAAACTTAACAATCGGGTTACTAACTCCTCAACCGCAGTGACGGGCTTCACAAGTTGTCAAACGGGGCAAAACTCAAGAAACGTCACACTTGATAGAGATTTTGGGCTCGATTGCGGTCGTAAGTCGAGGACTACCTGTATCTGGATAAAACTGGGGTGCAAGGTGGAATTCTTTTTTTTTTTTTACACAAGAATTTTGCTGAGGCAATTGCTTTGCAAAGATGGAATAATATTTTTTTTTTAAAAAAACATCAAATTTCAAAGCAAATCCATCCTTTCTTTTAAAGAAAGGTGTCCTTGTGGCGGGAAGAGCTAGATTGGTCAAAATGGCTGCCTTGCCATTAAAAGGGGCGGGGCCTCGGTCACGTGATCCTGGCTTGTATCCGGGTTAGTCTAGCATCCCGGATGCTCTTGATGTTTAACGCCGGAGGGGACCAAGAGCGAAAAGATCCTTTCGCAAAATTGGGCTCCGGCTCAGGCGCTGCCGTTGGCTACGGAGAACAATCGGGCGATTTCCATGTTCAGCTGCTGATTGGTCCAGTCTTGCCTGATGTCGTCCAGGTGGCTGTCGAAATCGACCAATCGGGAGTACACTTTGGCCTCCAGGAGCGACTGGCAAATGTGGCGGGAGGATTCCCAGTCGGTCCACATGACCCTGAAAAGATCGAAAGGTGGTGAAGAGGAGATGGGACGGCCATTTGCCACGAATGGTATCGGGCAGGGATGGCTAAACCGGACCGGAAGGCCTGTTTTTTGCTCTCCCCAGGCTCCAGAGCCTTTCTAGGAGCCTGGGGAGGACGAAAACGGCCTGCCCCACCCACAGAGGCCCTCCGGAGGCTGGAAACAGCTTGTCTCCCTACTTCTGGTGGGCCCAGAAAGTCCGAAAATGGAGCTGAGTTCGCGTGCCCACCAATATGGCTCCACGTGCCACCTGTGGCACGCGTGCCATAGGTATGCCATCACGGGTATACGGTCTCCTGCTTGGATTGGGGGTGGGGCGGGACTGGAGTAAAGGGTGGTGAAATCCATATTTTTTTACTACAGGTTCTGCGCGGGTGGCTTGGGCTTGGCTTGGCGGGCGTGGCAGGGGAAGGATACTGCAAAATCTCCATTCCCACTCCACTCCAGGAGAAGGTTGCTGCAAAATCCCCATTCCCTCCCCACTCCTGGGGAAAGGATATTGCTAAATCCTCATTCCCACCCCACTCTGGGGCCAGCCAGAAGTGGTATTTGCCGGTTCTCCGAACTACTCAAAATGTCAGCTATCGGTTCTCCAGAAACCGCAGTCTCCTGGGCCCAAAAACAGGCCGGGGCGCGGCCTCACACACCGCGCACCCCATTTTGGGCCTAGCAGGCCTCCCTGCAGCCTCCTGAGCCCAAAAATGGGCTGGGGGGGGGGCACATGCACACGACTTCCTGCGCATGTGTCCGCGTCTCCCACATGTGCCCCCCATGCACCCTGAAAATCAGCTGACCGGCCCGAGGCGCATGCCCGCATGCGTGGTGGAGCTGAGCTGGGCGACAGCTTGCGCGCCCGCAGAAAGGACTCTGTGCCAGCTGTGCCCCGCGTGCCATAGATTCGCCATCCCGGCCGTAGGAGGATATTTGAATGTGTGTGTAAATACTCCTGAAAGACTGCTTGTAAGTAAGGGTTGTGTAAACCGTGGGTAGCGGCAACTCACAGGTTCTTGTCTTTCGGAAGCCACTGACGATCCTTCTGCTCCAAGACGGTAAGGGGAGGAAGCCGCGGGTTTATCCCAAACTTGCGATTATCCAACTGGGGAAGGGATTAAGATAAGAAAAAGGAAATCAAGGGAAGCTCTTTTTCTCCAGAGCAGGGGTCGGCAACCCGTGGCTCTGGAGCCTCGTGCGGCTCTTTCGTCCCCCTGCTGTGGCTCCCTGTCGGCTGAACCTACCACTGGCTGGCCCAGTCACTCCTCACCTGGCCTGAGAGAGAGACGAGAGAGACAGAGAGAGACCTGTTTCCCACAGAAAACACAGGAGCCATAAAACCTGGGTAGGCGTGTTTGGGGTGGGGTCACGTGTCTGGGTGGGAGTGAGTGACGTTGAGTTGGCCACACCCACCCAGGTTTTGTGGCTCCCGGTGTTTTCTTTCCTGTGGGAAACGGGTCCAAATGGCTCTTTGCGTGTTTAAGGTTGCAGACCCCTGCTCTAAGGTAATCCCATGGCAAGAAACCGCGTGAATCTGGAAGAGAATTATCTGTAGCTCCAGATCATTGAGCTTGGGTTGCTCTCGGAGCTTGGTGGCTTTCCTGGAGACGTTTCATGACCCAGCTAGGGAACATCATCAGTGCTTAGAAGGGAGGGAGGTTTGTGGAGTGAAGGAGGGGGAGGAGGAGGAGAGGGAGGAGGAAGAGGAGGACGGTGGGGTCCTAGGTGCTTTCTGAGCTTGGTTTGCTTCGTTGGAGACGTTTCATGACCCAACCGGGGAACATCGTCCGTCAGTGTGACGGTCATCAATATAGCCCTGATGGCGTTCCCTAGTTAGGTCGATGAAATGTCTCCAAGAAAGCACCAAGCTCAGAGAGCACCAAGGACCTCCCTCCCACAGTTCACAGGCTGTTTTCGCCCTCCCCAGACTCCTAGAAAGGCTCTAGAGGCTGGGGAGAGAGAAAAACGGGCCTTCTCCATCACCACCACCACCACCACCCCCGCCCGAGGTCCTCCGGAGGCAGGAAACAGCCTGTTTCCATACTTCTGGTGGGCCCAGAAGGCCCAAAAATCAGTTGGCCGCGTGCCCACCGATATGGCTACCCGTGCCACCTGTCTCAACGACCCTCGAAAAGGATGCAAACGACCAGTTCTCTGCAAGGGATATAAATCCTTCCGTTCCCCACCATCCTGTCAGAGCTGAGCCTCCTGAAAAAAACACCTTTGCGACAACCGGAACCTGGATGATGGAGAATCTCCACAGCCTAATTCCTTTCCACATCCCAGGGAATTGCTCACCATGATCAGCACGGCGTCATCGTAGAGTTCGGCAATGCGCCCTGCGGTCTTTTGCGCCAGGGTGTTAGGGCTGCGGGAAGGAAGAAAGGAAGGAGTAAGAGAAACTCCGGGAAGGAAAGAAGCCTACCACTTCCCCCACCTCCTCCTCTTCCTCCTCCTCTTCAAATTCACCTTTTATCATCCATCCCAGAGTTGGCCTGGTAATAGCCAGCCAGGAGCAAATCGGACTCCGAGCTCCAAGAATCCACCTGTAAAGAGCATGAATGCCAGAAGGTTGGCAATTTGTTAGCTTTAGGATGAGGGTTAGGATCGCATTTGCTCAACTCCGGCTACTTTAAGATGGATTGGATTTCAACTCCCAGAATTCTCTCAGCTGACTCAGTTGAGTTGCTGTCAGGGTTCCGAAGACGGAGGCCCTAATTAAACCATGAGCCTCGAGCCAAGTTTCGAAAGAAATCCAGCTAGGAGCAACATGTCGGCAGGTCCCCAAGTGAAGTCAGCTCTGCCGCACGGAATTTACGGCTCGACTATGACCTTGTTTTCCCCCCCCCCCACCTCCTCCCAGGGTGTGTCATAAACCACATTCTCCAACAGAATGCCCACCCATCTTAAAGTGACCAAGGTTGAAAAACACACAATCCTGCAAAACAAATATTTTATAAGATCGATCGACCGGCCTGGTTTACCCGTCAACGTTAAACCACGGTTTCTTGAATAAGGAATCGAAGATGGCTTGGCCTGATGTACGAATTCAAGACTTTACTTCGGCTGCTCGGCATTAAGCCTTTGACGTACGGCCACAATTGAGCCCCAAATTTCTAAGCGGGGCTAAACGAGGTTTGCCCCATTTTGCGACTTTTCTTGCCCGTTGTTTGCCCGTTGTAATGTGAATCAGTAGAATAGCATGGTTGTTAAGTGAATCTGGCTTGATTTTTCCTTATCAGGAGGTCGCAAAAGGGAGATCGCCTAACCCCAGGATATGGCAACCGTCATAAATATGAAGCGCTTGCCAAGCATCCGAAATCTGATCACGCGACCACGGGAATGCTGCAACGGTCATTAAGTGTGAAAATCGGTATTTTAGAGCCGCTAAAACTTCGAAAGGGACGCTAAATGAATGATTGTAAGTCAAGGATTAACCCTGTTTACCCCGAAAATAAGACCCAACCAGAAAATTAAGGCCTAGCATGATTTTTCAAGATGCTCGTAATATAAACCATTCCCTCAAAATAATCCCCAGTGAAGATTGTCAGCCAGATGTAGATCCCAAGAAATTGTCTTGCATGTATCCTAACGTTCAACCCAAATGCTGGAGATGTGAGTGTTTAGATGCTACATATTATCATATTTGGTGGACTTGTAAGAAAGTGAAGGCTTTTTGGATAAAAATTTGGTGGGTTATGCAAAATGTTTTGAAGAAAAAAATACAATTTTCTCCGCAATTATTTCTACTAGGTATAGTTAAGGATTTCACACTGGGAGAAACAAAATTGATTTTGTATATGGTGACAGCAGCCAGGTTGTTGATTGCTCAATATTGGAAGAGTGATGCCCTACCAACTGGGGACCAATGGGCTCAGAAGATGGCTGGATTTGCAGAAATGGCGAAGATCTCAGCTTTTTTAAAAGATCAGACGCATGAGAATTATATACAGGAATGGAAAAAGTGGATTGATTATATACAGAATAAATATCAGACTAGAAAATATTATGTAGCTTTCAGCTGAGGGGGATCGATGGATAAGCTAGTAAATAGAGAAAAAGATATGGAAGGGATGAATAACATATATATTGTTTGGAATTATTAGCATTGCATATAGTGGAAGTCAAGGGGGATGGGAGGGAAAAGGGTGGTGGGGAGGGTTTTGGGGGGATTGGGAGGGAATTATATTTTATGTATATGTATTTTTATAATGTTGGGGAAGGGTGGGGGGAAAAAGGGGGAAAAATTTGTGTGTGTAAAACTTTTTCAATTAAAAAAAAAAGATTGCCAGCCAGATGGATGCATTTAGTACCGTATTTCCCCACCCAAAATAAGACCTAACCAGAAAATAAGCCCTAATGCTTCTTTTGGAGCATGGAAAATTAATATAATTTCTTATTTTCGGGGAAACACATTATCCGTCTTGCATTTTACCAAAAATATCCCAAACAAGTCCGTGAACATCAGGAAATGACTACAGGTGGCATCTGGAAACCTGTGGCTTTAACGATGAAAACTGCCACCACTTAATACCGCAAGGCCTGCTTGCAGGGGAGGATGGGAGATAGAGTCCAACCTAAAAGAAAAAGGTGACGGGGAAGGTTTGCGTGAGAAGTTTGGGGCAGGGTAAATGGCTGGTTTTGGTCCCGTCCTACGGGGTTCAACGGCTCCACAGATGTTGAGAGAAGACCGACCTGGTTGAGGGCCACCTCCAGCATGACGGTGAGCGACAGGTTGCTGTGGAAAAGGGGGACGCAGTCCGTGATGTAGAGGCATTCGGGGGGCCCAGCTGTCGGACGGCGCTTTTGAGCCAGGAGAAGTCCGTTCACCGCCACGTGGGGGTACCGAGCCGCGTGGAGGCACATCTTGACGTACGCCCGCGGCGAGATCTCCACTTCGCCCATCCTGCCGATTAAAGAAGACTTGGCGTGATTGTTAGGATGTGGTGTAAGCCTAACAGGTTGTCCAGGCAATATATGTCTTCTATAACTGTAAATGAGTTCTGTAACTTTAAGATGTAATGCTGAGTAATTGTATTGATGAGTCATTGTAAGTGACTGCTGACTGCAATTATCATAATTGTACTGTTGAGTCATTGCACTGCTGACTCCACTTATCTTACTAGTGTAAACTGTATATAAGAAGAGAGCTGAGCTAAAGTCGTTGTTGGATGACTTGTTGGTTGGAACTGTTACCATCATGTGTGAAGGAGCTCTCATCGTGGATGGATCAACAGAGTTGAATTGCTGTTTATTACCTACTGCTGTTTTGTATGGTAAAAAGATTTCTGTAACTCCGGACTGATTTGAATGGCTAAAGACTTGGATTGATTAAAAGACTATGCAATTGTTTTTTCCACTACAAAGTAAAAGCTTTGTTAAACCAGTTTGTATGTATTGTATTCATTTGCTCTCAGTACCGTTTCTGTGTGCACTTGCTCTGCTGGTTGGTTAACACAACAATATCCTTAACAGTGATGTTGCGTCGGCCAGAGACGAGGCCTCGGGAGGCTATCTTAACACCCCAACTTCTGGCCTCCAAAGGTGTTGGTCTACCCCACCCATTGACCCTACGGCCGGGGATGATAGGAGTTGTAGTTGGGCCCAGCTGGATAGGACTTGGCAGCCGTCTCACCTGAGTTCTTCTCTTCTTCTGGTTCCAAAGGCTCCTTGGGATATCCAACTGGAGAAACTTGGGGTTGCCAGATCCAGGGAAATAAAATTAAAACGTAATACGATATATGAGATGAGATGATGATATATACCGGTATAACAAAAATACCAAATCCAGTGTGAATATCTGGCTGACTGTGCGATAAACGTAATATATGATTAGTACAGCATAGCGTAGTGCGTAGTATATAGATGAACAGAGTGGGAAGGGACCTTGGAAGTCATCTAGCCCAACCCCCTTCCTGCCCAAGCAGGAGACTCTACAGCATTGATGAATGGTGATTCATCCAGGGATGAAGCTCCCATCACTTCCGAAGGCAACTTCTGTTCCATTGGTCGATTGTTGTTTTCACTGTCAGGAAATCTCTCCTTATTTCTAGGTTGAATCTCTCCTTGATCAGTTTCCATCCATTATTCCTTGTATATACTATACACTATTATTACAAACTATTCTAAGAGACGGCTGGAAGAGCCTATTATACGCACAAGGGCAAAATTGATTCACGGCATATAAAGGCAGAGATCTCTATAATGGTAGTTTAATACTCTGACGACGTCAGCAGATGGCTGACGAAAGCTTAGTATAATAAAAATTGTAATTCTTTCAACATTTTAAAATCTTAAGTTCCGGAGGTCGCAGGATGCCTGCTTCTTTTTTTTCCTCTACACTATGTAGTAAAGTGTAGAGTATGATATATAGTATTTAGTATAGTGTAGAATAAATACAGTGTGTATGGTATTGTATTACATTGCATATTACGATTTATATTGTACTGTACGGTATGCCTAGTATAGCCTAGCATAGCAGTCCTTGATTTACAACGGTTTGTTCAGCGATTGTGTCAAAGTTACACCATCACTGAACAAAGCTGACTTAAGGTTAGGACTGTTTTTCACTCTTACGACCGCTGCAGTGGCCAGCGGTCACGTGATAAAAATTCGGACGCTTGCCAACTGACTCGTAGTTGTGACCGATGCAGGGTCCCCGGAGAGAGGGTGGTGGTATCACGGGATCCCCTTCTGCGACCTTTTGACGAGGGGAAGCCAGATTCACTTAACAACCGGGTTACTAACTTAACAACTGTAGTGACTCACTTAACAACTGCGGCAAGGAAGGTTGGAAAACGGGGCAAAACTCACTCAACAAACGTCTCACTTAGCAACGTAAAGGTTGGGCTCCATGGGGGGCGTAAGTCAAGGACTACCGGTATAGGATGATGTAATGATTACAGTATAATATAATAAATACCGTATATTAGATAATATATAATTAATATAATATAAATTTAAATTTAAATTAATATATTATAAATATAAATTAATAATATAATAAAATATCAATATACTATACTATACACTAATACTATACTAATATTTCTATACTATACATAATATAATATAATATAAATATAAATATAAATATAAATATACTATACTATATTATACACTAATACTATATTAATACTATACATAATATAAATATATACTATACTATACACTAATACTAATACTACTATACTATACTATTTCTATACATAATATAATATAATATAATATAATATAATATAATATAATATAATATAATATAATATAATATAATATAATATAATATAATATAATATAATATAATTAATATAATAAAATATAATATATCAGCGTTGGGCAACCTCCAGTGTGAGCCCCAGAAGTCCACTGAACTCCCCACTCCGGATCTCCAGATTGATCTAATTACACTTCAAAAACTACAACGCCCATCACCCACAGCCCACCCGAGGATGATGGGTGCAGTAATCCAGCACACACTTACCCCCCTCGCCGTCTCTGCGCAGGTGCCGACTGCCGCCACAAGCTCCGCCCCTAGTGTTAGAATGTCTCACTCAACGCCTCCGGATTGGTCAGCAAAGATCCAATCAGAGCCCAGCTTCCGGGTCCGGCCGTTTCTCTTTCTCTCCCGCTCATTGGGCGCACTCAGCCCGCGCTCTGATTGGCCGGAAGTTTTTCTTTCTCAACCGACGCGCCCCAACGTCCTTTGCCATACCATGTGACAAGCCGAAGGGCCGCAACATCGTCGCCCTCCTTCGATCATTTCCGGCCTTCAATTGACCTCGACCTTCCTCCTTTCCCAAATTGCAGTCAGGAAAACGTCCGCTCTATGTGACGATGGAGATTCTATGATTCTTGCAGTCGGGATTTCCCCTTGCAGAAAGAGGCTCGACCATAGAGGTAAAATGTCTAGAAAGGACTGTATTTACCGGAAGTACTCTCTATACTGATGTTCCTTTTTCCTTTGTCTCTTCGTCGCCGTCCCGGAACCATAGAGTAGCTTGCCATAGAGTGGCTTCCTTGGGCAAAAACCATAGAAAACATTCCCCCCCCCAAACCCATCAACCACTGCTCTGAAATGATAGGAGTTGTAGTCAACCCAGGGTTATAAATGCTAACAGGTGGAGCTTTCTGAAGCATATTGTCATAGCTAGAAAAGCTGCACCTGTTGAGCTTTAGGCTAAGGCCAAACCCTGATGAAGTTTCCACAAAATAGGTTAAAAACCCTCTTTTTAGTTATTTAGACATTTAATGTATGTCTAGTGCATTTAATGTATGGCGCAAAGCTTGAAAATGGCTTAATCCAGTCACCTATGAACTAAAAACGAAGCATTTGCTCCTTTGTAATGTCAACTATTTCATTTAAGTCAGTATTTTTCAACCTGGGTATAACTTTTTTTAAGATGGGTGGATTTCAACTCCCAGAATTCCCCACCCAGCATGGCTGGCTAGGGAATTCTGGGAGTTGCAGTCCATCCCTCTTAAAAGTTGCCCAAGCTAAAAAAAAACCACTGCTTTAGAATGATGGTTTTATGTGATTTCTAAGCACAATTTCATTTTTCAAAGCGCAGAAATGGAAAGACGATTTCTATCACCTTGCGTCCTATTCCCATTTTGCTTTGGGCATCTTATTGGTCAAGATGTTGGCCAAGACTATTTCAGGGTGCAACTATTTTTTTTTAAAACCATTTTAAAGAATTGGAAATTGGGCTAGTCAAAAGCCGGACGACCCTTTCAAGAAATTGACCCCTTCGCTTCCTAACGAACCCCAACAGCTAACTAATGCTTGAGGAAGGATTGTTTGATCCACCCACAAGCTACCTGCTTTCCTTATTTTTTCCATTCTCAAACTACTCACAGTCAGTTGCTATTAGTTCTTCGTGGAAGGAAAAGATACCGTTTCCCCCCCAAATAAGACATTCCCCCTGATAAATAAGCCCAATTGGGCTTCGGAGTGCATGGCACTCAGGGTTCCTAAAAAAATATAAAGACAGGGTCTTATTTTTGGGGAAACACGGTATAAGTATTTATATTTTAATATTCATCGAGGAAAGATCAAGGGGAAAATAGCTTCGGCTGTATTAAGGGGAAATTAATTAAGACCGTCTAGCTGTTTATTTGAAACAACACATTCATCAGACATTTGGAGGACAGTATTTTAAAATAATCTTGCTTCGGGTTCCATGTTAGATTTATTTGTTCTTTACTGATTTTTAAGCTGAGATAATCTCTATTAACCTATTAGAACACTCTTCCAGGAATAGCATGAAGTATCCTTGATTATAAGGTTGGGTATTCTTACCATGAAAGCTCTTTTTAAAAAGAGGTTAGAGAAAAAAATCTGGTTGAGAAAGGAAGATTTCCTCCTTGTTGTTAGTTGCGAAGTCGTGTCCGACCCATCGCGATCCCATGGACAACGTTCCTCCAGGTTTTCCTGTCTTCTACCATCCTCTGGAGTCCATTTAAGCTCACGCCAACTGCTTCAGGGACTCCATCCAGCCACCTCGTTCTCTGTCGTCCCCTTCTTCTTTTGCCCTCCATCGTTCCCAGCATCAGGCTCTTCTCCAGTGAGTCCTTCCTTCTCATTAGGTGGCCAAAGGATTTGAGTTTCATCTTCAGGATCTGGCCTTCTAAAGAGCAGTCAGGGTTGATCTCCTCTAGGACCGACTGGTTGGATCGCCTTGCAGTCCAAGAGACTCGCAGGAGTCTTCTCCAGCACCAGAGTTCAAAGGCCTCAATTCTTTGGCATTCAGCTTTTCTTATGGTCCAAATTTCACAACCATGCATTGCAACTGGGAAAACAATAGCTTTCCTAGATTTCCTAGGAGATTTTCTCCCAACTTTCCCTAAACGGTGTTTGATGGACCTCTCATAAAAAAACACAGAGAACGGCAAAACCACATTGATTGAAATCTTTTATTTTGTTACCCTTTTTGCTTCTTTCCGTGACATCTCCCTCCTTCTAAATATCTCGGCTCCCTTTCTAACCCTGTATTTTTATGTTCGCCCGACACCCTCCAAAAAGAGACAGAAAAAGTTGCCATGAGTTTCCCCTGCAAGGAACTTCGATCGTGGATTCCCGCAAATTGTGTTATTAGCACAAAGATGTACCGTGACCCACATAACATCCCTTCCCTGTTTGCCCTTAAATGCGTTTTTTTTTTCCCCTGTTAGTACATGGACGGCTTCTCTTCGCCCTTGGGGTTGGTCAATTTCTCCAAGTTTTTGCTTAGGATGTGGTACAGCTCAGCCTGCGGCGAAGAGAAAAGAGAAAGGGTTAAAGAAATTTTTCTCCATTCCTTTATTCCTGCCCTCTCGATCTTCCCCTAGTTAGGAATCCACTACGATCGTTTCAGCTCGCTTACATAAAATCCACGGATATCAAGCACCATAATCTGCATTTCTCGGTAAATGGCTTCGTCGCGTTCGTGAACCAAACACCGGTAATCCATCTGCGGGGAACAAGGCAAGCCAATCACAACCAGCCAGCACCGATAATGTTACCCAGTTGAGTACAGGTAGTCCTCGACTTACAACAGTTCATTTAGTGACCGTTCGAAGCAACGACACTGAAAAAAAAAAGACTTCCGACCTTTTTCACACGATTGCGGCAACCCCCATGGTCGCCTGATCAAAATTCAAACACTTGACAGCTGACTTTTATTTATGACGGTTACAGGGTCACGTGGTCACTTTTTTTTTGACCTTCCGACAAAGCCAGATTCACTTAACAACCGTGTAACCAACTTAACAATTAACTGTGGTAAGAAAGATCGTAAACTGGGGCAAAACTTGACAGATGTCTCACTTAGCAGCAGAAATTTGGGGCTCAATTGTGGTCGTAAGTCAAGGACAATCCGTGATGAAACGTCTGCAAGAAAAACAACTACGCTCAAGGGGGCACTAAGGACCACACAGGCTTCCTCTTCTTTGTCTTTTTCCTCCTCCACTCCTCCACTCCCACTCCTTCCTAGCACTGAGGAGGTTACCCAGCTGGGTAATGAAACGCCTGCAAGAAAGCAACCAAGCGTACAGCGCACTAAAGGACCCCAGAAATGACAACCAAGTTAAATTTCCAGGACATTTTTTAGACACAACTTCATTTGCCCGGCTTTACTTGGCGCATTATCAGAGGTGGTATTCAGCCGGTTCGCATCGGTTCGCCTGAACCGATAATAGAAATCATGGGTAGGCCCGCTCCTCCGCCTGGCTCTATGCCATCCTATTTAGGCATGTTTTTGAGGCCCGGCGCATGCTTGGAAGGCCGGGCGCACACATGGAAGGCAAACATATGTGCGAACAGGGGGAGGCGAACCGGTAGTAACATGTGAACTCCACCGCTGCGTCTTATGTGAATTCAGACACTCGTTCGGAAATCACAGTTTACAGCTGAACGTTTCTCCAAGTCCAGAGACTTTTGATTAATTTAAAATATCACGGTGGAACTTCCAAGCAAAAACACCGTTTCAAGAGAGAACGTCGACATTATTCTTGGTGTCCGTCGTTACTATTTAAAATTATACACTGCCTGGCTCCAATGAGTCTGGGCAGTTCAAAATCTACGTGAGGCAACAGGAATAATTATTGCAGGATTTCGTCTCTTCCAAGAACTAGTATGTAAATTTGGCAATGGGTTACTCTAGGTCTTGATTCAATATGGGATTTTTTTTGCCTTCTCACAGTTAGTACCAGCTAGTTTGGCTTCAAGGAAGGCCTTCTACCTGCCTTTAGTCGGGAAACGACACCCAAATTTTCCTATCAGACCTGCCACCCAACAGAACTCAAATAATCGCACCCTTCTTTCTGCATTCGCTTACCACGTGAGTGTCTTTGGAGGCCTTGGCGACCGCATCTCCACGCTCCAGAAAATATCTACAAGAACGAGAAAGTATGTTGGGTGTATCTACAATATTAGGGATTTTTTTAAAAATATGTGTTGCAAATCTATGCCGTTTTCTTGGCGAGATTTTTGGACTAGTGCCTACGCAGAAAATAAAAAAAACATTCACGAACCTCCTCGATGAAAAAGCACAAAGGGAGCCCCTTTATATCACCATCATCATCTTTTAATGACCCCCATCATCCCTTGCGGGGTAGAGTCTGGACAAGTGAACGGAGCTGAGTGTTTACTGGCCGGATGCCTTTCCTGTCGCCAATGCTGAGTTATATTCAGCAGATAAATTCTCATCGTGCCCAGAGAGAGAAATATCAGCCTCTACCTAGGATTGAACCCGCAGCCTCCTGATTGTGAGGCGAGAGCTCCACCTCTAGGCCACCGCACCATCCCTACCACCGTTCCCAGATGGATTAAACCCTCGAGATTTCAACATCAGTTGATCTTCCTCACATTTTTGTTTTTGCTTTATTGATTGTCACGGCTCCAGAGACCCAAAATTGACCTACCAATGCCTATCCAATTGACCTACCAATGCACTGATGATGTAGCCAAGTTTGGTAGTGAAATGTCTTCAAGAAAACAACCAAACTCCGAGAGCGCTAAGGACTCCTCCTCCTTTCTGCTCCTCCACTTTTATCTCTTCCTCCTCCTTCTCTTTCATCTTCCCCTTCCCCCCCCCTTTCCTTTTCTTTCCTCCTCCACCATCCCCACTCCCTTCTAGGACTGATGATGTTACCTAGCTGGGTCAAGAAACGTCTACAAGAAGAGAACCAAACTCAGAGAGCACCAATTCAACCCTGAGCTACAAATATGCTCCTCTGTCAGGAAGGCTTATTCTTATTTTTCTCCTATCTTTGCCTTTTATCAATGCTGAGAAAGCATCTCTTCTGAGCTAGCTCTCCAAACACGACAAACCGTCTCTATTTAAATCAATGATTCCTTTATTAGGAACGCCGGCAGCCCCGGCAAAAAGTTTCTCTCTCACCGCAAGCTAAGAAGTCTGTCTGGCCAGGAGATGAAGTAGTTGTCTGCCACATCTATTCATCTCCGCCCTCGGCCTTTTATTCCCAGAGCTAGGGTGGGATTTCGCTAGCAGCAGTGTCTTTTCCGTCCCGAGGACCGGCCCATAGATTTCCACTGTTCTCCTCTCCTCTCCCTTCTGCGCATCTGCGCGTCAGGCACTGGACCCAGCTGTTCCGCCTCTTCCTCATCAGCCACCTCCAGACCTGAGGGCTGTTGATTTTCCATCTGAGGGCTGACGGATGGCCCAGACTCCGTCTCTCTCTCTCTCTCTCTCTCTCTCTCTCTCTGTCTCTCACCCCCTCTCTCTTTCTCTCTCTCTCTCTGACAGCTCCATTCCCTCTTCCCCCTCGGAGCTCTCAGGTTGCCTTGATGCTGACCCTCTGACTCCCACGCCCCCCAGAAGCACAGATTCTGACATTTATTACACTAGGAAGGAGGGAGAGGACCCCATGAAGTTTGACAGAAGTTTTGGGGCGGAGAAACGCCAACGGGAGCAAACGACGCCCGAGTACAGCACACCACTGACGATACAGTGGAACTCAGATTCCCGCAGAGATCTCTGCTTGGCCTCCTTTCCACGCCGGCCCTTCGCGACCACTTACTTAGCAATGGTGGTTTGGAAAGCATCCGCTTTGGTTTTCAGAGCCGTGATACGTTCCAGCACTTTCTCCTGCACAGGAAGGAAACGGTTGAGGTGTCCACCCAGGAGATTCCCACGGCCAGGAAAATAAAAATTGGGGAGCGGGGGGAGGAGACGGGATGGAGAAAGTCTCCGTTCCTTCGACGATTCTGGTTACCTGAACCGCCACCCCAAAGTCGTTGCCGTCCTCGATTTTGGGGATCATGAACTGGATCCAAGTCGTGACCTGAGGGGGAAATCGGGAGAAGGAAGATGGAAGTGATTTTGCAGAAGAAGAAGAAGAAAAATCCCCTCGTTTTTCATCCGATGCACAACCGGCAAGGAAATCCCTGGCCAATCGGAACTGGGGCGGGAGGGAAGAAGAGACACCCCCTCCCTTTGCCCACTTACCAAAATGCATTTTTCTTTAAACTCGCGAACTTCAGGTTTCACGCGATCCAGAAGTGAAATGAGAATCTCGTTTCCTTTCAGATAGCCACATTTGGGAGCTGGGAATCGCAGGAGAAAAGAAATTAAGTCCAGAAAATGCTGGGAAATACTTAAAATTCTTTCTTTCTTTTCTCTTTCCTTTCTTTTCCTCCCTCCCTCCCTTCTTTCCTTCCTTCTTTTTCTTCCTTCCTTTTTCTTTCTTTCTTTCTTTCCTTCCTTTTTCTTTTTCTTTCTCTTCCTTTTTTTCCTTCCTCCCTTCCTTTTCTCCCTCCCTCGCTCCCTTTCATTCTTTCTTTCTTTCCTTCCTTCTTTCTTTTTCCTTTCTCTTTCTTTCTTCTTTCCATCCTTTTCTTCCTTCCTCCTTTCCTCCCTCCTTCCCCCTCCCTTTCTCATTCTTCCCTTCTTCCTTCTTTCTCTTTCCATCCTTTCCTTTTTCCTTCCTCCCTTTCTTCTTTCCTTCCTTCCTTCCTTCC
>WNWU01000310.1:234220-251383 GCA_012654045.1 Ptyas mucosa
GGATGGATGGATGGATGGAGAGAGGGAGAGAGACAATAGGTAGATGATGGATGGATGGATGGGGATAGATAGAGAGAGAGAGAGACAATAGGTAGATGATGGATGGATGGAGATAGATAGATGGATGATGGATGGATGGATGGAGAGAGAGAGAGACAATAGGTATATAATGGATGGAGATGGATGGATGGATGGATGGATAGATGGATAGATAGATAGATAGATAGATAGATAGATAGATAGATAGATAGATAGATAGATACCCTGTTTCCCCGAAAATAAGACATCCCCTGATAATAAGCCCAATTGGGCTTTTGAGCACATGCACTAAAATAACACCCCCCCCTGAAAATAAGCCCTCCCCGAAAATATTTAAATGCAGAGCTGGAAATCAGGTAAGATCGCAAGAGAAGCCCCATCTTGGTCCCGCACCCCAAAATAACAAGATCTCCCCGAAAATAAGGCCAAGCGCTTATTTCGGGGTTCAAAAAAATATAAGACAGGGTCTTATTTTCAGGGAAATACGGTAGATGGGATGGATGGATGGATGGATGGATGGATAGATGGATCGAGACGGAGAGATAGGTAGGTAGGTAGGTAGATGGATGGATGGATGGATAGATAGATAGAGAAAGAAAGAAAGAAAGAAAGAAAAAGAAAGAAAGAAAAAGAAAGAGAAAGAGAAAGAAAGAAAGAAAAAGAAAGAAAGAAAGAAAGAAAGAAAAAGAAAGAAAAATAAAAGAAAGAAAGAAAGAAATAGATAATCTCAGCTCTAAGGAATGCTTATAGGGAACAATTTCTTATATTATGCATCTGAGATCAAATGTACTTGATTTCAACCACAAGTGTAAAAACGCTGGAAACTTTTGCTTGTAGATACTTGCTGTAGGAATAAACCCCAAGAGACTTATTCTGCAGAATTAAATTGATTTTATCTCACCCTTGGTGCGTGATTAATTGGGCTAACACCGCCAGGCAAGGACCCCCCAGTTTTTTGGCTTCAATCACTGAAAATAATACATGGCTAGCAACTCCGAAACCAATCGTGCCCAATTACTGGAATAAGGTTACGAGATGATCTCACCTTTGCTATTCATAGTTCAAAGTTCCATTTCCAGGCAGGTGATGGCATGTGGGATCGCCATGGTGACAGGTCAGGTTGTCCTCTCGAGGTTGCCAGGCAACCTATCCTCCCTATTTATTTCCCCTTTGATCCCTGCAAATCCACCAGAAGATAAAATCTTATTTAAAGATGGCCTTGGACGAAGCATTCCTGAGGTATTGCTCAATGCAAAGCACTGGGAAAATAAGCCCATAAAATGAGCATAAATGAGCCCATATCGACCTGCAAAATCAATGCAAATTAATTGTTAGGAATAAATGAACTAAAAAAAAAAACCCGGCCACGAATAAAAACATTTCGCGATTTCGTTCCCGCTATTGACGCTTCCGTCTCTGCAAAATTCACGCAACGAGGATTGCAAAGGAAGGCAGAAACGCTGTTTCTTCCCATTTCCCCAAATTTGGGATCTTTTTCAGTTGGGTTGGACTACAACTCCCGTCGAGGCCAATCCTCCCGAAACAGGACGATGGGACACGTCGTGTAGAGTCTGTTTAGGAAGGGCCAGGATCTAAATGGCGGACTTGCCATTTCTCTTTGCTCTGACAGGGACCAAAAATGGAGGGAAACGGGTTTTGAACCCGTTCCGTTTTATTTTATTGATTGTCATAATTTAGGTATCAGATATAGAGACTGCCCAGGTCACATGCCGAGCAACGGTTTTAAACCTCACGACGGCCTTGTAAGGTAGGCTAGGCCGACCAACAATGACAGGCCTGGCTATCTATTACGAATTATTCTCTTCTCACGATACCTTGTCCAGTGGGTAAAAAGATGGGAATTATTGCCGTATCTTTATTTTTTATTCGTTTTATTGCAATTTTTCTTTCTTGCGAGCTGCCCAGGGTCATTGAGAATTTGATGGCAAGTTTATTTAAGTAATAGTAATCATAAGAGACGTGTGACATTAAGAGTCACATTAACTGGGCTAGAAACTAGGTGATGGTGAGTTCTAGTCCTTTCTTAGGCACAAGAGCCCCCTGAGTGACTTCGGGCCAATCTCCAGGAGTCAGTGAGTTCTAGCCCCATCTTAGCCCATGAAAGCCACCTGCGTAACTTTGGGCCAATCACCAGGTGACTGAGAGTTCTAGTTTTCTCTTAGTAATGAGTCACCTGGGTGACTTTGGGTCAATCACTAGGAGATGGTGAGTTCTAGTTCTTTCTCATCCATGAAAGCCAGCCGGGTGACTTTGGGCCAATCTCCAGGCGACGGAGAGGTATAGTTTTCTCTTAGCCATGAGAGCTACCTGGGTGACTTTGGGCCAATCACCAGGCGACTGAGAGTTCTAGTTCTTTCTCATCCACGAAAGCAACCTGGGTGACTTTGGGCCAATCACCAGGCAACTGAGAGTTCTAGTTCTCTCTCAGCCATGAAAGCCACCTGGGTGACTTTGGGCCAATCACCAGGCGACTGAGAGTTCTAGTTCTCTCTCAGCCATGAAAGCCACCTGGGTGTCTTTGGGCCAATCACCAGGCGACTGAGAGCTCTAGTTCTCTCTCAGCCATGAAAGCAACCTGGGTGACTTTGGGCCAGTCCTTCTCTCTCAGTCCAGCCCACCTCACAGGGATGTTGTTGTTGTTGTTATTGTTGTTGTTGTTGTTGTTGTGGGGAAGATAGGAAGAGGAAGGAGTATTAGGCATGTTGGCCACCTTGAATGGTTTATATATTATATTTATATATTATTCCATGTTTCCCCAAAAATAAGACCCGGTCTTATATTTTTGGGGGGCTCCAAAACCTGTATTAGGTTAGGACTTATTGTCAGGGAAACACAATATATATTATTTTTATTAAAAAAAATAATAAAGGCCGGATATTAATTAATTAACCTCTGAGGTGAAATACACCCCCCACCCCAGGGAAAATGGGTGGGGCAAAATCACTGTGTGTTGTGATTGGATGGTTTTCCTCCCGAACTCTTTCATCTGACTGGTCAAGCTTAGCGAGTGGGTGGGTCAACCAGCCTTGAGGGGGAAAAAAACCTGGGCAAAAAAAAAGACTGAATGGCATTGATACTATCAGAGAACCAAAGAGATGAGATTTGATTGGGCTACCGCTCCAGAGAGAGCCTTCTTATTGGTCCACCCTCCCAAAAGATGCCGGGATGACAGCAGGTATTCGACTCCATCCAATCAGGGCTACTCAATTGTCCACAGAGCGGTGGGGGGGGAGAGAGAAAGAGAGAGAGAGAGAGAGAGAGAGAGAGCAGAAGAGAGAATACAGAGATGTGATTGGTTGGAATTAGAGAACTAACGTCTGTCTCCGAGATGGAAGAAAAGTTTCCCTTCATCTATTTCTCCATGCCGGGATTGGCTGAGCCATTAAAGGAGGGAGAGGTTCTTATTGGCCAGAGCTTCGGAAAGCAGCAGGGATTGGTCCAAAGCTGTTCTTTTAAAGGCAAAACTGACACCTGTTTCATTTGATGTCTAAGATACACTGAGGGAATATAGAGACTTTATTTACAAGAATTAATTGGAATCTAATCCTTCTCCTCTCTTAATTCCAATTAATTCCTTAATTACTTAAAAAAAAAACCCTATTCACCAACCAGGTCCCCCATTTTGGGGATACCTCAACTCTTTCCATGTCTCCTTTTATTCATTTTTCCACCTCGGTTCTCAATAATTGCAATAATTAACCATTTGGATCAAAAGCTCCAAATTTATTGGTTTTACTCCAGTTAAAACAGCCTAATAATTCATTGTTAGGCACTAATTAAGCCTCTCGTTAATTTTTTTTTTTTTTTGGTAGAATCTGCCTTTTCCGTTTTTGAACGTTTGAACCGCAAATTTGTGGGTTTTTTTAATTCTTTTTTTTTTTAATTTTTGAATTTTGGGCTTCTATTAATCTGGGATTTTTTTCCCCCAGCTCAATAATTTGTCCCTTATTAATTAGCTGTGTTCAGTTGCTATTAATTAATTGTCTCAAATTACTCCATTCCTTTTACCAACACCGTAATTCTTAATATTCTATCCTCATTTACTTCTTACAATTAATATAATCAGATTTATTTTTAATGCTATCAATTGGGCTTCAGTTATCCATTCTCATACAATAGTTAGTTGCCTTTTTTGGCTATTTTAATTAATACGGTCACCAACAGAGGCAGAAACCTCAGTAAATTCTGTTTATTCTTCATAGCCCTTTTAATTTAAAAGCGTTGTTTTAAAAAAAATCTCCATAGCTCCGCTTTACATCTTTTCACTTTAAACCTTGATGTAAAGTCTTAATTCACAATGAAATAATTTATGGGGCAGAAAAAAACCCACCTGCCTTCAATTTGATGCCGTCTCAAATCAAACCTTTGAGAAGACTTGAGTTCTGAGTTCAAAAAAAATCTTGCAATATATCTGCCTCTTAATCGATTTGTATAAACGCACAAATAAAATAATACGATATATAGGCTATAGCTTTCTTGTCTGGAAAAAAGGGCCGCTCTTTAGAAGAAAGCACAAACGTCCATCCATTTATTATTATTTTATTATTATTATAATTTACAATTTCTAAACGTTTTTCTTCCGCTTATTCTTTAAAAAAACTAAATAAAAACACACCGATTCCATCATGTTTTACTATCCCAACGTTCTGCAACGCCATACCGGATGCTTCGCTACAATTTGGTAATTTGCCTTTAATGGAAATTCAGACATTTGGGTGTAGTAGAACAGAGTGGCACATGGGTTGGGGGGTCTTATAACCCACCATGTCATTATGTCCCGCAGGTTGGCAGCGACTGGAGCGTCAAAACTCCTAAAACGGGAATACCTGAAGGTCAACGTTCCCCAAACGTGGTAAGTGAGGGTTGAATTCCCTAAAAAAAAGAGGAATTGAGATCTGCTGGGTGGATGAAGTATTTTTTAAAATTATTATTATAGGTCATCCAGGAACGTACGCCCACAATCGAGCCCCAAATTTTTGTTGCCAAGCGAAACAGTTGTTAAGTGAATTATGCTCCATTTTACGACTTTTCTTGCCCCGGTTGTTAAGTGAATCATTGCAGTGGTTAAATGAGTAACACGGTTACTTAAGTGAATCTGGCTTCCCTTCCCCCGTCTTGACATTGCTTGTCAGACGGTCCCAAAAGAGGATCATAGGATCCAGTGGTGAAATCCAGGTTTTTTTTACTACTGGTTCTGTGGGCGTGGCTTGGTGGGCGTGGCAGGGGAAGGATACTGCAAAATCCCCATTCCCACCCCACTCCAGGGGAAGGATACTGCAAAATCCCCATTCCCACCCCACTCTGGAGCCAGCCAGAAGTGGTATTTGCCAGTTCTCCGAACTGCTCAAAATTTCCGCTACCGGTTCTCCAGAACTTTTCAGAACCTGCTGGATTTCACCCCCTGATATGATCCCGGGACATTGCAAACCGTCATAAATATGAACCAGTTTGGCAAGCATCCAAATGTTGGCCGCATGACCACGGCGATGCTGCAACGGTCATTAAGTGTGAAAAACTTAATGGTCATAAGTCATTTTTTTAAAGTAACTTTGAATCGTCACTAAATGAGCTGTTGTAAGTTAAAGACTACCTATAATTATTACTATTCCTTTTGAAGAGGACGGGTTCAGTATATAAGCGGTCCTCGACTTACGACCACGACCGACCCCAAATTTTCCATTGCTGAGCAAAGCAGTTGTTAAATCGAGCTGCGCTTCATTTTGCGATCTTTTTTTTTGCCACCGTTGTTGAGTGAGTCCCTGCGGTTGGTAAGCGAATCCTGCAGTTTTCAGCGTAAGTTGGGTTCCCTCATTGACTTTGCTTGTTGGACGCCAGCTCGGAAGGTTATGAATGGTGATCTACGTGTCATATAATAAAGGTGGGCATACGCATAATTTTTGTTTTGTTTTATTTATCTATTATTTTGTCGTGTTTATGCACTATATATTGGAGGTGGTGACGCTTTAAGAGCTGGCACAGCTAAAATCTTATTTAAATGTATGCTGAGTAGCGTACATTTAAAGTGACAATAAAGTTATTATATCTATCTATCCATCCATCCATCCATCCATCCATCACATGACCCTGGGACACCACAACTGTCCTAAGTACATGCCAGTTACCAAGTGCCTAAATTTTGAAGTGTGACAACCAGTCCTAAGTCTCTTTTTTCAGGGCCGTTGTAACTGTTGTGACCTAGGCTCACTTAGTCATTACAGGACACAATTAGTCTCAAACAAAACTATTTTATTATAACAGCTGAGAATTACTTCATTCCCAGCTGACTCCAAATTAACCCCAAAACAAGTCCTTCAAAAAAAGTCCTTTGGGCTTATCACAAATCTTTACCTTCTTTGGCACCCTGCCAGAGGCCTTTCTTGGCAAAGCCCCGCAAAGTTCAGAAACAAGAGATGCCGACTGGAAACCGATTTAGCAATGTTGCTTTCCTACAAAGAGCCCAAGAGCCTTTGCTGCTATTTTAAGCCTTATGGGAAGGGCCAATCATCACCTGGCCTTACTCTTGAGTCGTCCCTTTTCCTTTAGCTGCTCTTGCCTTCTGGCAGCTCTGCGCATGCGTGCACTAGGAACAGGCTCCTCCTGTTCCTCTGCCTCTCTGCTGTCTGACTCTGGAGGCTCCAGAGTCCATGCATCGCTCCCAGATGGCCCTCGCCCCATCTCTGTCTCCGATGCAGAGCCCTCATCCGGGCCATCCCCAGACTCCAGGACTGGCCTGTGGTCCTCCCCAGCCTCCTCACTGTCCGACTCCGCTGGCGGGCTGCTGGCGGACCACAACAGTAACTTTGAAAGGTCACTAAATGAACAGTTATAAGTTGAGGACTACCTGTATTGCAGGATCCAATCTGGATCAGTCACCGGGACCAGAGATTTAGTTTTCCGAGCTTTCGGATTTGTGCTGGAACCTATCCTCGTGGAACTTCTCTCTCTCACAAGAATGTGTGCTTTGGGCTACTCGATGTGTTAGTATTTAGGCGGTGCCTGGTTGTGTGTGGGTTTTTTTAGTTGTTGATTGGGTTGTTGGTGGGCGGTTATTAAGTCGTTGTGTTGCCAAGTCCTCGGCTCCTAAGTACTTGGTAAACTGGTGGTAAATCAGCACTCCTGTTGATTGACAAGGGACCCGTTTCCCAGATTTCAATCATTTCCCAGGCTGTTTTTGTCCCTGCTCGGCCAACAATCTGAATAGCTGCGAAATTGAACGCATGTCTTTCTTCATGGCAAAGTGAAGCTACCAATGAGTTCACGTCTCCTCATCTGACTTCTCAATTGTGTTCTTTCGGTTGGGTGGTTAGCTTTCTTCCCATGTAGAATAGAATAATAGAGTTGGAAGGGACCTTAGAGGTCTTCTAGTCCAACCCCCTGCTTAAGCAGGAAACCCTACACCGCTTCAGACAAATGGTTATCCAACATCTTCTTCAAAACTTCCAGTGTCGGAGCATTCATAACCTCTGGAGGCAAGTTGTTCCACTGATTAATTGTTCTAACTGTCAGGAAATTTCTTCTTAGTTCTAGGCCAGTCATAGGGGCAATCCGTGCAAGGGATCTGGTAGATTACACTGAAAGTATCTCCCACCTCCAAGCGATCGTTACGATGCAGGATTTGTCCATTGCCTATCGGCGGGTTGCGATGCCCTCTTGCAGATCTCGGAAGCTGCGTTCTACTGCTTCCGAAATGTTTTCTGACGTATGTAAATGTATTAAACTAGCTGTGTTTCCTTTTCTTTACAGCGAGGAGATCTTGGCTTACATCCTGGTCCGTGTCCCACCGCCAGTTCCTGGAGGACCCCGGCCAAGATTCTCTCTCTACCTCTCTGCTCAGCTGCAATATGGCGTGATCTTGGTTTACAGTCGCCAATGTCAATATCTCGTCGGTAGGATTCCAGCTGTCCCTTTTGTTCCTTCCCAGAATGGATTTCTCCTTCTTTCAGAAATCCAGGGGGCATCTGTTGTGGCATGTCGGCTGCTGGCCCTTCCAGCAGCCGAATCAGAGGAGGAGGTGTGGGAGTCAGGGCCAGCATCAGGGCAACCTGAGAGATCCGAGGGGGAAGAGGGAATGGAGCTGGCAGAGAGAGAGAGAGAGAGGCAGAGACTGGGCCGTCCGTCAGCCCTCAGATGGAGAGTCAACAGCCCCCAGGTCTGGAGGTGGCAGATGAGGAAGAAGAGGAACAGCTGGGTCCTGTGCCTGACACGTGGATGCACAGAAGGCAGAGGAGAGGAGAGCAGTGGAAATCTATGGGCCGGTCTTTGGGACGGAAGAGCCATTGCTGCTAGTGAAGCCCCACCCTAGCTCTGGAGATAAAAGGCAGGATTAGGGAGGGAATGGAGATTTTACAGTATCATTCCCCTAGAGTTGGGTGGGAATGGAGATTTTACAATATCCTTCCCCTGCCATGCCCACCAAGCCACACCCACTGAACCGGTCGTAAAAAAATTTGAAACCCACCACTGCTCTCATCCCCCTTTTTCATTTACTCTGGTGTCATTTGGGTTTCTATATCCTCTCCCTCGTTTAACTTTCTATTATCCAAATAATTTATCTATCCTCTTATCTTCGTATTTCTTTTCTAACCATGTATAAAATCTTCCCCGTGTCTTGAAATACACTGATTCCTCTTTATCTCGAGACAGTGCTGTTGTAACTTTGAATGGTCAAGTAAATGAACTGTTGTAAGTTGAGAATTAACTGTACCACGGAGGAGTTATGTATGTATATATGTTTTCAGAGGTTTTCATGGGTGTTTGTATGTAGGTCTTTGGTTATTCAGGTTTTCTCCCGCGTAAAATTGGAAGTGTCTTGGCGACGTTTCGACGAAGTCTCATTCGTCATCTTCAGGCTGGTGTTTTCAGCTTTGTGCTTCTAGGAGCAATGTGGGATCGCAGCTGTTTCTTCCTTTTAACTGCTAGTGGGGGTGTGAATCGATTGGGTGGGAGCTTGGCTGTGTTCTGATTGGGTGGAGGTGTGTTCTGATTGGTTGGGGGCTTGGCTGTGCTCTGATTGGATGGGGGCGTGTTCTGTTTGGGTGTGGGCTTGGCTGTGCTCGGGTTAGTCTGAGTTGCAGGGGGATTTGAGCTGCTGAACTGCGTTGCTGTTGTTTGGCTTCGCATTCGTGGTCATGCCACATCTTCATGGTGGGTGTCAGTCTGCTTCATGTATAGGTTGGAGGGGTTTAAAGTGGCGAATGATGCAGCTGCGATCTGGCTTCTGGTCCGTGGTCGTGCCTCATCATCGGTGTGGGTTTGAGTCTGTTTCCGAGCACAGCCAACCCCCCCCCCCAACCAATCAGAGCACAGCCAAGCTCCCCCCAATCAGTTCACACCCCCACAAGCAGTTAAAAGGAAGAAACAGCTGCGATCACACATTGCTCCTAGAAGCACGAAGCCGAAAACACCAGCCTGAAGATGACGAATGAGACTTTGTCGAAAGGTCGCCAAGACACTTCCAAGTTTACGTGGGAGAAAACCCGAATAACCAAAGATAGATAGATAGATAGATAGATAGATAGATAGATAGATAGATATGCAAACGTTTGGATTAAGAAGTGTGAAATATTGTTTGGAAGTCTGGGGGATTTCCCTTGTTCCGAATTTTATTTTTTTTCGCTCTTCTCTTTTCAGAGGAAATCCAACTCACCTTGGAACGCCTGAGCCGAGCCCACCAACAAATAAGGATCGATTTGACCGATCTTGAACAGTGAGCGATTGTGATCTTCCCGGATTTAAAAGGCCTGTGTGGTTTGTTTGTTTTTTTAAAGATTCCTTTGGCAATTCTGTCTGTTTTTCCCCATTCCAGACCGGGTCTCCTCCTTCCCGACCAACTGGCGCTCATGGAAACTCTGGAGGAAGCCCCCGATCCCTTTTTCGGCATGATGGAACCTCTGCTGCCCAGCCCTTTTTTGATCCCACATGTAAGATCCCTTTTTTGGGCGGGGTGGTGGTGTGTGGGAGAGAGATGCTGGTGCTAATTCTCCCCACCCTGATGGTGGAGCACTCAGAGGGTCGTAAAGGCGAGGACCGGCGCTGTCGTAACTTTGAACGGCTGCTAAACCGGTGGTTGTAAGTCGAAGGACGACCTTGCCTCGCCACAGTTCGTTTAGTGACCGTTCAAAGTTACAACGGCACTGGGGGAAAAAATGACCGTTTTTTCACATAGGTATTTTATTTTCTAGCATAACTTGCAATGGCGGGGTTCCCTTGTGGTGTCCCATCCTTACTACGTACGTCTGGCTCTGGTTAACTCATCTGAGGTCATCCAGCTGGTCCTACCCTGAACTGCCAAAATTCCCACTTGGGACACGTGAATCCAATTCCTGGCACAATATCAGATTGATCATCAGAATAGGATAGGATAGGGTAGGGTAGGGTAGGGTAGGGTAGGGTGGGGTGGGGTGGGATGGGATGGGGTGGGGTGGGGTGGGGTGGGGTGGGGTGGAGTGGAATGGAATGGAATGGAATGGAATAGAATAGAATAGAATAGAATAGAATAGAATAGAATAGAATAGAAAAATAAAATAGAATATAATATAAAAATAAAATAGAATGGAATAGAATAGAATAGAACAGAATATAAAAATAGAACAGAATATAAAAATAGAATAGAATAATAAAATAGAATAGAAAAATAGAATAGAAATAGAATAGAATAGAATAGAATAGAATAGAAGAATAGAAGAATAGAAGAATAGAATAGAATAGAAATAGAATAAGAATAGAATAGAATAGAATAGAATAGAATAGAATAGAATAGAATAATAAAATAGAATAGAAAAATAGAATAGAATAAGGAAAGAATAGAATAGAATAGAATAGAATAGAATAGAATAGAAAAGAATAGAATAGAATAGAAAAATAAAATAGAATAACAAAATAGAATATAAAAATAGAATAGAATAAGGAATGAATAGAATAGAAATAGAATAGAATATAAAAATAGAATAGAATAGAACAGAATAATAGAATAGAATAATAAAATAGAATATAAAAATAGAATAGAATAAGGAAAGAATAGAATAGAATAGAGTAATAAAATAGAATATAAAAATAGAATAGAATAAGGAAAGAATAGAATAGAAATAGAATAGAATATAAAAATAGAATAGAATAGAACAGAATAATAGAATAGAATAATAAAATAGAATATAAAATTAGAATAGAATAAGGAAAGAATAGAATAGAACAAGGAAAGAATAGAATAGAATATAAAAATAGAATAGAATAGGATAGAATAACAGAGTTGGAAGGGACCTTGGAGGTCTTCTAGTCCATCCCCCTGCTTTGGAAGGGAAGGAACCCTATACCATCTTCTTCTTTTCCCAGGTCCGAGACCTCTTGGAGGCCCCAACTCCTGAGAGAAGCCCTCTGGAACTGTCCCCTCCCTCCCTCCGGCCTCGAAGGGCAGGTGAGGCCAAAACTCAGGACTGCAGTTCGGGGTAGAAAAAGTCTCTTCTGAGGCAGGTTTGCCTTTCAGGATGCCTGTCAACCCACAAATGCAAATCCCGACAACCGCTTTTCGTTGTGGGAGGATGTGGTGGCTCTCACCCTGTTTTTGCAGCCCTCGGCTTCTGCTTAAAATTGAAACTGGCCAGAAGTTATGAACGCACAAAGTGTGAAAAAGTTCCTCACACCGCCTGTTTTGACGGCATTGTCAAAACTTTCAAAGCATTGTAAGACGACGTGACGTCTATGGAGATTCTCGGTCATTTGGGTTACGGTTGTGACGAAGGTGTTGTTGGTTTTTTTTTTAAAAACGCCTCAGCTGGATCGTCTTTGTTTTGTTTTGTTTTTCCTTGAAGACGTTTCCCTTCTCATCCAAGAACCTTCTTCAGTTCTGACTGAACGGCGGAGGGCGGAAGGATTTATATTCCTTTGCAGTCATCTGGTCGTTAGTACTCCCTCTGAGAGTCACTTGAGGCCACTTGGCGGTTTATCTGTACCCTCAGGGTCCCCTGAATCAGAGTGCAAAGATGTGCAAGTCTACCTCCAAATTAGACGGCGTATTGTTTCTCTGTGTCATATAATATCTGTGCATAATTTTGATTTGATTGATTGATTGATTTTGTCATGTTTATATAGTGTATACAGGGGTGGGCTGCTGGGGGTTCGTAGGAGTTCGAGAAAACCTCTAGCTACGATTCTGTGCAGTTCTCACTCTTGGCTGGCCCCGCCCACCCCACCCTGCCCCTCCCAGGAATCCCTACACTGCCTGTTTTGGATGCAGGGCGCGCGGCGAGACTTGGGAAGACCGGAAAAAGGCCTATTTCCAGCCGTTTTCGCCCTCCCAGAGGCTCGAGGAAAGACTCCAAAGCCCGGGGAGGGCAAAAATGCCCCTCCCCCCCATGGTGCAGGAAGCCAACTAGGCCACGCCCACCCAGCAACCGGGCAGAGAAGCCCTTGGTAAAAATTTTGAAGCCCACCCCTGGGGGTATATTGGAGGGGGTGACCCTTTTGAGAGCTGCCTGCAATGAAATTTCATTTTAATGTACGCCGAAGTGTTACGGAATGATGGGGACCAAACAACATTCCTGGTCAGCCAGAGCCAGTTTATTGCGCAAACGTTCAGAGCAGATTCATACCTGGAAGTCTGAACACCTTATGATCTTGAGACCCTAGTTTTTATACATTTTCAAACAAAGGATTCTGCTGAGACGGCAGTTTTCCTATTACATACGTTTGTTACGTTTAATTGACATGTCCTAATCACTAAAGTTTTACATTCTCTTTGCCAAACAGTCATAATTCTTCTGTCAATTACTGGAGCCTAGAGTCAAATGATTTTCTGTTGACAGACGACTCTTAGCTCACGTAGATACCCTTGACCTAACCGACCTTTAAGCTGTACGTCACCAGAATGTTCCTTTCTTCCTGACAGCTTAGAGGCCTCCTTACAAAGTATTTCGTATCCGAAAGGAATTTGGCTGAATTTGTACTTTTTCCAACCGGATGCATTTCCTGCTTTTAGAACAAAGTGAATAGAAAGTTGTCCAGGGATCATCTAGCAGATCCCGTATTAATCATAGTATTAATATTAGTTATAAGAGAAGAGTGGACATCCAAAGCGACAATAAAGTTATTCTCTTAAGCGGGCGAGGAACTTTCTTGGAAGGACTGCGTTGCAAACAGGAGATGGATGGTGATTGTCTCACACGTGCACACTCTGTTGAGAGAGGCAGTTTGAAAGAGGGGTCAAAGAGGCCATCTGCTTTAAAACTGAGCAGCCCTCTCTTAACAGAGGCGAAGGGGTACGATAACACCCGTCTCCTGTTTACAACACAGTCCTTTTCAGCTCCACACCCGTTGGCACTACTCAGATGTCCCTGGGGGCACAGATAAACCTCGAAGTAGCCTCAACAACCCTCAGAGAGAGTACTTAGACGACTGCAAGGAATATAAATCCTTTCCGTTCCTCACCGTTCAGTCAGAACCGAGGAAGCGTCTCGGAGGAGAAGCGAAACGCCTTCGAGGAAAAACGCAAAAAGTCCAGTCGCCTTTTGAAACCAGCAACTCGGGGACAGGAGGACGTGAGTTTTGCAGGAATTAAAGGGTAGGGACTGTTGTTGTGTGACCCAACCCTCCTTGTTTTGGAGATACAAAAACAGGCTGCCCTCCTCTCTGTTTTTTGCATATATTTTTTTTTTCTCTGCAGCTTCTGGCTGCCCGGTTTCAAACTTGCCAACAAAACTAGCCCCGATTTTTAACAATGATTCATTCTATTTGCACAAAGCCGCCTCTTTCTTCTGTTTATCGCTTGCTTGAATGCCGCTGTGCCTCTGCAGCTGTGGAACAGCCGTTAGACAGAAATAATAATTCCCTTCGTTGCCCTGTAATCATTTGCAGCAAGAAATTAAAAATGAAACAAAACAGAATCCTGGGACTCATTAAAGACAAACAATGCGTGTTTCTGTGCCATGAATTAAAAACAACTCTTCCTTGCGAATTCCCTGGCGTTGCAAGGCCAATTCTTTATTTTTCAATTGAGATAGTCCATGACGTATTTTATTATTTTTTTTTTATTATTTATTAGATTTGTATACCGCCCTACTGCCGTATGACCAGAACCGAGCCCAAAATTTCTGCTGCTAAGTGAAACATCGGTTAAGTGAGCCGAGCCCCATTTTACGACCTTTCTTGCCAGCGTTGTTAAGTGAATGACTGCATTTTTTTTTTAAAGTTAGCCACAGGGCTGTTAAGTGACTCTGGCTTCCCCGTTGACTGTGCTTGTCAGAAGGTCGCAAAAGGTTGACTTCAGGCCATTGCAATCGTCATCAATGTGAGTCAGTTGCCAGGTGTCTGAATTGTGATCACGTGGCCATTAGGTCGTAACTGTGTAAAAAACAGTCCCCGTTGTAACTTTGAATCAGGGGTGAAATGCTCCCGGTTCGGACCGGATCGCCCGATCCGGTAGTGATGGCGGTGGGTGGTTCGGAGAACTGGTAGCAAAAATCTCTGCCCCCCTTCTCCATGCCCAGCTGAGCTGCGGGATCATCAAAGGCTTTTTTTTTTTTACTTTTAAAAGCATTTTTTCTACAACCCCTTCCGACGAAAAAATGCTTTTAAAAGTTAAAAAAAAAAGCCTCTGATGATCGCGCGGCTCAGCTGGGATCGTCAGGGGCTTTTCAAAGCATTTTTTTCTGCAACCTCTTGGCCGAAGAGGTGGTAAAAAAATGCTTTGAAAAGCCTCTTACCTGCATCTTTGCCGAATGGAGTTTCCGTTTTAGTTCGTTTTCACCGCTCTGAGCCCGATGGGCGAGTGCAAATTTTGCAAAATAACCACTAATTTTTCCAAATCTTTTTCACGCCAAAGGAAAACCGAGGATCACCGTCTCACCTGATGCAATCACGCTCAAAGAATCCGAGCCCATCACACTGCTGAAAATTGAAGTAAGCCTTCCTGCTGGGAAGTGGCGAAGAGGGGTAGACAAGGATGATGTGATTTGTAATGTGGGAGCGTCAAATGTCCAACTAAAGGTAAAGGTTCCCCTCGCACATATGCGCTAGTCGTTCCTGACTCTAGGGGGCGGTGCTCATCTCCGTTTCAAAGCCGAAGAGCCAGCGCTGTCCGAAGACGTCTCCGTGGTCATGTGGCCGGCATGACTCAACGCCAAAGGCGTACGGAACGCTGTTCCCTTCCCACCAAAGGGGGTCCCTATTTTTTCCACTTGCATTTTTTACGTGCTTTCGAACGGCTAGGTTGGCAGAAGCTGGGACAAGTCACGGGAGCTCACCCCGTGACGCGGCGCTAGGGATTCGAACCGCTGAACTGCCGACCTTTCGATCGACAAGCTCGGCGTCCTAGCCACCGAGCCACCGCGTCCCTTTAAATGTCCAACTAGTGAACACACTCTCAGGAGCTTGGAATTCCCCAAAAGTAAAACTTTATTAGATGCACCATTTTGGTACTGAAGAATCAAAACCAGCTCTGGTTTTCCCGCACGAATGCTTGCCCAGTTAAACAATAGCTTCTCTTCCTCCCCACCCCTGGGCGATCGCATTGTCCAATGATGAGCCGTCCTTTTGTTATGGGAACCGTCCGCCTCTTTCTCAAGCACCTGCAGCGGTGACCTTGATGGTTTCCAGGCTTTCAGGATCTGTGTGTTACATGAAGCGTTCATTGTCAAGTTGAATAGCCAATTGTAGAAACTGGTTCTCTGCCTGGTTGCTGGGTGGGCGTGGCCTACTTGGCTTATTGCACCATGGCAGGGGAGGGGAGGCATTTTTGCCCTTCCCAGGCTCCAGAGTCCGGAAATAGGCCCGTTTCCAGAATTCTGGTAAATCCATTTTTCGCCCTCCCCAGGCTCTGGAGGCTTTTCTTGAGCCTCCGGAAGGGCGAAAACAGCCTCCTCAAGCTCCGGAGGCCGGAAATAGGCCTGTTTCTGGATTTCCGGGAGGCCCATTTTTCGCCCTCCCAGAGCCTCTGCGCCGGCGTTGTACTTACCTGGCATCTAAAATGGGTCTTGTGGAGATTCCTGGGAGGGGCAGGGCGGGGCGGGCCTGGTCAACCAGCCCTTGCAACTACCAGTTTGGCGAACCACATTAAAATGAACATCCGGTTCAGTGGTGAAATCCATTTTTTTCCCCTACCGGTTCTGTGGGCGTGGCTTGGTGGGCATGGCAGGGGAAGGATACTGCAAAATCCCCATTCCTTCCCCACTCCTGGGGGAAGGATATTGCAAAATCCCCATTCCCTCCCCACTCTGGGGCCAGCCAGAGGCGGTATTTGCCGATTCTCCGAACTACTCAAAATGTCCGCTACCGGTTCTCCAGAAATGGTCATAACCTGCTGGATTTCACCCCTGCTCGTAACAGGTTCATAGCAGATTCTCCTACCCGCTTTAGGACGAGCAAGATCTCCCTGAAATAACAGCCGGAGAAATCGACTTGTTGGTGGAACAGGAAGGATTCCTGGTGCCCGGTGCAGAGAAGGAGCCATTGTCCCCTCAGGCTGTTGTCAGAAAAAGGCGCGTGGAGGAAGGTGAGACGTAGAGGGTCTTAGAAAGGTGAGATTTTTAGGCTCTTTCCTGGTCCTGAAACTCAGGGACATTTGAGGTGTATCAGATCGACCAAAATGGTCTTCTCCTCGGTACCCTTGGCTGCTTTCTGGAATCTCCAGAGAGGAAGGAAAAAGACCGTGTTTGAAAATCCAGGGAGAGTCTTTAAAATCTTTCCAAAGAGGTGGCCCTTGAACAATAGGATAGCGGGTGAAATGAGCTGGTGAGTCTGGAGTTCTATCTGAGCAGATGGTCTTCGAATGTTCTGACCTTCCAGATGTGCGGATGTCCCTTCATTCTTTAGCTGCCGGCCGGGGTCGTGGTTTTGGATCAGAAGCCAGAACAATTGAAGATGCCCTGGTTGGGGAAAAGGACGGTTGGTCCGATCTCCATAGTGAGAACAAAGAAAGAGAGTGAGATGGGCAGCATGAAAGATAGAGTAGATAGATAATAGGTAGGTAGGTAGGTAGATATATATATATAGATAGATAGATAGATAGATAGATAGATAGATATTTGTTTTCTGAGGTTTTCGCGGGTGTTTGTATGTAGGTCTTTATAAAGACCTACATATATATATATATATATATATATATATATATAGAGA
>WNWU01000310.1:291557-302986 GCA_012654045.1 Ptyas mucosa
AGGAAGACGGTGAGGTACACTTTGGTGCTCTCTGAGCTTGTTTTCTCACAGACATCTAATGACCCAACTAGGTAACAATATCAGTGCTACGAGGGAGTAGGGTTTACACAATGGAAGAGGAGAACTGTGGGGTCCTTGGTGCTCTCTGAGCTAGTTTTCTCGCGGACGTCTCATGACCCAACTAGGTAACATCATCAGCGCTCAGAAGACTGCTCCCTGAACCACAAGTGCGATTCGAAAGTCTAAAACTCGGGAATTGGAAGACCGGTTGGACTTCAACTCCCAGAATTCCCCAGCCCTGCACGGCGGGAGTCAGGGGGGGGGGCGCCGTCTCACCTTAATGCCCTCGGTGGATTTGAGGGAATAAATCAGAAGCGTCGTTATCCGAGGCAGGTACGGGGTGATCGAATCCCCCATGACGTTCGCGAGAGAGCTGAACAGGCTGTACCTAAAAGGCGGCAGAAGATCCTGGGTTAAAAAAAAGGCTCGTTTTGGGCGTTGGCAACCCCCCCAAAAATTAACATGACATGTAGTCCTCGACTTACGACGATCTGTTTAGTGACTATTCGAAGTTACGACGGCACTTTAAAAAGCGACATGACTGTTTTTCACGCGTCTGCTGTCAGCAGCATCCCTCCCGCGGTCACGTGTTCGAAATCCTGACCGACTTGTATTTATGACGGTCGCAGTGTTTCGGGGTGTGTGTGTCATGTGATCCCCCTTGGCGACCTTCTGACGAAGTCAGATTCACTTAACAACCATGTTAACTTGCTTAACCACGGCAATGATTCGCTCAACAACGGTGGTGAGGAAAGTTGTAAAACAGGGCCCAATTTACTTCACGGATGTCTCGCTTAGCGATGGAATGTATGGCCTTGATTGTGGCCGTAAGTCGAGGACTACCTGTACACTGAGAACATTCTTCTCTCCCCCCGCAGCGGACAAAGGTCCTCGGGTCATGTGATCACCATTCGCAACCTTTCCAGCCTCAAGGGGGACGCTGAATTTGCTTAATGACAGTCTGACCTCCACTTACGACCGATCGCTTAGTGACCGTTCAACATTACAGCGGATCCCACAAAGCTACTTACAACCCAGATTTGTGAGGAGAAAGAGTCCTCGTCTTTTAACACCCCCATAATCCCTTGCGGGGTGGAGTCTGGGCAACTGAATGGAGCCAGCAGAGTGTTTTTTAGTGGCCAGATGCCTTTCCTGTTGCCAATGAGGAGTTTTGTTCAGCAGATATATTCTCAGGGTGCCCAGAAGGCACCTTCAAACATGGTGACAATTTCCCATCACTGAAAATTCACCCGTATACAGTAGGCTGGGGTTCAAAAGGAACCTGAGACGAAAGGGAAAAGTCACCACCAGGTGACGGGGACGGCCCTGACAGACTTACGTGCATCGTCGCAAGTCTGGGTCGTCCACTCTGTCGCAGAGGTCCAGTCCAAGCTGGCAACACTTCTCGGAAAGCGGCCGGAAGATGTCGTTATCCAGGACGTTGGCAAGGATAGCCATTGTCTCTGCAAAACGGAACAGGGAGACGTGAATAAATCAGAAATTTCTCGGCCGCGGCCATTTTGTGACGTGTGGACTTCAACTCCCAGAATTCCCCAGCCAACAAGCCAAACGCTGTTCGCTTAACAACGGCTGCTTTCCCTGAGTGACCACTGCAAAAAAGGGTGTACTATTGGGCCGGTCACATAATGGGCGGGCTCCATTATGGCCGTAACTCGAGGACTATCTGTATTTACAGGTAGCCCTCGATTTAGGACTACAATTGGGCTCAACATTTCTCTTGTTAAGCCAGACGGTTGTTAAGTGAGTTTTTGCCTCATTTTACGAACTTTCTCGCCAGTCGTTAAGTGAATCCCTGCCGTGGCTCAGTTAGCAACATGGTTGTTAAGTGAACCTGGCTTCCCCGTTGACTTTGCTTTGTCAGATTACGTAACCCCGGGACACTGCAACCGTCATAAAATGCAACGGTCGTAAGTGTGACAAACAATCCTGTCATATTTTCTTTTTTTAATTTCAAATGGTCACTTTTTGATGGGGAATTCTGGGGTTTTTCTATTGTTTTTAAATGTTGTTACGCCGCCCAGACGGACTGTGAGTTGGGTGGCCACATAAAACTATTTAATAAATCTATATAAATAAAAATGTAAATGTTCGTTTGTTCGAAATCTTAAATCTCCGAATTTAAGTTCTTCACCGATTGCTTTGACATTTTGACACAACGTTGCATTCGCATACGCGCGTGTTTTTATATACCTATATATATTATATAGCTGTCACACCTGTGACAGGTTAAAAACATGCTTTTTTGCAAAAACAGCGCCATCTGTTGGACGTAAAAGCAACACGCGCTATACAAAATATTTTACGATTCCATGTCAATGTTTCCGATTGCACTGTTAAATTGAATTTTCATAGATTTCGATTTATTTTCATTTTGAAAATAACGCGACCTTGCGTTGGAATTGAGCCGTGCCGTATCCCTCTGTAGCTCAGGTCACGCCTACTTTGCCTCCGTCCCACCAATCTTTTCACTCGGTCGATTGGATTCAGACGTGAGTTGCCTTTCTCTACACTACGTTTCTTTTTGGACTTTAACGTCGCAGCACTACGATGGCAGGCGCGAGCCGGGTCTTTTCCCCTCAGCGCCGCCGCCGCCACCAAACCCACAAGCAAAATGGCGGGAGATGTCAACCGCCGCAAAGCGTCCTCCCGACTAACCGAGTATGCCGGTCCTTTGGCAGGGACCCCGATGCCGCCTGTGGTGCGGAGAGCTGCGAATGTGAAAGCGGTTATACCGGCAAGCTGGGAAACTCTTACACCCGCGGCAAAGTATCCTCGGAGGCGTCCGAAGACAAACCTCCGGATGGCTGTTGGATTCACAATATTTGTCGGCGGCCACCGTCCTGGAGCCCCAGGAACGCAAACTCGCTGACGCCAGCCCGGCCAGAGGCCTCCGCCAATCTCACGACGCGCAGCTCTCCCAATACAAGCACCAAATAGGTAAAAGTCCAAGAAAGCAATTGATCAAGCGACATTAAAGTCCAAAAAGAAACGTAGAGAAAGGCAACTCAGCCCTGAATCCAATCGACTGAGTGAAAAGACTGGTGGGACGGAGGCAAAGTAGGCGTGACCTGGAGCTACAGACGGAAATTATTGGCACTCGGTCAAAAAATATTGTATACCCACAAGACTGAGCCACGGCAACGCATGGCCGGGTGCAGCTAGTAATATAATAAATCTTATTTTATTTTTTTGGCAATGGTTTGCTCTCTAAGCATGTTTCAATTTAATTTTTGAATGTTTCATTAGCTGACTAAGTAACATCATTAACTGGATTTTCTTGACCTGGCCTCTTTACCAACATATATATATATATATATATATATATATATATATATAGATAGATCTTAAATGGGCTTTTAAAAAAATTATTATTTTGGAAATCTTATAAGCCAAAAGGCCGGGTAGCCGATGCTTTTCATTTTAATGACGGCCGCAAGGGTTGTGAACGTTTTTCCATACCGACAGATTGTATCTGGACGGGCCTGAGTTCTTCCCGAGTGGTCAGCATGTAACTGGTCAGGTGCTCCATGATGGCTTGGAAATATGGCAGAAGAGATTCCTTGGCAGCCTGGGCTGGAGATCACAAAGGATGAGGATCAGCAGAGGAAAGGATCCACCGGAAAGGATCTAAGGAATCTGGGGCGTGCATTCCGCCTTGCTATAGACAGATCTGTGAGACAGTTTGGCGTAGTGAGGAAAGCACACAGCTAGAAACTGGGGGGAACGGGAGTTCTAGACTCGCCTTAGGCAGGACAGCCGGCTGGGTGACTTGGGGCCAATCACCAGGAGACGGGGAGTTCTAGTCCCGCCTTAGGCACGAAAGTCACTTTGGGCCAATCACCAGGAGACGGGGAGTTCTAGTCCCGCCTTAGGCATGAAAGTGACTTTGGGCCAATCACCAGGAGACGGGGAATTCTAGTCCCACCTTAGGCACGAAAGTAACTTTGGGCCAATCACCAGGAGACAGGGAGTTCTAGTCCCGCCTTAGACACGAAAGTGACTTTGGGCCTATCACCAGGAGACGGGGAGTTCTAGTCCCGCCTTAGGCACGAAAGTGTCTTTGGGCCAATCACCAGGAGACGGGGAGTTCTAGTCCCGTCTTAGGCACGAAAATGACTTTGGGCCAACCACCAGGAGATGGGGAGTTCTAGTTCCACCTCAGGTGTGAAAGGTGGGCCAGTTCCTCTCTCAGGGTGGGAGCGCATTTGGGTCTGGTATGTGTCAAGAGATCGGCCTACCAATGGCTCCGATGGCGCTAACCGCCAGCTCCTTGGTGCGGGGAGTTCCGGGGGAGGTCAAGGTGTCGAGCATCCTCTCCATCAGAGCTGGCAGGTAGGGTGCAATCTTGTCTTCTGTTGGGAGCAGAGAGAAATTTGTTAATAATTCAGCTATCATGTCACAATACAGGTAGTCCTGGATTTACAACCGTTCCGTTTAGCGACCATTCGAAGTTACAACGGCACTGAAAAAAGGGACTTTATGACCATTTTTCACACTTAATGACCGTCTGAAGCATTCCCACGGTCAGGTGATTTACATTCGGATGCTTGGCAACGGACTCACAATTATGACGGTCGCAGTGTCCCGGGATCACATGATTCCCCCTTCTGATAAGCAAAGTCAACAGGGAAGCCAGGTTCACTTAAGGACCAGGGGACTAATTTCACAAACTGCAGCGTTTCACTTCACCGACGCGGCCAGAAGAGTCGTAAAATGGGGCAAATTTCTCCCTTAGCAACCGAAATTCTGCGCTCAATCCTGGCCGTTAAGCCGAGGACCACCTCTACAGTTCGGAGACACAGCTACCCAAAGCCGCATTTTATTGTGTTTCTCAACCTGGGTCACTTTAAGAGAGGCGGACTTCAACTCCCAGAATTCCCTAGTCCGAAGAATTCTGGGAGTTGAAGTCCTCCCCTCTTAAATTTCCTGCGGTAGAAGAACACAGCTTGAGGGCTTATGCTAAAACCTTTTGCGTGGTTCTCAATGTACGACCGTTTGCTTAACGACCATCGCAAAAAAAAAAGTGTCATAAAATCAGATTGGTCACACAAACACTCGCTTAATGATCATAATTCCAGGCTCAATGATGGTCATAAATCGAGGACTACTTATGGAGGCCAGAAAATGGATTTATTTGGAAAACTAGGTTTTGGGAGGTCTCACCCAGATTCTCCACAAAGTTCTCCAGAGCATAGTAGGCCTTGGCAAGGTGGGTGGTGTGGGCCAGCTGGACCCCCTCCAGGTAGCGCAGTAGGAGGGGCATAATTTCGTCTGAAAAACGAGCGATGTCCGGCTACAGTTAGGAAAGATTAAAAAAAAAAAAAGAGGACAAAATTTAGCAACTTGATAAAAATTAAAGCACGGATTTTATAGGGCGAGCGGTCCTCGCTTTAACAGTCCTTCCTTTAATGGCCGTTTGAAATTACGGGGTCGAAAAAAGGGACTGAAGACTGGTCCTCGGCTTATGACCGCAGCTTTCCCGCAGTCACAGAATCACAATCTGGGAACTCGTTCACCCAAATTTTGATCCTGTAACCTGTGAAGATGTTGCACCGGTCGTAAGTGCGAGGACCGGTCGTCCCTTTTTTCAGGGCTGTCATAACTTCGGTCATTAAATGAATGTTTCAAGTCGACAATGACCTGTGTGAATTTTTTTTTTCATTTTTTAAAAATTTGAAGCCAACGAAAATCTATTTTTGGAATCAGGCAGCCCTGAAATCTGAGAAATAAATATATTAAATAAATAAATAAATTAAATAAATTAAATAAAAAGACCATGAATTGGTTTTGCGACTGAGGTGAATTTTCTTAATTAATTTAATTTAATTTAATTTAATTATTTAATTTAATTAATTTAATTTCTTAATGAAATTTAATAATGTAATTTAATCTTTTAATTTAATTTAATTATTTGCGAGGACTGGTCGTCACTTTTTTCAGGGCTGTCGTAACTTCGGTCATTAAACGAATGTTTCAAGTCGAGGAGGACCTGTGTGGGGTTTTAAAAAAAAATTGAAGCCACCAGAAGTCCATTTTTGGAGTCAGGCAGCCCTGAAATCTGAGAGATAAATATATTAAATAAAAACACAACGGATTGGTTTTGCGGCTGAGGTAAAAAAATTTCTTTCTTAATAACGGGATTCAAACTTTGGATTGCAGGGAGATGTGAAACACAGGATGCGTCTGCCTGCAAATGGGAGCTTCGAACCCAGAGAGCATAAAGAGAAACATTATTTAATAATAGTCCCCAAAAGTGGTTTTTTTCAAGAGGCAAACTGGACTTTCTAGTTTTTCTTTGAAGGCGTTTTGCTTCTCATCCAAGAAACTTCTTCAGCTCTGACTGGATTGTGGGGAACGGAAGGATTTATCCTCCTTGCAGACAACTGGTCATTTGCATCCTTTTTAGAGAGTCGTTGAGGCCACTTGGAGGTTTATTTGTGTCCTCAGGATCACCTGAATGGTGTAGCCTTCTTGGAGCTGTTGAAAAGACCGTGTTGTAGACTGGAGATAGATGATGTCGCATCCCTCCCCCTCTGTTGAAAGAGGGGTGTTCAATTTGGACCTAGATGGCCTCTTGGACCCCTCTTTCAAACCAGCGGTCCTCTCTGTCCAAAATGTGGACCTTGCTGTCTTCAAAAGAGTGGCCTCTGTCTTTTAAACGCAGATGGACGGCTGAAATAAGTCCTGATGGTCTTGTTCTCCTATGTTGTGTCATGTGTTTCAGAAGAGGTTGTTTTGTTTCCCCAATATACATATCTGCACAGGGCTCCCTGCATTGGACTGCATAGACCAGGCGGCCTCAACTCTCTAAAAAAGGATGCAAATGACCAGCTGTCTCCAAGGAGTATTAAATCCTTCTGTCCTCCATCATCCAGTCAGAGCTGAAGAAGCTTCCTGGGTGAGAAGCGAAATGTCTTCAAGGAAAAACAAGACGCCTCTTGAAAAAGCATCTTTGGGACAACCATGACCTGGATGATGACTGAGAAATTTTGTTTTGTTTGTTTATTTGTTTAATGACTCCGTAATCCCTTGCGGAGTGGAGTCTGAGCAGCTGAACGGAGCCGAGTGTTTACTGGCCGGATGCCTTCCCTGTCGCCAATGCGGAGTTCGCAGCAGATATATTCTCGACATACCCAGAGAGAGAGAGAGAGAGAGAAAAATATCTGCCTCTACCTAGGATCAAACTCATAGCCCCGACTGTGAAGGCGAGAGCTCCACCTCTAGGCCACCTGGATGACCGAGAATCTCCATGGATGTTTAATAATAGCTTAACGTTTAATTTAATAAGTAGTCATTATTCAAATGATAAACTGCTTTCTCCTTTCGGCACACCCTCACCTGCAGATTCTCGGAGAACTGGCCCAAGGCGAACAGCGCCGCATTGCGTACTACCTGGCTGTCGTCCGTCAATGCTCGGCACACCACCTGGAGCATGGGCTGAAGATGTCTGTCGAGAGAAGGACGTGGACATATAGGAAGGAGGGCAGAGCATCTCAAGAGAACCCCCGAGCCAAAATCGGGTTGGGGTTACGATTTACGGCTGTGATTTCCCTTATAGCCGTTAAGTCGAGGACTGCCTGTGATTGGAACACAGGGCCTGATCGCAAACCGACCGGGTTACGTACTTGTTACGGATGTGATCTCCGCAGCCTTCGGCCAGCACCGCCAAACACATGAGGCCGGCCTTCCGGTGGTAAGGGTTGGGGCTCAAAAGCGCCGGTTCCATTAGAGGGGTCTGGAGGGGGGAGGGGCAAACCGACAGGAGTGCTTTTAAGGCCTGGCTGGCCCCCTTTGTCGTCATTTTGAAAACCCCCCCCTTCCCAAAACAATGTTCCTACTCACCAGCTGAGGGAAAAGCTTTTCGGGGGGAAGGTACAGTGCCAGCATGTCAATCACCTATTGGGAGGGAGGGAGAAGGAAGGTTTGATGGCAGATCCTATAGGGCAGGTGCCTCCAAACTTGGGAAGGTTAAGACGGGTGGACTTCAACTCCCAGAATTCCCCAGCCAGCATAGTTCTGTTGGCTGGGGAATTCTGGGAATTGAAGTCCACCCGTCTTAAACCTTGTCAAGATTGGAGATTCGCTGCTCTAGATTCTCACCTGACCCTAAACCATAATCTGCTGTATTCTTTGTTTTGGGCATGGTGTAATCGTAGCTCTGCTGGGAATAAGCCAAGATTTGTGGTTTATTGCGCTGGGGGAACTCCCCCCCATTGAATCCCACTCCACAAACTGCCGATTGAAGTGCAGGAGTCTTAAAAGTTTTGTATTGCAGTTCTGCTGGGAATAAGCCAAGATTTGTGGTTTCCTGTGCTGTGGGAACTCTACTTATTGAATCGCACCCCACAAACCGCTGATTAAAATCCAGCAGTCTTAAAGTTGCCAATTTGGAGAGCCCTCACTTAACCCTAATTAAACCATAATCTCCTATAGTTTCTCTGTTTGCAGCATAGTGTATCATAGCTCTGCTGGGAATAAGCCAAGATTTGTGGTTTATTGCGCTGTAGGAACTCCACCCATTGAATCCCACTCCACAAACTGCCGACTGAAGTGCAGGAGTCTTAAAAGTTTTGTATTGCAGTTCTGCTGGGAATAAGCCAAGATTTGTGGTTTCCTGTGCTGTGGGAACTCCACTTATTGAATCGCACCTCACAAACCGCCGACTGAAATCCAGCAGTCTTAAAAAGTCGCCAATTTGGAAAGCCCTGTTCTAGACTCTCACTTGACCCTAAACCATAATCTGCTGTAGTTTCTGTTTTGGGCATAGTGTGTTGCAGCTCTGCTGCGAATAAGCCAGGATTCGGGGTTCATTGTGCTGTGGGAACTCCACCCACTGAATCACACTCCACAAACTGCCAATTGAAATCCAGCAGTCTTAAAGCTGCCCATTTGGAGAGCCCTCACTTGACTCTAAACCATAATCTACTGTCGTTTCTCTGTTTTGGGCATAGTGTATTGTCATGCCACAGCATATAACTTTATAGACTGTTGTTGCTCTCTAGCCCCATCTAGTGGCCGGAGAGACAAATATGCCCCAAGTATATAGTTTGAAGCTGATCCCAGACATACCTATCAGCCTGCACTTTCAAACCAAGTGCATGCTGGGAAGCCAGACTCCATTTTCCTTTAGCATTTGGAGAAGGCAGAAGCACAACGAAGCATCCATCTTAATCTGTGGCACATGGTTATCCAAGGACAAGCCCACATCCCACACACAGAGCATCGCCGGTGAGATTTAAATTAATTGTTATGTTCAGCAGTAACGCAATACTATCTCGTATTTGGTTCTCATTTTATGTATCCCTGTTTTCCCCCGTTTCACCATGTCCTGTTCTTTCAATAAAGCATTCCGATCTAAGCACACAGTCTGTTTTACTGGACGATAGGTGGGTTTAGCTGCATGTCAAGCTGCACACAGACTTAACGTGTAGTGAGGACAGAACATGTATCGTAGCTCTGCTGGGAATAAGCCAAGATTTGTGGTTTATTGTGCTATGGGAACTCCACCCATTGTGGACAACTCCACAAACCGCCAATTGAAATCCAGCAGTCTTAAAAGTTGCCAATTTGGAGAGCCCTCACTTGATCCTTAACCATAATCCGCTGTCGTTTCTGTTTTGGGCGTAGTGTATTGTAGCTCTGCGGGGAATAAGCCAAGATTTGTGGTTTATGGTGCTGTGGGAACTCAACCCATTGAATCACACGCCACAAAACCACCGCTTGTCTTACAGTGGCCAATTTTGCTCTAAGACAGAAGTCCCAGCTGGGACCTGCAGCAAGGGATTCTGGGAATGAACCACGGGAGAGAGGGGTATCATGGACCCAATCGCGGGGTGCCTAGGAAGCAGCTAGGCAGGAACATAGGGGATTCCGGGAGAGAGAAGGCGGAGAGAGAACCCGGAGCATCCTGGGAAGTGAGGAGAGTTGAAATGGGAGAGATAGCTGTGTCCCCGTCGACGCCTCCCCCCCTCAAAAAAGCCAGACCTGGACCGCGAAATGTTTGGGCGTCTGGACTTCGGCGTGGTCTTCGATCTCCTCCTCGGTCAACTCGTCCTCCGTGTCCATCTGTCCGGGCGGAGGCTCCGCGCTCATGATGGGGAAGAGGGCGGTCAGGATTGGCGAGAGGAGCTTGTGTTTCAGGATGGCCTGAGAGGGGGGTGAGAAAGTGGGGGGGGAGGAGTTGAGGGCAGGCGCGCTCCGTGGCAGAGGAGGAACGGGCAAGACGCCATTCCGGAGAGGAGGCGGGAGGGAGGGAATCGGAAGGGCGGCATCCCTGACCTTGCTCTTCAGTTTGATGAGGTAGCTGACGCATGAGAGCGCCTTCACCCGCAGGCCGTCGCTCAGCTGCTGGTTGGAGGCCACCTGTGGGGGGGAAAAAAGAGGGAATCAGGGGTGGCCGGATCGGTCCCCAGCCAACAGGGGGGCACCACGGGGATTGGAGCAGGTGTCAGGAAACAGGCGTGGCCAGCAGGGGGCACCAGGTGATGGTGTCAGGAAAAAGGCGTGGTCGGTTAGAGGGACTTGTGGGAACCGGAGCCGGTGGCAGGAAAGAGTTGTGGCCAGCAGGGGGCGCCAGGAGGGTGGAGCAGGTGGCAGGAAAGAGGCGTGGCCAGCAGGAGGCGCCAAGAGGGTGGAGCAGGTGGCAGAATGTGGTTTAACCAGCAGGGGGCGTCAGGGAGTAAAGGAAAGAGGTGCGGTCAGCTGGGGGGTGCCAATGGAGTAGAGAAGAATAGCCGAAAAAAGGTGAGGCCAGCAGGGGGCGCCAGGGATTTGGAAGTTGCAGTAAAGAGGCGCGGCCAACAGGGGGCTTCAAAGAACTGCAGAAGATAGATAGCAGGAAAGAAGGGTGGCCATCAGGGGGCACTAGGGGATCAGAGCAGGGGACAGAAAACAGTGTGCCCAGCAGGGGGCACCAGAGGCTGCAGAAGGTCGCAGGAAAGAGGCCTGGCCAGTAGGGGGCACCGGGAGGCCGGATCAAGTAGCAGGAATGGGGTGTGGCCAGCCCGCCCGTGCCCGTCACCTCCAGGCAGAAGTTCACGACTTCCGAGAGATGCTGGACGACGATGGCAACTTCGGTTTCTAGGAGTTCGTCAAAAACCTCCATCGCTTCGCTTGCGTGGACCTGGAAGTTAGAAAAGAGAAAGGGGGAGAACATAATACATTACATTTTGAGGATTAGATGAGGGGTAGGGGACGATAGGCCCTTTCAGGACGTGTGGACTTCAACTCCCAGAATTCCCTTAGCCAGCCTTTCAGGACGTGTGGACTTCAACTCCCAGAATTCCCAAGCCAGCCTTTCAGGATTTATGGACTTCAACTCCCAGAATTCCTGAGCCAGCCTTTCAGGA
>WNWU01000310.1:366321-393350 GCA_012654045.1 Ptyas mucosa
GGGAGTTGAAGTCCACCCGTCTCAAAAGTTGAGAAACACTGCATTAACTTAACAGAGTGTGCCCGTTTCTACTTTCTTCACCTCCTTGCAAGATCCCGTGCCTTTACACAAGGACAGAGCAGGCAGGAATCCAACAGGGAAAGTCTTTTTTTTTTTTTTTAATTTCCCGGGCGGGAGGAAAAAGCTGCCCCATCTCGAACCTTTCATCCCAAGAGACCTGTTTGAGGACTTCTATCAGCAAACCGGTTTCCCAGGGTGGAACTTGGGAAGCTAAGCCACACCGTTCTCACACAGAGAGAAAAATCAGCAATATGGACGTTTGCTGAATTTTAAGAGAGTCACCAGGGTGGAGTGTTTGGTTTGTATATATAGGGACGGCGAATTTAAAAATAACTTATAATGGGAGGCCAGGACAATTTGCAGGTTGCTGGAACGGAGTCTCCGAGGAAGGGGTCCCTCCTGGGTGGCTGGCACCGCGATCAGAAGCAGTCTACCCCGTTTGCCATGATCGAGCCGATCTAGGAAGTGCCACGCTCTATAGTTGTCAAACTGGTCTGTTTATTCAGATGGTAATTTTTAAAAATCTTTTTTAATATACTGAATATGTTGGCCGGCTCAGTGCTTCTTTTTGAATCCAGCGTTACGAGCAAAGAAAATTTATTTATCGTTTAAAATTGTGGCTTGCAAACCCAGGGTTGGGGACGTCGCCGCCTGAGGAATACACTACCAATTGTGGTTTACTTGACAAACCATGGTTAAGTGAGGCACTTTTTTTTTTTTTTTAGCTCTGTGAGAGGATAGAGTCTCGGCACATTTGAGAAAGGAAGAAAAATCTGACACTATCGAGCGATCCGCTCAGTTCGTAGAATGATTTCATGCGCAGGACTCTGTTTTGGAAAACGGGCTGTCGCAAGAGAGAAGGGAAGAGTTCCTCTGAGCATGAGCAAAGTACATTCCTTTTTGTAATGATATTTTTGGAAGACGATGTCCTAGACCAGGCCCCTTTTATGACTTGTGGACTTCAACTCCCAGAATTCCTGAGCCAACATGGGGAACGATGGCCCTTTTATGATTTGCGGACTTCAACTCCCAGAATTCCTGACTGGAATTGCCTCAGGAATTCTGGGAGTTGAAGTCCACAAGTCATAAAAAGGCCATCGGTCTGGCCCTAAATAAAAGCCCCAATTTACAACAACGTGACAGATTCAGGTGTGATCGTGAGCTGAGTGGCAAAGTGAAAAATCAATTTTAAAAACTCTTCAACACACAAACACATTACAAGGGTTGTCGCCCTCTGGGCCCTTAAAATTGACACCTCTCCTCTCCAATATATCTGTAGATTTAAGTCCAGGAGTAACCTGTTTGGACATTCTTAGCCGTGACTAAAAAAATGCGCCCATTTTACAGGCAGTCCTCATTTGGTGACCGCCACTCTGTTATTAAACAAAATGGCCTCTAAGTGAAGACATGCTTATGCTCTTCCTTCGGCTTTCCTCTGCGTAACGGACCTGAATAGGTCGCAAATGAGAGGATCGGTCACCACGTTCCTTTATCATCCCCTCTCACGACTGTAAACGGTCGCTAAACGAGGAGTGCCAGGGTCGTCGGCAGGGTCGCGAAAGGGCAAACGGCACCGAACTGTCCGACGTGCAGATCCAATTCATTAAAAGAGTCTCAATCGAGAAATAAATATTTGAGCGCGGACACATTTGAAGGGAAAGAGAGGAAGGAAATTATCCCGTCTCTGCGCGAGAATTTTGCCCGTTATTTTGACTTTTTCCCGGGACCAAATGGTCTCAAACCAGAGTCACACCTGAAAAAATCTCTTTACGATGGATTAGAGCAGGGAAGATCTGCTTGCAGGGCTTTTAATCTCTGAAGCCATCATTGATCGGAGTCTGTACAAGAAGATCCTGCCACTGAATCCCCCCTACTAAAAAATCACTGGACGGACGGACGGACGGACGGACGGGTCATAGTTTCTCCAACTTCGAACCAGAATGAATTTTTCCAAAAATGTAAAACTGAATTTGTGTCCCGCGCTCCGAAAAAAAGTACTAAGGATAGAGTGGGGTGAGGGACAATATTTGTTTTTGTTTACCCTCTAAATCTCCAAAACGGGGAATTTCCCCCACTCTGTTTTTTGCGCAAGACTGACAATGAAATGATGAAGGCAAAAACATAGAGAAGCTGGAAGCCGCTTTCTGGACAAACCGTTGTTATCCGTTGTCAGAAACGTACATACATAACAGTAGTAGTCCCTGTACCAGGGATTCGAACCGCCGAACCGCCGACATTCTGATCGACAAGCTCAGCGTCTTAGCCACGTGAGCCGCCTTTCCTGCAAAAGGGGATTCTGATTTGATTTGATTTTGATTTTGATTTCTGTCACCGTAGACCGGTCTTTCTCAACCTTGGAAACTGTTGAAGACGGCTGGATTTCAACGCCCTGAAACTCCCAAACTTTTAAGTGGGGTGGACTACAACACCCTTGGGTTGGCTGGGCAATTGTGGGAATTGGAGTCCATCCCTCTTTATTTATTTATTTTTTATTTTTTATTTGATTTATATGCTGCCCTTCTCCGGAGACTCAGGGCGGCTTACAATGCGTTAAGCAATAGCCTTCATACTTTTGTATATTTATACGAAGTCAGCTTATTGCCCCCACAAACTGGGTCCTCAATTTACCTACCTTAGAAAGGATGGAAGGCTGAGTCAACCTTGAGCCTTGGTGAGATTCGAACCTGCAATAATTGCAGGCAGCTGGTGTTAATAACAGAGTGCTTTAGACCACTGTACTACCAAGGCTCTTTAAAAGTTGGGAGTTTGGGGAGTCGAGGTCCACCCGTGTTCAAAAGTTTCCAAGGTTGGGAAAACACTGCGAATAGAATGGAATGGAATGGAATGGAACGGAACGGAATAGAATAACAGAGTTGGAAGGGACCTTGGAGGTCCTATAATCCAACCCCCTGCAGAATAGAATAGAATAGAATAGAATAGAATAGAATAGAATAGAATAGAATAGAATAGAATAGAATAACAGAATTGGAAGGGACTTTTGAGGTCCTCTAGTCCAACCCCCTATGGAATGGAATGGAATGGAATGGAATGGAATGGAATGGAATGGAATGGAATAGAATAGAATAGAATAGAATAGAATAGAATAGAATAGAATAGAATAGAATAGAATGGAATGGAATGGAATGGAATGGAATGGAATAGAATAGAATAGAATAGAATAGAGTACGGTAGGGTAGGGTAGAGTAGGGTGGAGTGGAGTGGAGTGGAGTGGAGTGGAGTGGAATGGAATGGAGTAGGGTAGGGTAGGGTAGGGTAGGGTAGGGTAGCATAGGGTAGGGGGGGGTGGGGTGGGGTGGGGTGGAGTGGAGTAGAGTGGAATGGAATGGAATGGAGTAGGGTAGGGTAGGGTAGGGTAGGGTAGAGTAGGGTAGCGTACGGTAGCGTAGCGTAGGGTAGGGTAGGGTAGGATGGGGTGGGGTGAGGTGGGGTGGAGTGGAGTGGAGTGGAATGGAATGGAATGGAATGGAGTAGGGTAGGGTGGGATGGGATGGGATGGGATGGGATGGGATGGGATGGGATGGGATGGGATGGGATGGGATGGGATGGAATGGAATAGAATAGAATAGAATAGAATAGAATAGAATAGAATAGAATAGAATAGAATAGAATAGAACAGAACAGAATAGTTCTTTACACACAAGGCATATGTCCTCGGCGCATAGACTCTCAGTGTGCATAAAGAAAAATAAAAGAAAATATATTCACCAAGAATCACAAGGTACAACACTTAGTGATAAGTCACAGAATGCTAATCAGCAATCAAATCATACTAGGCAGCTAAATCCAACAATCTAAATTGTAAAGCTACAAGCAACCTGGTTAGAGCCCTCAGTGGGAAGAGATAGGTACTAGAAAGGATGAGAATAATAATGGTAATAATAATCATGCAGTGTTAGTAAATAGTTTGACAGTTGTTTAACAGAGTGATGGCATCTTGTACCATTATATAGACCAAACACATTACTTTTCCTCCTGCAATATTCACACAATTTGTGTGACCAAGCCAGCAAGCCACGTTCGGCTTGTCAAATCTAGGTTTATCAAAAGGGGCTCTAGACCCCTCCACCCCCACCCCAAAAAGGCGCTCAAGAGGACACCCCCCCAATTTCCAACCACTGTTGTTGTTGTTGTTGTTGTTGTGTTTTTGGAACCACAATAAGTATTGTGGTGTCTCCGCAACGGGCACTCCGCCACGCAAACTCGCTCAACCGGGTTCTTTGAGGATCTGTTTAAACTTGAGTTTAAGTGTAAGTGTCAACTCGTGGGTAGCTTTAACACGTTTGGTCTTGCGGGAACAGCCCACGGATTTGTCCCCGAGTGGGGTTCGGGGTTCGGGTCCAGCGGGGTCTCGCCAAAGCTGCACCCCCACCCCACCCTGCTCCACTCGGGAGTGGATTCTGGAAAGCCTGGCCTGCCTTGCAGGGTTGTTGTTCTTGTTCTTGTTGTGAGTCGAAAGTCACAATCCTCTGCGCGGGCACGACTTTAGGACCTCCCAAAGTCCCGTCCCGACGCCCAGACGGGGGAAGCTAAAGCCTCGAGACTCTCCTTCTCCAGCCCCAGGGGTTCAAGCACTCCGCACGACAAGTCCCATCTTCCCGATGATGGGCGCTGTAGTCCTGCGCACTCGTTTTCAAAAGCGCTGGATTCCCACGCGCGTTTCTTACAAACAGCTGCTTTGCGTTCCTAATTTTCTGTCCTCCTCCTGACCCACTGCTGGATCACTTGGGGGGATGAAAGGGATCCCCCCCTTTTGGGGGATCTGCCCTCCCCACCCCCCAAATTCCCCTTCTCTGCTGCCTTCGTCCCATTCCCTCGGGAATCCCCGGACTGTGGGTTTTCTCCAGGATCCCCAAACTTCTTCGCAACTCCTTCTCGAGTGTTTTTGTGTCTCTCTGGGTATGTGTGTGTGTAAAACTCCCCACACCTGCCCGGTATCCATTGGCTGCTCTAGGCGGCCCGGCTACCTGGGTGCACAGCTGGAGACACCTTGGAGCTACCACCTGCTTAAAGGTTCCCTCCCTAGTCCAGTCCCTCCTTCCTTCCTTCCTTCCTTCCTTCCTTCCTTTTTCTCTCCCTCTTTTCCACCTACCTACCAACTTTCTTTTCTTCTTTCCTTCTGTCCTTCCTCACTCCTTCCTTCCTTCCTCCCTCCTCTCTTCCCTCTCTCTTTTCCACCTACCTACCTACTTTCTTTTCTTCCTCTCTCCTTTTCCCCTTCCTCCCTTCCTCCCCTCTTTTCCACTTACCTACCTACTTTCTTTTCTCTTCTTCTCTTCTTCTTCCTTTCTTCTCTCCTATCCCCTTTTCCTTCCTTCCTTCTTCCTTCCCTCTTTCTTTCACTCCCTCTCTCCCTCCTTCCCTTCTCTCCGTCCTTTTCCCCCCTACCTACCTACCCTCCTTCTTTCTTTCCCTCTTTTCCCACCTCCCTACCTCCCTACCTCCCTACCCTTCTCCTACCTACCTACCCTCCTTCCTTCCTTCCCTCTTTTTCCTCCTACTTACTTACCTACCTACCCTCTTTCCTTCCTTCCTTTCTTCCTTCCTTCCCCCCTTTTCCCACCTTCCTACCTACATCCCCTTCTCCAACCTACTTACTACCCTCCTTCCTTCCTTCCCTTCCCCCTTTTCCACCTGCCTTCCTACCTACCTACACTTCTCCTACCTACCTACTCTCCTTCCTTCCTTCCCTCCCTTTTCCCACCTCCCTACCTACATACCCTTCTCCTACCTACTTACTACCTTCCTTCCCTCCCCCTTTTTCCACCTACCTACCTTCCTACCTACCTACACTTCTCCTACCTACCTATCCTCTTTCCTTCCTTCCCTCCCTCCCTTTTCCCACCTCGCTACCTACATACCCTTTTCCTACCTACTTACTGCCCTCCTTCCTTCTTTCCCCCCTCCCTCCCCCTTTTTCCACCTGTCTACCTACCTAACTATCCTCTTTCCTTCCTTCTTTCCTTCCTTCCTTCCCTCCTCCTTTTCCCACCTACTTACCTACCTACCCTCCTTCCTTCCTTCCCTCTTTTTCCACCATTTACCTTCCTACCTATCTACCCTTCTCCTACCTACCTTCCTTCCTTCCTTCCTACCTACCTATCTACCTACCTACTTTCCTTCCTTCCTTCCTACCTACCTTCTTTCCTTCCTACCTTTCTCCGATCTCTCAGCAACGACGGTCCGCCCCCCCGCTTCCACCTCCCTACTTACGACGCCTCCACCGACCTCCCCTTCCCCAAAGTTGCAAAGAGGGACCCTCTCCAGGCGCCCAGGTGATTCTCTGGGCGCCCTCCACCCCTCACCTGTCCCGGCGCCGGCCGGCCCGCCCGCACTCACCTGGCACTCGGCGGCTCAGCTCCGATCCGGCTCGCTTCGCTCCCCCGAAGCGCTCTGGAGGAGAAGAAGGATGCGCAACTCCTGTCAAAGTCTGGGGTGGAGCCGGCTGGAGTCACAAATATGAGAGGCATCCGGGGAGGGGAGGGCCGAGGCTGCTGGTCCCTCCTTCCCCGCGTGGAACTCCCCAGGCGTGGGGGCAAGGACTGGGGAAGCTCCGTCCTGAGTCAGAGGGTCAGCTGCGGGGTAGGACGCACTCCCTGGCCCCCGCAGACAGGAGCAAGGGGGAAAGGATAGTCAGAAAGGGGGCGAGGGGGTAAGGGGACCCCCCCTACTCCCCCCCAACCCATATTTCTATAATGGGGAGCGGTCTGAATGAAGCTTTCATTTAATTTAATTTAATTTAATTTAATTTAATTTAATTTAACTTAACTCAACTCAACTCAACTCAACTCAACTCAACTCAACTCAACTCAACTCAACTCTACTCTATTTTATTTCATTTCATTTCATTTCATTTCATTTTTTTTTTAAAATTTGATTTATATGCCGCCCTTCTCCGGAGACTCAGGGCGGCTTACAATGCGCTAAGCAATAGCCTTCATACTTTTGTATATTTATACAAAGTCAGCGTATTGCCCCCACAAACTGGGTCCTCAATTTACCTACCTTAGAAAGGATTTCATTTCATTTCATTTCATTTCATTTCATTTGCTTAACACATTGTAAGCCGCCCTGAGTCTCCGGAGAAGGGTGGCATATAAATGAAATTAAAAATAAAAAAATAAAAAGGAATTAATTTAATTTAATTCATTCAATTTATACGCCGCCCCTCTCCGAAGACTCGGGGCGGCTCGCAACACATTTAAAAAAAAAAGTCATTATTAAAACAAAAAACAAAAAACAAAACATTGAAAAATTAAAAACAGCTAAGAAGATTTTTATATATATGTTTTATATAACTTTTATCTTTTTATGCCGAATAAAGTTTGTTTTAAAAAAAAAAGAAAGAAAAATTAAAAACATTGATCAGTACTCATTATTTATTTTATTTCGTTTTATTTTTTGTTTTATTTCGAACTTATATGCCACCCTTCTCCCTTGAGGACTCAGGGCGGTGTGGAGCCAGGATGAAAAAACATCGAATACGAATATTAAAAAAAACCAATTAAAACTATATATAAATTTGGCCCCAGACTTTAAAAAGTGACAAACCAATTAAAAACATTTTTTAAAAAAATCTTTTTCAGCCAGCCCGATAATAAAATAATTTATTATTATTATTATTATTATTATTATTATTATTATTATTATTATTATTATTTTATATTATTATATTATTATTATTATTATTATTATTATTATTAATTCATTACTCGTATCCTTTTCAGGTATTCCAATTCAGTTGATGCTTTTGTCTGTTATCTTATACACGCTTGGCCAATAAATAAAAGAAAGAAAGAAAGAAGAAGAAGAATAAAAATAATCACACCCACCCACCCAATCCCCATAATCGGGGATTGGGATGGGTTTTTTTTTTTTTTTTTCCTTAGGTGGTCACCAACGAAAGAGAAACTTTGCAAACTTTTCAAAACTTCTTTTCCTGTTTGTTTGTTTGTTTGTTTATTTGTTTATTTATTTATTTAACTTGTATGCTGCCTTTCTCTGAAGGCGGTCGTCAATGAAAAAGAAACTTTGCAAACTTTTCAAAACTTCTTTTCTTATCTATCTATCTATCTATCTATCTATCTATCTATCTATCATCTTGTATGCCACCTTTCTCCGAAGACTCGAGGCGGCTTACAATGTATTTAAAAACCATATATAAAAACATTAAAAATTAAAACATTAAAAACTTTTTTCCCCCTCCCCGCCCGAAACTTTTCAAGCTTCTTTTCGAACTTTTCGAGCTTCTTTTCGAACTGGTCGAGCTCCTTTTCGAACTTTTCAAAACTTTCTAAAACCTTCACAGACTTTAAACGCTTTCAAAAAAAAACCATGTGAAAAGTGTTGAGCCTTTGAAAACTTTCCAACTTTTCCAGCTTCTTTTCAAACGTTCAAAACTTTCTAAAACCTTGAAAAACGTTTAAAAAATCTTTCAAAAGATTTTTAAAAAACAGAGGACAAGTTTTCAAAGTTTGGAAGCTTTTCAAAGCTTTTCAAAGTTTTGAAGCTTTTCAAAGCTTTTCAAAGTTTGGAAGCTTTTAAAACTTTTTAAAGTTTGGAAGCTTTTCAAAGCTTTTCAAAGTTTGGAAGCTTTTAAAACTTTTTTTAAAGTTTTAAAACTTTTCCCTCCTGAATTCGGAATTCGGAATCCCTCCGAGAGCGATTCCATGGCTTCCCATAAAGGCCTGTTCAAGGTTAAAGATGAGGTAGACTGCCTTGGAATGGGGAGTCTCCATTCAGGCAGAGAGGCTGATAATGGTTTTCTTCCTCCAGCTGGAAAGACCCCTTTTGAAGGCCGGGGAGCAAAATTCCCCACTTTCACTTTTGTTATAAACTGCCTCCCAGGGATTGCTTGATCAGCTCAACAATGGAAGGAAAAAGAAAATAAAATTTACCCTAAATGGGACTTTCTGATCTTACCTTATGTTGGGAAAAAATTGTGAGTAGCAGGGGAATTCTAGCCAGGTCAGGACACAAATATTTTTATATTATTTTATATTTTATATATTTTATATTTTATTTTATTTTGTTTTACTTTATTATTATATTAGTTTAGTTTAGGCTTTTTCACATGGCCAATATTTGCACAAACCTTGCCTACTGTTAGAAATATATATTTTTTCAGTCTGGATATTTCTATTTCTAAGAAAAGGCCCTTTTTCTGTCTGCTAGGACAGAAATCAACTTTCTTCCCTCAGGGCATTGGACTACAACTCCCATCCCCAGCCTGCAGAGGATGGGAACTGTAATCCAACCCTCCCCTCTCCCAAAGTAATCAACCTCTCTACTCTGATTTTGGGGTGTGTGTGTATAACTTTTTCAGGGAGATTTTTTCTCAGCCTGGCACCTTCCAGATTTTGAAGATGCCATTATGACCCTCAAATGCCCCAATAGATTGGCACTGGGCATTCTGAAAGCTGTCCAATCAAAGGCCGGAAGGAAGGAAGGAAGGAAGGAAGGAAGGAAGGAAGGAAGGAAGGAGATGGGAATGTGGAGAAGGAAAAGGAAGGAAGGAGATGGGAATGAGGAGAAGGAAGGGAAGGGAGGGAGGGAGGGAGGAAAGAAGGGAGGGAGGGAAAGGAAGGAAGATGATAATGAGAAGGAAAAAGAAGGAAGGAGGGAGAGAGGGAGACAGGGAGGGAAGGAAGGAAGGAGATGGGAATGTGGAGAAGGGAAGGAAGGAAGGAGGAAAGGAGATGGGAAGGAGGAAAAGGAAAGGAAGGAGGGAGAGAGGGAAGGAAGGAGGGAGATGGGAACGAGGAGAAGAAAAGGAAGGAAGGGAGGGAGGAAGGAGATGGGAATGAGAATGAGAGGAAGGGAGGGAGGGAGGAAGGAAGGAGGAAAGGAGATGGGAAGGAGGAGAAGGAAAGGAAGGAAGGAAGGGGGGAGGAAGGAAGGAGGAAAGGAGATGGGAAGGAGAAGGAAGGGCAAGAGGAGAAGGAAAGGAAGGAGGGGAGGGAAGGAGGGAGGGAAGGAAGGAAGGAAGATGATAATGAGGAGAAGGAAAGGAAGGAAGGAAGGAGATGGGAATGAGGAGAAGGAAGGAAGGAAGGAAGGAAGGGAGAGGGAGGGAGGGAGGGTTAGGGTTAGGGTTAGGATTAGGATTAGGGTTAGGGTAATGTCTTGCTCAGCAACAGAAATTTTGGGCTCAATTGTGGTCGTATGTTGAGGACCACCTGTGTTTCAGGTGTTTGCACGGCATACGTCAACCTTTCTCAACTCCACAACTTTAAGATGGGTGGACTTCCACTCCCAGTATTCCCCAGCCAGCCTTGCTTGTTAATCCTCAGGCCGCGCACTTTGTACTCACTCAGAGGCACTCTTCTTTAGCCCAGCTTGTATTTAAGCAGCTCTGTTACAACAACATGAGTGGTGAGCTCTACAAAGCATGCCAGGGACAAAATAATTGTGCGGCCTACGCACGGGTGCTGTGAGTGGTTGGGCCTGAGTGCTAGCTGCCTGGTGCATTTTCCCCAGGTGTGTTTGTGTGTGTGCTAACCAGCCATTGCCCCATTGGCACCTGTCCGCGTCTGTGTCAGGAGACACAGCCAATCACCTTGCGAAGAAAAATACTCTGCAGTTCCTCAGGGGCACTGTGACTTTGTCCTGCGGCTGAGCATCAGCCCTGCAGACAAACAATCTCCGATTAAACCCTGGTTAAAATCAAGCCCAGAAGAGATGGCATGCACAAGCCATCTTTCCTCACAATGTGGCCAAACTTTTTCCCCCCCCCCCGTTTTCCTCCTGTGCTTGGAGAGAAATATGGCAGGCGGAAAACCCAAGAGGTACAACGCCTTTGGGAGATGGCACAGCTCGTCCTTGGCTTACAACGGCCATTGAGCCCGTTGTCGCGAAGCGAGACAGCGGTCAAGCGAGTTTCGCCCCATTTTACGATCTTTTTTGTGGTGAAGTGAATCGCTGCCGTTGTTATGTTAGGAACATTGTCGTTAAATGAATCCGGCTTCCCCCTTTGATTTTGTTCGTCCGAAGGTCTTAAAAGGGGAGATGATATCACTCCGGGACACTGCAAACCGTTATAAATATGAGTCAGTTCTGCCGAGCGTCTGGATTTTGACCACGTGAGCACGGGGACGCTGCAACGGTCGTAAGTGTGAAAAACGGTCGTCACTTTTTTTTCAGTGCCGTTGTAACTCTGAACGGTCACTAAATGAATGATTGCGTGTCGACTACCTATAGTCACATCAGGGCTTATGTGTCAAAGGTTTTCTCTTTTTAAAAATAAAATAAAATAAAACAGATTAACCGAGTGGGAAGGGACCTTGGAGGTCATTTAGTCCAACCCCCCGCCCAAGCAGGAGACCCTACATCCGTGATGGCGAACCTATGGCACGCGGAGCCATATTGGTGGGCAAGCGAGCATTTCCCTCAGCTCAGCTCTAGCACACATGGGCGCTTCTGGGCCCACCGGAAGTCGGGAAACAGGCTGTTTCCGGCCTCCAGGGGCCTCCGGGGGAAGGGGGGAGGATGCCATTTTCACCCTGCCCAGGCTCCTAGAAAGCCTCTGGAGCCTGGGGAGGGCAAAAAAATCAGGCCTTCCGGTCCCACTGGAAATCGGGAAACAGGCCATTCTATTCGGCTTCCGGAGTGGTGGGGAAGGCCATTTTCACCCTCCCCAGGCTCCAAGAAAGGCTCTGGAGCCTGGGGAGGGCGAAAAACAGGCCTACTGGGCCCACAGGGCCATCGCGTGCCAAAAGCGAAGGTCGCGTGGGGGGGGTCATATGTGCATGCGCGGGGGAGGCAGGGTGCATTGAATTACGGGTGTGGCCACGCGTGCGTGCGACCCCTCCCCCCGTGCTCCCGTCGGCTTTTGGCACGCGGCGGCAAAAAGGTTAGCTGTCGCTGCCCTACACCATTTCTGACAAGAGGGCCATCCGGTCTCTTCTTGAAAGCTTCCACAACTTCTGAAGGCGACTTCCGTTCCATTAATTTGCGAGGACGCTGCGGAAAGGACGATTCCGGGCCGGTGATGGATTCCCGCAGTCGGGCAGGGCTGAGTCGGCCTCGGCAACTTTCTTGCCGGAGTCGGGTGCTGCGCTTGGCCCATGAGAAGGCAGGGTGGAGGCAGGCGAGAATGCCAGTGTTTTTTTTTTTTCTGGGGAGAGCTGCTGCGACATACGCCTGAGGGGACACCGCGCCACACCCTTGCAGGTTGGGGAAAATTACGAATCCAGTTCGACTAGCTGCTAAAGGGAGCAGGCTGGGCATGGGAAAGGCGAGTAAGGACAGAGCCACGGTGGAGTTCAGGCTTCGTCGAATTGTCGGGCGGGGAAGGGACACCCCAAAAGTCGTCTAGTTCGATCCCCGGGGCGAAAGCCTCCGCTTGAAAAGAACCCCGGGAGTGACGGCGGTCCGTTTTTCTTTCGAAGCCTCTTCTTCTTCTTCTTCTTCTTCTTCTTCTTCTTCTTCTTCTTCTTCTTCTTCTTCTTCCTCTTCCTCTTCCTCTTCTTCTTCTTCTTCTTCTTCCTCCTCCTCCTCCTCCTCCTCCTCTTCTTCTTCTTTTTAATTTATTTTATTAAACTTCAACAATTAAACGATCAAACAATTCTTATTCACCAGTTGTGCATAACTTTGGCCATTTACATATCGTAACACTCAGTGTGGGTTTCAATTTTTTTTTACTACCGGTTCTGTGGGCGTGGCTTGGTGGGCGTGGCATGGCTTGGTGGGCGTGGCAGGGGAAGGATACTGCAAAATCTCCATTCCCTCCTCACTCCAGGGGAAGGGTACTGCAAAATCTCCATTCCCTCCCCACTCCAGGGGAATGATACTGTAAAATCCCCATTCCCTCCCCACTCCAGGGGAAGGATACTGCAAAATCTCCATTCCCTCCCCACTCCAGGGAAAGGATACTGCAAAATCTCCATTCCCTCCCCACTCCAGGGGAAGGATACTGTAAAATCTCCATTCCCTCCCCACTCCAGGGGAAGGTTACTGCAAAATCTCCATTCCCTCCCCACTCCAGGGGAAAGTTACTGCAAAATCTCCATTCCCACCCCACTCCAGGGGAAGGATACTATAAAATCTCCATTCCCTCCCCACTCCAGGGGAAGGTTACTGCAAAATCTCCATTCCCACCCCACTCCAGGGAAAGGATAATGCAAAATCCCCATTCCCTCCCCACTCCAGGGGAAAGATACTGCAAAAACTCCATTCCCTCCCCACTCCAGGGGAAAGTTACTGTAAAATCTCCATTTCCTCCCCACTCCAGGGAAAGGATTCTGCAAAATCCCCATTTCCTCCCGATCAGCTGGGACTCGGGAGGCAGAGAATAGATGGGGACGGGGCCAGTCAGAGGTGGTATTTACCGGTTCTCTGAACTACTCAAAATTTCCACTACCGGTTCTCCAGAACTGTCAGAACCTGCTGGAACCCACTTCTGATAACACTACAATTCACCTATACTCTCTACATTTTTACTAAATCTACGTTCTGCTTTGTCTGTTTCTTTCCCAGTTGTCTGTTTCTCATCCAATTGTACCACTTTTCCCATATTACCTAAAATTCCGAGTCCATCAATCCTTTCAATTCAAGTGTCCATTTGTCCATTTCGGTGCAGTCAAATACTTTTTTTGATGATTAAATCTTCAGAGAGTATATTTGTACTTCTCCAACATTGCGCAAAGGCTAATCTTGCCGCCGTTGTTATATGTAGAACGATATATCTTGTTTTTTTAAAATCATATTTCCCTTTTGTTATCACTAGAAGAAACAAACTTCCTGTAACCAACTGTGTATTTTCTTCCAGTGTCTTTTCATTTTGGAGCATAACCACCACGTATGAAGGAAGGTACCTTGCTTTTGTCCACATTTCTAACAGTTTGGGCTTAAATTTGGATATATCTTTGCTAATCTAGAGAGTGCCAAATACCTGCGGTAGAACAGTTTTGTATTGGGTTTTCTTTATATTTTGCTGATCTAGTTAATTTGTAATTTCTATTCCAAATTGTTTCCCAATCCTCTTAATTCAATATTATGCCCGACATTTTTTGCCCAGGCTATCATAGCTCCCTTCACTATATCTTCGGCTCTGTCAAATTCTAATAAATAGTTGTAAATTTTGGTTATCAGTTTTTCATCCGGGCCAATCAATATTTTGTCTAATTGTTGTGGCAACATTTCAGTTCCATATTCATCTTTATCTTTTATATACCATGATTTTAATTGCAAATAGGGCCACCAATCTATATTTATTCCCTGTTCTTCCAGTTCCTGCTCCCACTTTTTATCTGTGTCGTCGGTTGGAGAGAGCAGGAGTCAGCTGGGGAGTGTCGGTGGGGCCAATAAAAGAGGAGTTTTGTAGCTCAGGATTGAAGTGAGGGATCCTTGGTATTCTCTGAACTTGGTGGTTTTCATGCAGACGTTTCAGGACCCAACTAGGGAATGACATCAGTGCTGGGAGGGAGTGGGGTTTGGTGAGTGGAAGAGAAGAATGGGAGGAGGAGGAGGAAGAGGACGGCGGGGTCCTTGGTGTTCTCTGAGCTGGGTGGTTTTCTTGCAGACGTTTCATAACCCAGCTAGGTAACATCATCAGTGCTAGAAGGGAATGGGGTTTGTGGAGAGGAGGAGGAGGAGGAGAAGAAGAAGAAGGAAAAGGAGAAAGAGGAGAGAGGAAAAAAATTAGAAAGAGGAGGAGAAGGAGGAGGAGAGAATGACTCTGGGTTTTTTGGTGCTCTCTGAGCTTGGTGGTTTTCTTGCAGACGTTTCATGACCCAGCTAGGGAACATCATCAGTGCTAGAAGGGAGTGGGGTGTGCAGAGATGGGGAGGAGGAGGAGGAATAATGTGGGGTCCTTGATGCTCTCTGAGCTTGGTTCTTTTCGTACAGACATTTCATGACCTAAACTAGGTTTATGTCATCAGTGCTACTCACAGTGTCGATTGTGCAACATAACCTATGTGGCTGCATGTTGGGCTATATTTGGGGGGGGGGGGAGAGATCACAAGCAGATGAGGGAATTTGAGTGGACTGCCTACTTGAGCAGGGGGTTGGACTAGAAGACCTTCAAGGTCCCTCCTTGTTCTTCTGAATCTTGCAATTTTGAACAGTACAATTTCCCCAGCATCTTGTATACAGCCGGAGACACTAGGGAGGGTTTCTTTTTTCCCCGAGTCTCTTTTTTTTCCACCCATTATGCGGCTGTGGGCTCGGCTGACTCATACCTGACCGTTCCTTGGCATCGTCTCTTCGCCTAGCCTCCCAACTTCTTTCCCACATACCATCACAGGGTGTGAAAGAGGGACATATGTACGTACGCGTCGTTGGCTTAGCCAGAGGCGAGACTTACACCTTTGTTTTGGAAACGGCCTCGCCTGGCCTGCGATGTGTAAAATTGAAGCCATCGGTGGTTTGTGTTGAATTGTATGTTTTACCGACAAAAAAAATAAAGAGAGACTAGTATAAGATCTATTTCAAGATATTTAGCTCTCCGCGGCTAGCCCCATTCCCTTCTGGGATTTGAACCCAAGCCCGGTTCCGAGCTGGGTGCTGAAGTCCACACAGCATGGACTTTGTAGTACCCGCCACATGGACTTTGTCCTGAAGATGCTTTTTTTCCCAAGAGGCAACTGGATTTTCTGTTGTTGTTTCTTTGAAGACTTTTTGCTTCTTATCCAAGAAGCTTCTTCGGGGACTTAAGACCAGAGGTGATATTTAGCCGGTTTGGATCGGTTCGCCTGAACCGCTTGTGGAAATGTGCACGGGGCGAATCGGTTGTAACAAAATGTGAAATCCACCGCTGCTTAAGACCCGTTTTTCACACTTACGACCGTTGTGACATCCCCGTGGTCACGTGATCAAAATTCAGATGCTGGGCCACTGACTCGTATTTATGTCGGCCACTGCGTCCTGGGGGTGTGTGTGTGTGTGTCACGCGATTCCCCTCTTTGCGACCTTTTCTGACCAGTCAAAGTCAAACGGGGAAGCCAGATCTGCTTAATGGCTGTGTTAGTAATTTAACCACCGCAGCGATTCACTTAACAACGGTGGCAAGGAAAGTCGTAAAACGGGGTAAAACCTCGCTTCACCCAATTTCTCACTGAACCGCGTAAATTTGTTCGGACTCAACTGTCATTAGCGGAGGACTCCCCTGTACATACGCTGAAGCGAAACGGGGAAGCTGGATTCCCTCAATGACCGTGTTAGCAATTTAACCACCGCAGCGATCCACTTAACAACGGTGGCGAGGAAAGTCGCAAAATGGAGCAAAACTCACTTCACCGATACACTTAAGCTAAACCGGATCCGCTTAACAACCGTGTGGCTCACTTAACAACTGCGGCGAATCGCTTCGCACGTGGTGACAACGACAAGTCTCGCTTAGCAGCGGATACTGGGGGGGGGGGGGCTCCGTTGTGGTCGTAAGTCGAGGACTGCCTCTAAAAGAAGAGGCATGGCCTTCTTTCGAGAGATCTCTCAACGGGGCCATGAGTTCATCAGCATTTCGGCCTTGAAATCCAGGCGTTTTTCGATAAGAGAAGTGAAGGATAAACCGACAGCTCACGTCAGAAAGGAGCTCCTGACACATCCCAGTACACTGTGCAACCGCTTCCTAGTACACAACACACCCTTGCACAGCAGAAGTGGCATAATCCGGGTGCGTGAACCTAGGGCACACGCAGCCCTCTGAATCATAACTTCCACCCAAAAGTGAAGCAATGAATATATATATATTTTTAAAAAAACAGGATTTCCGCTCCTTGGAGCAGTTGGGGTGGGGTGGGGGGGGAATGGGGGAAGTTGGTCGGTTGGGTGCAAAAGCGCAAGAGAACAGAATCACGGAGTTGGAAGGGACCTCGGAGGTCTTCTAGTCCAACCCCCTGCTCGAGCAGGAGTTCCTACACCATTGGGAGATAAAACGGGTGTCCAATCCCTTCTTTAAAAACAACCTCCAGGGATGGAGCATTCACAACTTCTGGTGGCAAGTCGTTCCACTGATGAATGATTATCCTGCCAGGAAATTTCTCCTTCGTTCTAGGTTGCTTCTCTCCTTGATTACCGTTGCTTCTTGTCCTGCCCTCAGGGGCTTTGGAGAATAGCTTGACTCCCTCTTCTTGGTGGCAACCCTTGAAATAATGGAACACGGCCATCGTGGCACCCCTAGTCCTTCTCTTTGTTCGACTAATAAAATAACAGCGTTGGAAGGGGCCTCAAGAGGTCTTCTAGTCCAACCCCCTCAAGTACAGGAGACCCCCCCTATACTCGTGATGGCGAACCGTATCTGCAGGCACGCGTGCCGTTGCCCTAGCCCAGCTCCCCACCTGGCGCGGCCCACACCGTCTCTCCCCTCCCAGGGTCTCCACGCAGCCCGTTTTAGATGCCAGATAAGTACAGGGCTCGCATGGAGGCTCTGGGAGGGCATTTTTGGCCTCTGGAGGGCCTCCAGGGGGGCGGGGGAGGTGGTTTTCGTCCATCCCAGGCTCCAAGAAAGCTTCTGGAGCCTGGGGAGGGCGAAAAATGGGCCTACCAGGCCTACCAGAAGTCTGGAAACGGGCCCTTTCCAGCCTCTGGAGGCTTCAGGGAGGTCTGCTAGGCCCAAAACGGGGTGCGCGGGGGGGGGGGGGGGTTGTGTGTGCATGCGCGGGGGAGACAAATCCAATCTCTTCTTAAAAAACCTGTCGCATTCACAACGTCTGGTGGCAAGCGGTTCCACTGGTTAATTGTTCTGTCAGAAAATTCCCTCTTTAGTTCCAGGTTGCTTCTCTCCTTGGTTAGTTTCCATCCATTGTTTCTTGTCCTGCCTTCGGGTGCTCTGGAGAATAGTTTGACCCCCTCTTCTTTGGGACAGCCCCTCAAATATTGGAAAATGCCATCGTATCATCCCCGGTCCTTCTTTTCATTAAATTAGACCAGGGGTCAGCAACCTGCGGCTCTGGAGCCGCAGGCGGCTTTTTGGGCCCTCTGCTGTGACTCTCTGTCAGGTGATGCCACCACTGGCTGGCCCCACCCCTTGCTCTCCCCTCCCAGTCACTCCTCGCCTGGCCTGAGACGGTAAGGGGGACGGTGAGGGATGGAGAAGCGGCCAGGACAGAGACAGAGAGATACAGAGAGAGAGGGAGAGAGAGAGAGAGAGATGTCAAAAGGATTTTGTGGTTCCCAGTGTTTTTTAACAACTGATTCTCTGCCTTAATGACCGGCTGGGTAGGCGTGGCTGGGGGGGGGTGTCATGTGACTGGTGGAAGTGAGTGACATCAAGTTGGCCACGCCCACCCAGGTTTTGTGGCTCCCGGTGTTTTCTTTTCTGTGGGAAACGGGTCCAAATGGCTCTTTTGAGTATTTTTAGGTTGCCGACCCCTGAATTAGACGTACCCAATTCCTGCAACCGTTCCTCATGTAATTTTATCCTCCAGTCCCCTCATCCTCTTTGTTGCTCTTCTCTGCACTCTTTCCAGAGTCTCAACGTCTTTTTTTAAATATCGTGGCGACCAAAACTGGATGTAATATTCCAAGTGTGGCCTTACTTATAAAGCGGTATTAACGCTTCGCGTGGGTGGCTTCGGTTGGGGGAATTCTGGGAGCTGAAGTCCACAGGTCTTTAAAAGTTGCCAAGGTTAGAGACCCGCCCCCCCCCCCCCCGATTTAGGACAAAAAATGGCGAATAAAAACCACCCTGAAGTAAGAGGCGTTCCCATTTTTTTCCCCTCACAGGCCCACACACGCTTCCCCGAGAATTAACGTCATGCTTTGCCATATTAACGGATTGCTTTATACTTGTACGAGTGTTTACTTGTGCGCAACATCAAGGGGCCCGGAATAATCCATAATAATTCACATTTTAGAGATGGAAGGGGGAAAACGGCAAAGGCTATTTAGAGCCGCGACGAACAGGAAACCTTTGATGGAATGGAGCCTGTGTCAGGGTTCCAAGTAGTACATCCATTGCAAGTTGTAAACTACGGTTGTTAAAAGTCACGACGGTCATAAAGAGAATCACCGCGACCGATCTGATTTCACTGCTCCTCAAGCAAACGCCACAGTCGTTAAGCGAACCGATTGCACACCACGGTTGGGTTTTGCAGAAAACCGGAAATAAGTTGCTGGTTTTCAGCCCAAATATTGGAAAATGCCGTCAGAGGTCCGCGGTTACTGAGCATCAAAATGCAGTCAGGTGACTGCGGTGGAGACGGGGCGGTCGTCGTAACTTCAGAAGTGGGTTGTATGGGTTGTAACGGCCAGCTCAGAAGTATGATCTGGCCGTTTGCGGCAGCAGCCAAAAAAGCGAATACAATCCGGGGTTGGATAAACAGAGGCGTAGAATCAAAATCAGGTGAAGTATTAGTACCGCTTTGTAAAGCCTTAGTAAGGCCACACCTGGAATCCTACATCCAGTTTTGGTCCCCACATTACAAAAAAGATGTTGAGACTTTGGAAAAAGTTCAGAGAAGAGCAACCAAGAGGATTAAAGGACTGGAGACTAAAACATACGAAGGACGGCTGCAGGTTTTGGGGTCTGGCTAGTCTAAAGAAAAGACAAATTAGGGGTGACATGATAGCAGCCGTCCAGCATTTAAGGGGCTGCCCCAAAGAAGAGGGAGTCAAGCTATTCTCCAAAGCTCCTGAAGGCAGGACAAGAAACAACGGATGGAAACTAACTGAGGAGAGAAGCAACCTGGAATTAAGGAGAAACTTCCTAACACTGAGGACAATTCACCTGTGGAACAGTTTGCCACCAGAAATTGCGGGCGCTCGAACACTGGAGGTTTTCAAGAAGAGATTGGACAGTCACTTGTCTCAAATGGTCTAGGGCCGTGATGGCGAACCTATGGCACGGGTGCCACAGGTGGCACGTGGAGCCATATTGGTGGGCACGCGAGTGTTGTGCTAACTCAGCTCCAGCGCGCATGCACTCACCGGCCAACTGATTTTCAGGCCTTTCAGTCCCACCGGACGTCGGGAAACTGGCTGTTTCTAGCCTCTGGAAGGCCTCTGGGAGAATGGGGAAGGCTGTTTTTGCCCTCCCCAGGCTCCTAGAAAGCCTCTGGAGCCTGGGGAGGGGGGAAAACGGGCCTACCGGGCCCACCGGGCCATCGTGTGCCAAAAGCAGGGGGGAGTGGGGGGGTCATGTGTGCATGGGCGGGAGGGCAGGGTGCATTGAATTATGGATGTGGGCACCCGCACCCGCGACCCCCCGCTGCTTCCCCCTGCTTTTGGCACGCGACGGCAAAAAGGTTAGCCATCACTGGTCTAGGGTCTCCTGTTTGAGCAGGAGGTTGGACTAGAAGACCTCCAAGATCCCTTCCCACTCTATTCAGATAGATTGATTGAAGTACCCCTGGGAAGGTGTGTCGTAACTCTGAACAGTTGTTAAAGGGACTAGTCGTGATCCCCAGGAGACGGAGGGTTCTAGTCTCACTTTAAGAACAAAAACTGGCTGGGTGACTTTGGGCCAATCACCAGGAGACGGAGAGTTCTAGTCCCGCCTCAGGCATGAAAGCCAGTTGGGTAACTTTGGGCCAATCACCAGGAGACTGGGAGTTCTAGTCCCGCCTCAGGCATGAAAGCCGGCTGGATGACTTTGGGCCAATCACCAGGAGACTGGGAGTTCTAGTCCCGCCTCAGGCATGAAAGCCGGCTGGAAGACTTTGGGCCAATCAACAGGAGACTGTGAGTTCTAGTCCTGCCTTAGGCATGAAAGCCAGCTGGGTAAATTTGGACCAATCACCAGAAGACTGGGAGTTCTAGTCCCGCCTCAGGCATGAAAGCCGGCTTGGTGACTTTGGGCCAATCACCAGGAGACTGGGAGTTCTAGTCCTGCCTTAGGCATGAAAGCCAGCTGGGTAAATTTGGACCAATCACCAAGAGACTGGGAGTTCTAGTCCCGCCTCAGGCATGAAAGCCGCTTGGTGACTTTGGACCAATCACCAGGAGACTGGGAGTTCTAGTCCTGCCTTAGGCATGAAAGCCAATTGGGTGACTTTGGTCGGATCTGTCTCTCTCATCCCAGCCTACCTCACAGGGTTGTTGTTGTTGTGGGGAACATAGGATGAAGAAAGTGGTTCTGGAATTATCGGTTGCCTTAAAATAATAATAAAAATAATAATAAAGAAGGGATGCAAATAAATAAATAAACTCACACCACAAAGCCTCTGATTGGGATGATTTTAATTGGCAATAAATTAAGGGTCTCCGGTACTTGTCACTCTCCCACCCCGCCCCCCAAGAAATCAAATCAAGATGGTGGTCACGTTAGGGAGCAGCTTGGCCAGCTCTGATTGGACGCCCGGGATTTGGCACAGGGGATTTCCTTGCAGGTTGAGCTGAGCCAAGGCGGGGAAGGCGGCCAGGCTCCTGAGGGCGGAGGCTCGCTGGATGCCTTGACGGACGCAAAACGAGTTAAGGAAGGCTTTGGTCAGCGATATCTCAACCCACCCACCGCCTGTCAATCTCCCCAGCTCCGTTCAGGAACGGGACTCGACCCGCGAGGCAAGGATACGGTTGTTACGGAGTGACAGTTCCTCCAGAGAAGGCAAAGGGGGCAGCCCTTCTAGGCTCTCGATCTGGTTGTCGTCGACTTCCATCACCTGGGGAGGAAAAAAGCGCAGAATGGGAGATACGGGGAGTCCTCCATTTACGATCGACCGTTTAGTGACCGTTCGGGGTTGCCACGGCCATGAAAAAAGTGACCGGGACTGTTTATGACCGTTATGGCATCCCCGCGGTCATGTGATCAAAATTCAGACGCTCGGCAACTGGCACGGATTTATGACGGTTGCAAAAGGGGTCCCGTGGTCAAGCAAAGTCAAGGGGGTAGCTAGATTCGCTTCACAACCAGGCTAGTAACTTAACAACGGCAGTGATTCACTTAACAACGGTGGCAAGGAAGGTCGTAAAATGAGGCAAAATGCGCTTGACAATGGTCTCGCTGAGCAACAGACTTTGTGGGCTCCGTTCCGGTTGTAAGTCGAAGACTGCCTGTACAGCTCATTCACTACAGGTAGTCCTCCCCTTACAACAGGGACAAGAATTTCCATCGCTAAACAAAACAGTCGTTCAATGAGTCACGCCCAACTTGATGGCTTCCCCCCCGTTGTTAAGTGAATCACACAAATGCAACTTCCTCATTGACTCTGCGCGTCGGAAGGTCGCAAAAGGGGATGATGTGACTGCAGTACGCTACAACCGTCATAAGTTTGAGTCAGTTGTCTGAATTTTGATCCCATGACCACGGGGATGATGGTTGTAAGTGCGAGGACAGATCCTAAATCCCTTTTCTTCAGTGCTGCCACTCCTTTGAACGGTCACTAAATGAAAGGTTTCCGGCTGGCAGGGGAATTCTGGGATTTGAAGTCCTCACACGCTGAAGTAACATCACTCCGGAGGTTGAAAACTCCTCCTCCCAGAATTCCATGCCAGGAGTCCTGCTGGCTGGGTTTGCTGGGAATTGTAGTCCGGAAGTTTCTTCTGCCAATCGATCGCTGAATGTGGGGAAGCTGCAATGGTCATAACTCTGAGGACTGATTAAGCCCCTTTTTTCCACTATTGCTGTCGTAACTTTGAACATCCTCTAAATCAGGGGTGTCAAACTCAATTTCAGTGAAGGCTGCATCACGGCTGTGAGAACAGAGTCAAAACGGAGCTTCAGAATTTAAACCAACCGGAACAAACAAAGTTGCTTCCTGCAAAGGCTCAGGTGCCTTTGCTCCTCCTTTATGTCTTATGGGAGGGGCCAATCATCTCCAAGCCTTACTCCCGAGTCGCCCCTTTTGTCTTAACTGTTCCTGTCTTCTGGCAGCTCTGCGCATGCGCGCACTGGGAACAGGCTCCTCCTGTTCCCCTGCCTCGCTGATGTCTGACTCTGGAGGCTCCGGAGGCGGCACATAACTCCCAGATGGCTCTGGCCCCCTCTCTGCCTCTGATGCAGAGCCCTCGTCCGAGCCTTCCTCAGACTCCAGAACTGGCCCATGTTCCTCCCCAGTCTCCTCACTGTCCGACTCTGCTGCCAACTCCGCAGGCCGCCGGCGGGCCACAACAGCCACTCCCCATACCGCTGGCAGGCCGGCCCCTTACATTTTCCAGGATGGACCCGTGGTCCAAATTCGGCCACATCGTGGGCCAAATCCGGCCACCCGAGGAGAACCTGTGCTCAGCCCAGAAAACAAAGATGTGGCTGATGGTTTCAGGGCTCTCTTAGGAGTGGGCGGTCACCAGGTTGGAGAAGCCGAGCTCCGAAAGAAGGTGAGGGGAATGACGGGGGGAGTGATCTTACCTCGAGGCAACGCATCATGGCCAGTGTGGGGGGAAAGGCCGAGAGAAGGTTGTCGGAGAGATTCAGGTGTGTGACCAGCAACAGGTGTTCGAGGTGGCACAGGTTGGTCAGGCCCTAAGGAAAGCAAAAAATAAATAATAATCAGAATTTCTTACTGTTAAATTTTAACTCTTTACCTGACTTTCTAGGCAGGTAAATTTACTCGCCCGTCAATCGTGGCTTCTTCCAGTTTCTTGCAATGCTTTTAAACATGTTTAATACCAATGTTTCATATTTTTAATATTTCACATTTTTAAATCTCAGATGCCGTCGAAACCTCTCTTTTTCCAATCCTCCTTCGCTCTCTTGAATACAGGTAGTCCTCGACTTGCAACAGTCCGTTTAGCGACCGCTCAAAGTCACTGAGGCACCAAAAAATGTGACGTACGACCGTTTTTCCACAGTTGCCACCTTATAGCGTCCCCCAGGTTCCTGTGAGAAAAATTTCAGACGCTTGGTTCATATTTATAACGGTCGCAGGTGCCCCGGGGATCACATGATTTCCTTTTGTGACCTTCGGATAAGCATAGTCAACAGGGGATGCCGGATTCACTTAACAACCATGTTGCTCGCTTTACAACTGCGGCGATCGGTTTAAAAGCAAGGAAAGGGTGTGGACTGAGGCAGAATTCACTTCACAACCGCCTCGCTTAGCGTCGGAAACATTGGGCTCTGTCGCGGTCGTAGGTCGAGGACTACCTGTATGGCACGAGGGCTGCGGTTTCCCGGGATTGCAACCGACGTGAGATTTGCACCCAGGACCAGTGACTGTTTTAACTTGGGAGAAAAATGGTGTAGAAATGTCAGAAAAGGGTGTAGGCCGTGGTGGGATTCAGCCGGTTCGAGCGAACCGGTAGATAAATTGCTGACTGGTTCTGCCCCTTCCCACGCTGCCCCTTCCAGGAGTCCCCATGTGCCCCATTCTGGCTCCCAGGTAAGTACAGGGAGGCCTACTACGTCCAAAATGGCGTGTGGGGGATGCGGTGCGGCCCCCCAGCGGCCTGCTTTTGCTCCCAGGAGGCTGCAGGGAGGCCTACAAGGCCCAAAACGGGACACAGGGGGGGGTGGTTCCCCCCCAAGCCCGTTTTTGCTCCCCGGGGGAGGGGATGCAGGAGGCCAAGTACTGCCTGTCACACACCCCTGGCCACGCCCAACATGGCCACGCCCACCCAGCCGGGCAGAGGGCGGAGAACCGGTTGTTAAATTATTTGAATCCCACCACTGGGTGTAGGGTCTCCCGCCTGGGCGGGGAGGGGGGTTGGACTAGATGACTGACAACAGTGATGGCTAACCATTTTGCCGTCGTGTGCCAAAAGCCGGGGGGGGGGCATGGGGGAGGATCATGCGCACGTGTGCCGACGCCCATAATTAAATGTGTGCATGACCACCACTCCCCGTGCTCCCCCCGCTTTTGGCATGTGATGGCACGGTGGGTCGTCCCCAGGCTTTTGCCTTCCCCAGGCTCCAGAGTCTTTCTTGGAGCCTGGGGAGGGCAAAAACGGCCTTTCCCACCCGCCCAGAGGCTGGAAACGGCCTATTTCCCAACTTCCAGTGGAACCGGAAGGCTCGTTTTTCGCCCTCCCCAGGCTCCAGAGCCTTTCTAGGAGCCTGGGGAGGGCGAAAACGGCCTTTCCCACCCCCACCCCCGGAGGCCGGAAACAGCCCGTTTCCCAACTTCCGGTGGGCCCAGAAAGCCCGAAAATCAGCTGCCCGGCGTGCGCAGGCATGTTGGAGCTGAGCTAGGGCAATGCTCGCGTGCCCACAGATACGGCTCGGCGCGCCACCTGTGGCACACGTGCCATAGGTCGGCCATCACGGACCTACAAGGTCCCTTCCAACTCTTGTCATTCTAAATTTACAGAATTCTCGTGTGGAAAAAACATCGGGAAATCAATATGTAATTCGCAGGATGAGGCCAATGACGCCTCCAGAGCCTTCGGTTTCTCCTTCCACAATTACGAGATTCTTTTTTCACGGAAACCCCATCAAACCAGTCCAAAAACTGACTTTGCAACCCGCAGAACTTAAGTCTGGTTCACCCCCCCCCAAGGGAGAAAAATGGGTGTTATTTCTTTTTTTTTTTCAGGCTGGGCCCTCCGTATTTCCCAACACCCCTCAAGCGGTGAAGTTGGTCCACCTCGTCTCTTAGTTTAGCTTATGGACCAATTTCCTTGGCAGCCACGAAAGGAGGAAGTGGCTGCCACATTGGGTGACGTCTGTAGCTCAGGTTTTGCAAACAGGGTTCCTGGGTTTTGACACCTGTCTGTCTCTCCGTCTCTCTCTGGGTGTGTATTGTGTGCAGAAAAGTGAGGAATATAGGTAGTCCTTGACTTATGACCATATCTTTAGTGACGGTTTTGAAATTGCAGCGGCACTGAAAAGAAGTGACTTACGGCCGTTTTTCACACCGACGGCCGTTGTGTGGAAAACGACCATCCCCAAAGTCAGACTCAGAACTAGAATAGAGCTGGAAGGGTCGAGCCCCTTGCTCAAGCAGGAGATCCTATCCCATTTCAGAAAAAAATGGCTGTGCAGTCTCTTCTGAAAAACCTCCTAATGAGGAAGCACCCGCAACTTCCGGTGGCAAGCTGTTCCACTGGTTAATTGCCCTCCCTGTTAGGAAGTTTGGAATGGAATGGAATGAAGGGGATTTGATCCTGTGACTCCTTAAGTCACGTGATCAAAAGTCAAAACGCCTGAGGACTGGCGTGTATTGATGGCGCTTGCCGGATCCCGGAGTCACGTGACCAATTTTTGCACCCTTCTGACAGGCAAAGTCCACGGAGAAGGCAGATTCGCTGAACAATCTTGCGATTAGCTCACCCCCGCAGTGGTTCACTTAACAAGGAAGGTCGTAAAACGGGACAAACCTCACTTAACCACCGTCTGGCTAAGCAATGTTAAAATTTCGGGACAGCTGCGGCCGTAAAAATCAAGGAATACTTGTATCTGGAGCACCGTCGGCATTGACAAAATCCCCGTCGGTCAACTGCGGAAGGCAGCTTGACTTGGAAGGGCTGACATCCTACGACGAGGCATTTTAACACCATCAAACAACCACATCTGTCTATCTCAGGTCCTTGGGAACGACTGGATAGGCGGGGGAAAATTCCGAATCCCATCTCAACATCTGGCTGGCTCTTTACAAAGTTTGAAGAGGTACCTCTCCTCTGTTTTTGGTACCTCAAGAATTAATCAGGCGGTCACATTCCTCGCCGTTTTCCGAGGACGCTCTCTGGGTTGCTCACCTGGTTCTTAGATCTGCCCACCGGAAGGGACCCTCCATCCCCCTCATCCCTGGCCAACTACCTTTTGGGACAGGTCCACCACGCGCGAATCTGCGTACTCCATTTTGAGGACGCTGTTCTCAATCAGAAATTTGCTCCGGAGGTCGTTGAGGTACGAGGAGCGCATGGGGTCTGCGGCCTGATGAAGGAAAGACAGAAGTGAGCATCTGAGAGCATCAATCAACAAGATTGACATGTGAATATATCCAGGTGGATCACTTTATTGTAAAGATTCAGCAGGATTTGTCATCTTTGGCAACTTTTAAGAGCGGTGGGCTTCAACTCCCAGAATTCCCCAGCCACTCTGCTTTAAAATGGGTGGACTTCATGCTTTTAAGATGGGTGGGCCATAAGTCCCAGAATTCCCTAGTCACTGTGGTTTAAAATAGATGAACTTCAAC
>WNWU01000311.1:0-24069 GCA_012654045.1 Ptyas mucosa
AGATAGGGAAGAGGGAGAGGGTAGGTTTGAGGAGAAAGATTGCTGTGCAATAAAAAAGATGAAGTGGAAGAAAGGCAACTCCGACCAACAAATATAAATATATTAAGATAAAGAATGAACTGTTTAAGAATAAAAGAGAATAAATATGAATAAATAGTAAAGTTAGAATCTAGGGACAAATGAAGATGGTGTTTATGTATGCAAATATAGAAATATTGAGATATGTTTAAAAAGAAAAAAGAAAAGGGGGGAAAATGATTTTGGCAAAAATTGTAATTGAGTAAAATGTATTTGAATTTGATTAATTGTATAAGATAAGAAACGGTCAACACTCTGTTCAAAAAAAAAAACATTTGGGTGAATGTGGGAGAGGGGAAAAAACCAATAAAACTTGTTTAAAAAATAAATAAATATGAATCAGTTGCCAAGCATCCAAATCTCGGTCACATAACCATGAGGACGGTAAAATGGTCATAAGTGTGAAAAATGGTCATACTGTCACTTTTTTCAATGACATTGCAACTTTGAATGGTCACTAAATGAACTGTTGTAAGTCGAGGACTACCTGTGGTCCTACTGCCCATTCCCTCCAGTATGGTCTCCCAGTCCTTCCCAGTCCCAAGTGAAAGGCCTGGGCCTCCTTCTTCCTGCTCCTCCCCACAATCCCAGGGGCTTCTCAGAGCTTTTGGGGAGAGGGAGCCCCAGACCCACTTCCTGCTCTGGGGAGATCACATCTGATCCAAAGGGATCAGAGATTTTCTCTAACAGAAGGAGGGGGGATCGGACTCTCCGTGATCCAGAACCCGCTTTTTCCCTTGTGGGGCTGAGCAATTAGGACGTCCGAAGTCTGCCTGAGAGGAGAAATGTGTGGATCTAACGCAGGTGGAACATCCTCACAGTCATGAAAACTCCTCAAGTCAGGACTGTCTGTGTCCAAGCAAGCCGTTCATTTCATGCTCAGCATCCAGAGTTGCTTCTCTTCTTCTGCCTCCAACCCAGCCTATTTAATGGTTAAGATCCTGGTAGATTTTCTTTCTGTCTTTGGAAAAGCTGCTTCATTGATAGTTTCTCTCAGCAATCAACTAGGAACATCCCAAGGCCCCTTCCTGATTGCTAAGGAATAATAACATCATAAGATGACATTTTAAATATTTTTAATTCTGCAAATTTTCCCACTTTGGTGGCTTCTGGAACGGAAGAAGGAACACCTGAGGAGGCAAATCCCTGCCTGTCCCAGAAAAGAAAATTTGGGGGATCTTGGGGTTTAGGATGCGGTGGGAGGGGGAGGAGGATCCAGGAGAAAGTGAAAAAGAAGAAAGGCGAATCTTGAGGAAAGTTATTCAAAGGAGCCTTTCTCTCTCCAGACTCTCATTCTGCTTCTTTCACATGGCAGCCTTATCCCGGTCGCTCCTTTGCACCAGTCTCCGCCTCTGCCAATGCAGGGAACCGAGCCAAGAATCAAGCCGGGTCTTCCCAGCACCAGAAGCCACAAAGAGCCACAGATCACCGCCACAGACAAGAAAGAGGATCCAGGCGGAGGGAGTTGGGCGGAGGCAGCCAGGAAGTTTGTGAACTGACCTGATCACGTGCAAACGCCGCTTTCCAACAATCTTCATTTCGGAAGGGAGAGAAAGAATTGAGCTTCAGGGCGCCCAGGTAGACTTGAGTGACATCTGGAGGGGCCACCCTTGTCCTGTTCCCAGAGGGGCTCTCCTGGAGGGGGGCAACTTCAGAGACTAATCCCAGAGGATTCTCCTTTTGGGCATAAACATTTGGGGGGGGAGGAGAGAGAGATTCCCTGGCAGATAAAAAGAGAGACCCCCCCAAGGGCCTCAAAGGGTCTCACCGAAGCAGCTCTCTTGCAGGGCGACCGCCACCAACACCAGGAGCAGGAACGGCGCAGAGCGCAGAGCCATCCTGGCCGTGATCCTCAACCTGCGCTCCGCTCTCCTGAAGTCTCAAGCAAACCGAGAGGGGCTCCGGGTGGTCAACAGTGTAACAATCTAGAGCCCGTTGGCGATTGGGTGAGCTCAACCAGTAGAAAAAAAAGTAACCCCATGTTCGTCACTGTTGCTAGGCAGAGGTCCAGGCGCAACCGGCGAGAGAGGCGTGGAGAGGAAAGCGAAAGTTCCATCAGGAAATCCCCTTCCAGGGATTCCGCCTCTTAGGGGAGGGGCGGAATTGGGGAGCTGGGAAAATTGGGAGGTGTTTCTGGGCCTGGGGGGAGGGGCACAGGCGAGGGGGAGGGGAGACCCCTCCCAGCCCCTCCCAGCCGAGAATCAGGAGAGGTGCCAAAAAAGTCAAGGCAGTTTTGGGCTGCATCAAGAGAGGGAGAACATCAAGATCAGGAGAAGCGATAATGTCGGTTTATATTGCACAAGTGAAGCCACCTTTGGAATGCTGGGTACAACTCTGGTGACCATGATAGAAAAAAGACGCTGAGACCCTAGAAAGTGTGCAGAGAAGAGCAACAAAAGATCATAAAGGATCCGGAGGCCAAATCTTATATGGTGAAGAGACTGAAGGAGGGAGGGATCTCTAGCCTCTGGCAGAGAAGAATCGGGGAGGGGGGACACACAGGTGATAACTGCCTTCCAGTACTGAGGGGGGGCTGCGACAAAGAAGAGGGGATCGGCTTCTTCTCCAAAGCTGCAGAGGGCAGGAGAAAAGAAAAATGGGTGGAAACTTCTTAAAGAGAGATCCAACCTAGAAGTAAGAAGAAAATTTCCAACTGTGGGAACATTTACTCAATGGAATAGTTCTTTTCCTGGAGTTGTGGCTGCTCCATCACTGGAGGTTTTCAAAAACAGACCTTTGGACCAGGGTGGTAAAAGCTCTCCTGCCTTAAGCCGGAGGTTGGTCTGGAAGACCTCTGAGGTCCCTCCCAGCGCCTGGATTCTATCTTCCAGGTCAGAAACTCTGACAGATCTTCGCTCTGGAGAAAGATGCTCAAAGGCTCTTGTGGCATTTTCAAGACAGAGCTGGCCAGTCACAGGTGTCTAATGAATAAATACATTTCTAAAACGTTTGAATCTGTAGAAGATGCTCAAATACGGATTGAATTCTCACCAAATGCTTTAAAGCAGCCGTCTCCAACCTTTTGTCTTCCCTGGGAAGCATTGAGTGAAAAGGAATTGTCATGGACTGCATATAAATTACATAGTATAATCAGTAAACCCTTCTTGTTTTTTTACATTGTTTATTATAACATTAAAAGTTTTATAGGCCTACATTATTAGCTGCCCAAGGCCGAATGTGACTCTTGTGTTGCAGGTGGAAACTGTCCACTTTTTAGGTTGTCAAAGATGGGAGCTCTTGAGGGCATCTCGGGAGCCCAAAAGGAATTGGGGTGAAAGACCCTCTTTTTCACTCCTCTCCCAAAAGCATTCCGCTATACAGGTAATCCTCGGCTTACAACAGTTTGTTTGTTTGTTTGTTTGTTTGTTTCTTATACTTATATGCTGCCCTTCTCCCAAAGGACTCGGGGCGGCTCACAGAAATGAAAACAGTAAAAATAGCTACTAAAATAATCAATTAAAATCTCCCAATTAAAATCACTCATCAGATCAGCAAATTTGTTGGAAAAGCCATGTCTTCAGGTCACGGCGGAAAGAGCAGAGGTCGGGGGCCGTCCAGAGCCCCGTGGGTAACCCATTCCAGAGGGTCGGTGCGCCCACAGAGAACGCCTTCATCCTGGGCGCCACCAGCCGACATTGTCTGGCCGATGTCTCCTGGAGGAAGGCAGTCTTATGTGAGCACACAGGGCGGTGGGAGGCAGGCAGAAGGTGGTCCTGCAGGTACCCCAGGCCCATGCCATGTAGGGCTTTATAGGTAAGTACCAGCACCTTGAAGCGGATCCGAAGGACCACCAGTAACCAGTGCAGTTCGCGCAGGAGAGGTGTAACACAGGAGTAACGGGAAGCTCCCGTAACAACCCACACGGCCGCATTCTGGACCAGCTGGAGCCTCTGGGTACACCCCAAGGGCAGCCCCCTGTAGAGGGCATTGCAGTAGTCCAAACGAGAGATAACAAGAGCTTGGGTGACTGTACGGACGGCATCCCTGTCTAGGAAAGGGCGTAACTGGCACACCAGGCGAACCTGTGCAGGAAAAGACATATTATGCCCTCCCCAGTTGAACACTGAGAAATCTATTTTCCTCTTGCAAAAGAGGTCCAAAACTTATAATCTTGTAGATCTATTTGCAGCCTAAAAGACCTGTCGTAGATCCTGTAAGATGGAGAACATTCTTTTTTCAGCTATCTCCCAAAATAATTTATCGCCTTTCGAAGACATGAAAAACACTTTTTGTTTTCTACTCAAAGACAAGAGAAGCAGATAAGCAACAGCTTCCACAGGGGGAAAGGATTTTTTCCGCCAGCATTAAAAAAGGGGAAATTTTTCCATAAGAATTAAGAGTTAAATATCGAGACTCTTATAAAAAGAAAGTAAAAAGCTAGAAAGAGCAAGATTTATACTATAATCCTGTGTACATATAAACATAAAATCCATTGCAACTTTCTTACGATTAAAAAAATAATAATTTAAATTTAATGGTAAGCAACGAAAGAGGGGAAAAAAGTTGTAAAAGTCCAGGTTATAAAACAGGACAGAAGTGAACTAGTCATAAATCAAGAGATTGTACAGCTTCAGAAGTGCAATTAAAACCCAGGTGTGCTTAAGAAAGCCCAGCAGCTGAAGGGAAAGGATGGCAAGAGATCCAGCCCCCTCTTTTCTCTGTCTGTGCATGATTGTCTGAAGTCATCTTGGGTTTTCCTAGTCTCCCCTTTAAAAAACAGGGAGCAAAGCCACCAAATAACCAGCTTTGTGGCAAAATCAGCTGTTCATTGGCAGCAAGAAAAAAATTATGTCCACTTAGCGCATCATGGTGGGGGAAGGTTCCTATTTCATTTTTCTAAACTGTAAAAATCCATGAATGGCAGTATATGGTACATACTATTCATTATACAACTTATACAAAGAAAAATGAGAGAGAGAAAAAACTCTACTTTTAATCCAAGCAGCTATGAATGAAGATTAAGAGTTCATTACTCTCCCTTAAAGTGAAACCAGCAACTCTTCATCCTATTCCTCACCCCATTCGCTATGGGCATGGGGGGGGGGGAGCGCAGGGATTTTTGCTACCAGTTCTCCGAACCACCCACCGCCATCACTACCAGATCGTGTGATCCGGTCCGAACCGGGAGCATTTCACCCCTGAAGTAGTCTGTCGATGAGGATGAAGGGCCTAATTCATTGTTATTTTTCTATCTGTCTGTCTGTCTGTCTGTCTGTCCGTCCATCCATCCATCCATCTATCTATCTATTACTGTTATCTATCAGTATCTATCTATCCATCCATCCATCCATCCATCCATCCATCCATCCATCCATCCCTGGTATCCATCTATCAGTATCTATCTATCCATCTGCCTGTCTGTCCGTCCGTCCGTCCACCCACCCATCTATCTTGTCTCCTATCCAGGGCCTTTAGTTCATTAACTGTCAATAATTGTTAAGATATTTAAAGTTTAATAGCTGCAGTAATGAAGGGTTGGGCAATCAGTAAGAACAGAGAGTTATAGCTAACTGGTTAGAGAGCTGGCCACTGCATGAGGGAATCTGAGCTGTGATTGGTTGCTGTGAGAGTAAAAGGGGAATTTCCTTGTTTCCCACCCTTTTTTTTCCCTGTGGGCGGTGTGGGTTCTCTGTGATTTACCTCATGATGTACCTGCTGTATTGATTTACCTGGCAATGCTCCTGTTTGCCTATCTTATTTACTGTAAATATATTCATTTATTTAAAACGACAAGGTCGTATCAGCGTCTGACTCCATTTGGACACCACTTGTGCAATTCCCTGACAATAATACTGGAGTTGGCTGCTCATTTTCGGTCTCCTCCCCTCAATCTGAGCCTCCCTCGTGACAGACAAGATAACCCAGGAAACTTTGAAACCCAGATGTTTCTGGGTAGCCATCTTCGAAGCGAAATCTAAGGGCAGCCGGACAATGTGTTTATTGTCAAGGCTCCTGTCAGGGATGAAAGAACAAGTCCACACACGAAGGTCCAATTAAACTGATTTATTGTTACCCATGCCTATGCACAGGAATCTTCTCAGCTAACAGTTAGCACCTCATAGGAGTTAAAGGAAAGTCAACAGAATTGAAGGATTGGACTTAGCTTGCTTGTGGCTATGTAGGGATTCTAGGCTGATCCCTCTTTTAACGCCATCTGTAGGCTCTGCCACTCCTTCCCCTACAGCTCTAAAACCATCAAAAGGCCATTGCAAATTCTTCTTGTTTTCTCTGCAAAAAAGACAAGATGATTTCCCCACACCTCAGTTCCCTGAAAGGGAGACTCTCGCTCCTGGATTACCAAATTCTTTCAGAGAATTTGCTTTATTTGCAACCAGCTTAGGTCAATTGTCTCCAGAGAGCAGCCTGGCAGCAGGGCACGATGGGAGTTGAAGTCTAACCTATCTGGAGGGCTCCACGTTGCCCGAGAAAAACTATCTCAGTGAAAAAAATGTCTCCCTGGCAGCAACTCTTGAAGGGATAAAGAAGCATGGATTGTGTTTGCGAGAGTATAAAAATAGTTGCTGTGTAATTTTCAGCCATTTTGTCTCTGTTCAAATTTTTTCCCCTGTGATTGCTTCTCCAGTTCCTCATCACGTTGAATGAAATACATGGCATGGCATCAGACCAGGCTGTTTGCGGTATCGTCTCTCACCGAGGGTATTTGCCACTAGACCGGATAGGGTGGACACCTTCCCTTCTTGAAATAAGGCCATCTCCTAAGGCCTTGGAAGTCTCCCTTTCTCATAGCTGCTCCTACATTTTGGAAGATCCTCGAGCAGATCCCCCCTCCTCTTAGCCTTCCAGAAGGGCATCAAAATCTGGCTTTGTATCCATGTCCCGACTTCAGGAAAAATGATCAATGCCATGATCCAGTGGGCAAGATGTGGAGGTGATAATTGAGAGGGGGGACTTTCCCTGCTCTTGGCTAAAGAATATCGTTGCTGGCCGAGGAGAGACTTGGGAGAGCAACCATGTTTGATGCAGTGGCCACTGAATCTGAATCCGTAACACCTTGTACCATCCTGCAGAAGGACGTGGGGGCTCCGGAAAGGAAGATGGTGGTCCCAGGTTTTTAGTTTTTGTCGTACAGCTTTTATGTTCTTCATAGTTTGACTATTTTTGTGAGCTGCCTAAAGTTGTTTAGGTGCCTTCAGAAATAAATACATTTCTAAAACGTTTGAATCGGTAGAAAATGCTCAAATACTGATTGAATCCTCACAATATGCTTTAAAGCAGCCGTGTCCAACTTTTGGGTTTGCCTGGCCTGTACTGAGTGAGGAGAAATTGCCTTGGACCGCAAATAAAATATATAATATAGTTAACGTATATAAATAACTTCCTTTATATTTTTACTATAACATTAAAAGTTTTGTGGGCCTGTAGCTGTCCAAGGCTGCAGGTGGTCCACGGATCCCGGGTTGGAAGTGCCTGCTTTAAATAGTCTACTTTATAGGCTCTCAAAGATGGCCAGCTCTTGAAGGCGTCTGGGAAGCCCAAAAGGAGTTTGGGTGAAAGACCCCATTCTTTTCAATTTCACTTTTCACTTTCACTATTTTCACTTCTTTGCTTAGAAAGCATCCATTGTAATATGGGGACTTCCTCCCCATTGATCAAGGGTCTCTGCACTCTTGGGCTGCCGCATAAAATTAAGCACCTGAGGAGTAAGACCCCAAATATATCCTGGTTCCAGCATGCTGGAAGGGACTGAAGGGCTCCTCCTGAGAGTCCGGCCTAATTCAGAAGGAGCCCTTCAGTCCCTTCTCAATGTGGTCAATTCCTTATTCACTTCTCTCTCCTCATCCTGGGAGTGTCCACTCGCACTGCAAAAAGGAGGGAAAAAGCAGGCAGGGTCAGTCTGGGAGGGAGCCAAGAGGAGGAATCACACAGTCCAGGCTGAGGGATCAGCACCGATCTGCCCAGTGAAGAAGCAGAAGCAGGAACCTCAAGAGAAGGATCAGCTGGGTGGGATTTACAAGAGGGGAGGGGCAGGGCTGGGATTGGCTGCTAAAATAGGTGAGAACCTGCCCCACCTGCCCCTCAAATGCACAAATTCAATTCTACTCCATTTTGCCCTCGGAGACACGTGCAAATGGATTCATGGCCTCCAGAGGGTCCAGATGTTCCTTCAACATCTGGAGGGAGAGATTCCTAGATGGACTCAAGGAGGGGAGAGCAGCCCCCTCTCCATCCATGACCCTCAAGAAGTCCCTTGTCTCCCCCTTCTCTGCCCCCTGCAATGAGAACACTCAGATCTCCTCTTTGCAGGACTCTGAGCCTCCTGATCCAAGACAGTTTGGCCATTCAGGATAAGAGGTTGGGGGCAGGCAGACCCTTCTTCAGAGCCCCAAATTCCTTATCCTGCAGTGTTTGACATAAACAGGAGAGAGAAGAGAGGTTTCCCAAAGTATCTTCACTATCAGTTGGTCCCTGGATTTCAAAGCTCTCCCTTCCCTTCCTCCCTTCCTCCCTCTCCCCCCATATTAATGTAAATAATGCGGGTTCAGCTAGATGACCACTGAAGGGCCCTCTTTATTCACAGTATTGTAAGAAAGAAAATGTGCTGGTTTGAGAGAAACGTGTTTGCTGGAGATTATATTAAAGTCAGCTAAACCCCATTATTGGTAATATATCTTCTGATGAGGCCTAGCTGTCACGGAAGAACAGCCATATAGAGAATGTCTGAAAAGGATCACTGTCATCCACACAAAGACATGTATGGGGCAAAGAGTTAATTATCACCTAAGAACAGCAGTAAAAACTCCATTAGTACTTACAGAACTTAGGAAAGTGGTCTAGCTGAAAGTAATCTTATAAACTAGAAGCTAATGGTTTAGTAATGAGGAAGTGTCCATTATTTTATAATAAATGTATGTTAGCCATATATGGAATAAATGTATGAGCTCATGTATTTGATACCAAATGTAATTTTACCATATATGGAAAATGTATTAGATCACCGACTCCTTTGTCTTGAAAACATATATAAGCAGTTGTGTCAAAGTTCTTGGTTGTTCAGATTTTCAGGTATGAATCTGCTCTGAACCTTGCACAATAAATCTGTCTCTGGCTGACCCGGAATGTTGTTTGGTCCCATCATTCCATAACAATATAGCACCCAATGGAGCCACTCACCTGCGAGAGGACTGCGAAATGGCCTGATTGCTTCCTGCATTGGAGAGACAGATACAGAGTGAGTCTTTGTATCAGGCCTGGAAGCCATTTTAGGCATTGGATCTTCAGGCCTGCCACATTTACTGCTGTGGGAAACTGGGAGGGGGGATTATATGGAGCTGGGGAGATATGCAGTCAAAATAACATTCTTTTCCCCGAGAGTCAAGGTTACTCTGCCCCTGCACCTGGAAGGCTGTGACTGGGGAACATCTCCAGTTGGGACGGTGCATTGATTGGATCATGTGATGGACATGTGGATGCTGGGGCATGGACTTGGACTTTCTTTTGGATGGGGAAATCCTGGAAGCTTTCAGATTCGGGTTTTCCCAGATGTGCCAATACGACATCTCTAATAAAATGGAGCTTTGAGGAAACTCAAGCCTTGGAGTTTTCTTTCGTTGGGGGTGTTACTTGGAACTGTGACACTTTGTCTTGGTCCTCTCTCTCTTCAGCATTAAACCTCCACAGCTTCATGAACTTCTCAGAGGACATCAGATTTTTTCTTCATTTGCTATTAACTTTCTATCTCACCCATCTCTCCAATAAAATTCAATAAAGGGTCATGTAGAATACTTAAAACAAAAAATAAACACCAGATTCAGAAATGGGGTTTCACAACCAGAAACATGGGGAGCAAGGCCCCTGAAAGCCAAAAGAGATTCTCAGAGGATCACTGCCGCCTCCCCTCTCCTGTCCTGGGGTCTCCTTGGGGCCAAACCCTAAATCCAGCTGGGCACATCTCTGAGAGGGGACCCCCCCTCCCCTTCCAGAGTCAGCCAGGTCTCAACTATGCCAGCAGAAGAGTCTCTAACCACTGGGGATCAGGGCATCGACGGTGGTTTCCCTATTTCCGCTCAAATAATTGGGGGCTTTTCCCTCCAAAGGGGGCCAAGGCTCCACCATGCAGACTCTAGGCTGCCTGAATCCAACAGGGAGAGTTTCCCTTCTCTGCAGAATGAACCAGTGCAAGGAAAGTGAAGTGTGTGACACCCAGCCTGCTTTCATGCCTAAGGCAGGACTAGAACTCATGGTCTCGCCTGATGCCCTCACCACTAAATGAAACCGACTCTAATTATAATTATTTCACCAGAAGCAGACACAGAGGGAACACAGGAAGGATGAAATTGGGGAGAGGGTTCTAAAAAATAGAGGCCTCTCCCTCTTTTCATCTCCCCATCCACCCAAAGTCTTGCAAAGGGACAGAATGGCTCAGGCAGCAGCTCCCTCTGACTTACCCTGGTCTAAACATTGGATCCTTCCTCAGGTGCTGGAAAAGAAGGAAAGAAAAGAGCGTGAAGAGGTCCTCTCCCTCCCTCCCTCCCTCCCTCTCTCTCTCTTGGCTTATAGGTGGAGAAACTCAGCTCTTTCTGACTCCAGCTCCCTCCCTCCCTCTCTCTCTCCCACACAATCAAAGACCCACAAATAATATGGAGAGAGTTTGAACCAAACTGCTTTGGCTAGAAGACATAAGAAAGAATTCTTAAAATTTATATATACAGGTATATATTGGAAGAGAGATTTATTATTTTAGTCCAAGGAGTCTCCAGACAAACCTGTTCTGTCCCCGTCTCACACACACACACACACACCCTCAAACAGTCAGACGTGGGTTAAAGAATAGCTCAAACAAACAATGTCCATTATCAGGAACTTGGCAGCAACATGAGAACCGACTGCCAAGTGCTTTACTACAAGAAGGAGGGGTTGTTCCTCCACCAGATAACATACACAAATACACACCGATTTGGAAACAGTCCAGCTCAAAAGCCTTCAACAGATTTAGGCGTTGCACAAAGTGACTTGCAGAAATTAGCTTTGTCTGTCACAGAGTCTGAATGGCCACCACACTCCCTTTTATAGCCTGTGGGGTGTGGTCCAGTGACTCAGCTTAATCCCTGGCACGCCTCCTCATCTGCTGCGAACGTTTATCTCGCCAACCCACGACTTATCACCCTCGTCCTCACTCTGATCGGAGACACCTGGCTCCTGGCCAATCTCCTCTCCTTCGGCAGACACCTGAGGAATTGCCAGAGAGGAGGGGCCTGGAGAGGGACGCCTGGCCGGCTCCTCTCCTTCATGTTCGGAGCCTTCTTCCTCTGATACGATGGGCTTGGGGGTCGGAGCCACAACAAAACAGTCAAAGGGGAGAGCAGCCATCTTAGTTTATTGTGAGAAAAGAGAAGAGTTTGAAGCTTCCTAAAGATTCATGGCTTCACCAGAGAAGAAAAGGAAACAGGGAATTTATATACTGTATTTGATACCTCTGGCATTTTCCCATAGAAAGAAATATCTTCTCCTTGAAGATGCCACAAAAAAGCCTTTGAGCATTTTTATCCAGAGCGAAGATCATTTGAGGTGTCTGACGTAAAACACAGAGTCATAGGACTAGAAAGGACTTCAGAGGTCTCCTAATCCAACTCTCAGATCCAGGCAGGAGACCTTATACCATCCCAGTCTAACGATTCTCCAGGCTATTTTTAGAAACTTCTAGTAATGGAGCACTCACATTTCCAGGATGCAAAGTAAGTTATTCCACTGATGAATTGTTCTCACTGTTAGAAAATTCCCCTTCTAAGTTGGATTTCTCTTTAACAAGCTTCTTCCACCCATTGCTTCATGTCCTGCTGCCTTGTGCTTTGGAGAAGAAGTTAATCCCCTCTTCTCTTAGACAGCCCCTCAAGTGCTGGAAGACAGTTAACATGTCCCCCCAATTCTTCTGTTCGATAGGATGGGCATACCTAGCTCTCTCAATGGTTTGTCATAACATGTAAACTTTTATCATCTTTGTTGCTCCTCTCTGCCCTCTTTCCAGGGTCTCAGCATCTTTTTTGAACTGTGAAGACCACAAGTGGATCCAGCATTCCAAGGGGGGGGGGGCTCACTTGTGCAGGAGAAACCGGAATTATCATTTCTCGGGTTCTTTTGATGTTCTCCTTCTGTGGATGCAGCCCAAGGCTGCCTTGGCTTTTTTGGCAGCTGCACCTGATCCCCTCCCCCTCGCCTCTGCCCCTCCCCCCCAGGCTTAGAGAGCCCCCCCCCTCTTTTCTGACTCCCGCCTAGGCCAATGCCTATGGCGGGACCCTTTTCCTAGTCCCTGGGCCCGTAACCTCCATACAAAACTCTTGATGATCGGGATTTCCCCCATTGAAGCTTTTATCCTAGGCTCCGATGCTGCCAAATCGTTGATCTTTCAACGGCTGGATGACATTGATAGACAATTAAATCTGGCACACGGATCAGGAACATGCTCACCGTTTCCCCTTGGTATTGTCCCCTCGTCTCACCCCCCGCCTTACCTCTCCGCGTTACACTCTATCAAACACAGGTTCGCATTTATGAAGGCACGTTTTAATGTGATCCCCTCAAACGTCCTCGATAGTAGGCTCTCGGGGGGGGGGGTGTAAAACCCATCTATTGTACAGGTGACAGCCGATCCCCGGAATCCCTGTTCCATATTACATTCGTATGTCCCCACTACCAGGATATAAGATCAAGATTCATTTCTCCTATTTCCCAGAGATTCCCCGGTTCACCTGATATGTTTAGCCTTTATTTCCTACTCCAGGACACAGACCCCAACATAACCTTAAAGGTGGCAAAAAATTTTGCTGCAGTCGTGGCTGGGAAAAAACGGGAGAAGAGACGGGTAAGCCCTACGGCAGAGGATTTCTAGTATTGATAGTACAGATTGTATTTGAGGCAGTAGATGGTGCACTGTCACATGATCTATCTATATTTGTAAAATATACTCCCTTTCTATGTGTATCTAATTTGGTCTTCGACCGCAATAAAAGCTTACTACTACTACTTTCTGACTCCCGCAGCTCTGCCCCTCCCCCAAGAGGCGGAATGCCTGGAAGGGGATTTCCTGATGGAACTTTCGCTTTGCTTTCCCCTCCTCTCTGGCCGGTTGTGCCTGGACATCTGCCTAGCAACTATGACGACACACGGATATCTTTTTTCTACTGGTTGAACATGCCCAATCGCTGGCTTGCTCTGAGTTGTTGCCTTGTTTGATCGCCCAGGCAGCGTCTTTCTCTGCCTGCGACTTCAGAAGGCCTGAGCGCAGACTGAGGATCGCGGCCAGGATGGCTCTGCGCTCTCTGTCCCTTCTGGTGGTGGTGGTTGTTCTTCGGGAGAGCTGCTTCGGTGAGTCCCTTTGGGGATATTGGGGGTTCCGGCCCCTTTTTCTACTGTTGGGAATCCATCCAGGGAATCTCTCTCCCCCCATCCCCAAAGTTTCTTCCCAGAAAGAGAATCCTGATTCGGTCCTTTTCCTAGTCCGCTCCCCCTCTGGCCACTCTCAGATGGGATGGATGGGACTCTGCTGCCTATCCCCCCCCCCAGGAGAGCCCCCCCCTCCCCTGGAGCAGGACAAGAGTGGCCCCTCCAGATATCAGTCCAGTCTACCTGGGCACCCCCGAGCGCAGTTCTTCTCCAATTTCAAAGTGGAGGTTGTGGGAAAGCGGCGTTTCCATGGGATCACGAACCTCCTGGCTGCCTTCACCCAACCCCTCCGCCTGGGTCACCTCTCCTGCCTTTTGGGGGGCTTGGTGGCTTCTGGTGCTGGGAGGACCCAGCTTGTTTCCGGAAGCTGTTTGGTGTATTGGCTGATGCCAAGGCTGGTGCCATTGAAGGGTCGGGATAAGGCTGCCCTGTGAATGCAGCAGGAGAAGAGCCTCGAGAGAAACACTCCTTGAATAATGTTTCCTCCTTTAGGACGTTCACTTTCTCCTCCATCCTAAACCCCAACATCCCCAGGAGCTTTTCTCTAGGACAGGCAGGGATTTTACCACCCAAAATCCTCCTCCTTCCATTTCAGGATTGCTCAGCCTGGGTCAGTTTGCAGAATCCAAAGTATTTAAAATGTACTATTGTTCCTTAGGAATCAGATAGGGAGCCTTGGGGTGTTCCTAGTTGTTTGCTCTGAGAAACTACCGCTTGAATGGAGCAGCATTTCCGAAGGCATTAAAAAGCTGTCAGGATCTTAAGGATTTAAAAGGCTGGGTTGGAGGCAGAAGAAGAGAAGAACCTCTGGAGGGTGACCATGAATTGAATCGCTTGCTTGGACACAGACAGGCCCAAACTGATTGGTTGTTCCTGACATAAAGAGGATTCCTGGCTGTGAGGATGCCCAACCTGTGTTACATTCACACATTTCTCCTCCCAGGCAGACTTCAGGCTTCCTCATTGCTCAGCCCCACAAGGGAAAGAAGCAGGTTCTGGATCAGTCCAGAAGGAGGGGGGAGAGTCCGATCCCCCCCTCCTTCTGTTGGAGAAAAGCTCTGATCCCTTTGGATTCTGAAATCTCCCCAGAGCAGGAAGTGGATCTGGGACTCCCTCTCCCCAAAAGCTCTGAGAAGCCCCTGGGATTGTGGGGAAGAGCAGGAAGAAGGAGGCCCAGGCCTTTGCCTTTGACTGGAAGAACTGGGAGACCATACTGGAGGGAATGGGCAGTTTGACTACAGGTAGTCCTTGACTTACAAAAGTTCATTTAGTGACCGTTCAAAGTTTCAATGTCATTGAACATAGTGACAGTATGACCATTTTCCACACTTATGACCATTTTAGCGTCCTCATCATTACGAGATCGAGATTGGAGGTTCTGCCCTTTTGTATGCGGATCCAGGTTCTGTCCAAATAAGACCCATGAACGATCCTGAAAATGATCTTCAAAATTTTTGGTGCCCTGAAATAATTTCTGATCTGAAGAGCTTTCAGAATGGACACAAACAAGGGGCCTTGGAGATTTTCCACTTTAATCTTATTTTCTTTTAATTCTTTTAATCCACTTACAAGCTTTTACTTTACTTTTACTTTTTATTAGATTTATATACCGCCCTTCTCCCCGAGGGGACTCAGGGCGGTGAACAAGCAAAGATAAAAAACATAGGTACAAAATTTAAAAAAACAATTAAAACTGAATTAAATAATTGCCCCAACAATTCAAAGCTGTTGTTTTTCTGTTCATTGGGCAGCCTTAGAGCCTCCTCCGTGTTTGTATTTTGACGATAAAAACTAATTTTTGACTTAATGTGATTTTTTTGTCATTGTTAGTTAAGTTTAGCATAGTTTTCTGTCTTGTGAATTTAGCCTGTCCTTCAAAGAAGGGCTGAAAAAACTTTGATGCTCCTCATTCAGGAGTTTGTATGATAGAAACTGACATAAGTTTGTATCTTTATGTTGGATTCCCCAGAGGGGCTTTAAAAATAACAGGACCCCCCAGACAGAGACTGAATTTAGGGAGAGGACCCCAGCTGAGCCCCCTCCCCGAAATACAGGCGATGGCAGCAGAAGCTCCCAACATCCTCCTTGGGGGCAGGGGGTGGGGCCAGGGTGGAGAGGCCAATGGTTTTCTGGGGGTGAGAGGAATTCTGGGAGTTGAAGTCCAAGTGTCGGAGTCTGAGAAACTCTTAATTTAGGCATTTAGGTTGAGAGTCCCTGATCATGTGAAGAGTTGAGTAGCCAGGATCACAATCCCCTCCCGAGGTGGCTGGGGGGCATTTCTGCCTTTCTTTGTGCTGACAAAGTGCAGGATCAGCCCCAGAGGAGGACAAGGGTCAGAGCAGCTTCTGGGGAAAGTGAAGGGGGAGATTCAGAGGAAATCTGGGGTGTTGCAAAGGTCTTTGAAGGAGAGTTTGAGGGCCCTAATTGGGTTGCTGAAAGGAAGAAATCTTGGGATAATCTGTAGGAAGTTAGCACCCACCCCTTTCCTAGAAGAATGAAATATTTTGGGAAATATTAAAAAGGCAGAATATTATGTTTCCCTGGATGAGAAATGGAGAAGCATGTTTTAAAGACAAAGCAGCTCCCACCTTCCTGCCCCCACCCTTTTGTTAATGGGCCAGAGGCAGAAACTCAATCTTTGTCAATGGACCTCATCCGCAAGACAATGGGACCCATCTAAGACGAAACTCACCAGATGGCACCTGGGAAGATTACATCAGCCAGCAAGGCTAGCTAAGACCCCCACCCCCTGGAAGTCTGATAACCAATCAGGATACTCTTTCTGGACCCCAGGAAGTTCAAAGCCAGAGAGAGCATAAAACCAGAAAACTCTATCTGCCCTTTTCTGTTCAGGAAATCAAGCCATGTGATCCTGTCCACCATTAAACCATCTTTCCAAGCAGTCTCCATGTTTCCAGTGTCTTTTTCCCCACTTGGAGCAGAACCCAGAAGGATATTTCTTCCAACAAATCAGACTGAGATTTTCTGTGGAATGAGGAGGAGCCCCTCTGAGTCCTGGGTTCAAAGCCGATTCTTGCTTAGATGGCTGAACTCTGGGAGGGGAGGGGGAATTTTCCAGCGGGGGGGGGGACTGACAGAGACAAGGAGGAAGATCTGGGGGGCTAAGTCACTTCATTGCTGCTCCCTTCCCTTCCCCTCCTCTCTCACCCCCCACCTTCTTCAGTCCCTCCAGAAGCTGCTTCTTTCCCTCTCAGTCGCTCCCTTAGTTCATCTCCTGCCTCCTCTTCCACCATCTCCCCCTTCCTTCCTCCACTTCATCCTCTGCCCCCCAACTCTCCTCTTCTTCTTCTTCTTCTTCTTCTTCTTCCTTCTTTCTCCCCAGAGCCTCAGATGGGAGCCTCCATGGGATCAGAGTCCTTGACTGAAGCCCCCTAACTCTGCCCCCCTGGGTCCTTTCCAGGCTCTTCCTCCCACTCCATGAAGTATTTCTACACCGCCATCTCGGAGCCCAGTCAGGGGCTGCCCCACTTTGTCTTTGTGGGGTACGTGGACGGTCAGGTCTTTCTTCACTATGACAGCCAGAGCCGGAGGATGAAGCCTCGAGCTTCCTGGATGGAGAAGGTGGGGAAGGAGGATCCCCAGTACTGGGACAGAAACACCCAGATGGCACGTGCCCAAGAGGAGATGTTCAGAGAAAACCTGGAGATTCTGAGTAGTCGCTACAATCAGAGCGAAGGTGAGTGATGGGTCGGGTGGCTCCTCCGGCCCCATAATCCCCTCCCCAGGAACCAGAGGGGGGAGAAAGAAAGGGGTCCCTTCAAAGGGAAAGGCTGCTTCCACACCTTTTAAAAAGTCTTTTTTTATATGTTTATTCTTTTTTTTAAATCAATATAAGTTTCTCCTTCCCTCCATAGCTGACATTTTCTGCCAACTGCAGTTAATAAAAAGATGTTTAGAGTTATCCTTCTGTCTGTCTGAATATTAATATTGATATGGATATTGATATAAACTGACGTAAACAGAGACCAAAATCTCCCCTCCCCCCAAGAAAGATGGAGGGTCCTGGCCTTTGTGTGCTACCTGCTGTGGGGGAGGAAGGGAATCACAGGCCTCCCCCCTCCCTGAAAAGAGGCAGATGGATCCTAATTAGATCCTGGGTCTAGTCTGTTTCCACCCCAGAGAAATGAGGGATCAAGTGCAGATCCACCCTCTTGGTGGGGCTGCCCTGGAGGGGGGGAGACTCTTTCTTCAGCAGCCCCCCCCCATTCTGCCATCTTTGGGGACAAGATTCACTTTCAAGGAACCTTATTTAGGGAGGGGCTGCAAGGAAATATGTGTGCAACGATTGGCTGCTTTGGGCTGAGATCAACCTTCTTCACAAACAGGAGCCATTTCCCCTCCTTTCATCCCAAGGAGGTGCAGCCCCATCCCTTTTTCCGCCCTTTCCTTGCCCCTCCCCCTCTACAGGTGACCCCAGAGCTCTGCCTGTTTCCCCAGGGTCTCCCCAGATCCCTCCAGGCCCCCTGCTGGCCTTTCAGGGGAGCAGAGCTTTACCCAGAGGGCTCCCCCTGGTGGAGAAAAGAGGAAGGAGACTGCCAGAGTGGAGGGGAGCCTCCTTTCCAGGCTCAACAGCCTCAAATGTCCCAACCTTCCCTCAAAGGGAGGCTGCTTCCACCCTCCCATCACCTCAGTCGCCTCCTCTGGACTTTCTCCGGCTCCCTCCTCTCCTTTTGGAGGTCTTTTGACCAGAAACTGCACACAATATTCCAGATGTGGTTGCTCTACCTTGATTTATGTCACAAGTTTTTGTGACATTTATTATTATTAATCATATTTCTATGCCGCCCACTCTCCGAGGACTCTGGGCGGCTTACACCAAAGACAGTATACTAAATAGCATATTGCCCCCAACAATCTGGGTCCTCATTTTACCCACCTTGGAAGGATGGAAGGCTGAGTCAACCTTGAGCCGGTGAGATTTGATCCGCTGATCTGCTGAACTAGCAGTCAGCTGAAGTAGCTGCAGGACAGCACTCTAACCACAGCGCCACCTCGGCTGTCACTAAGGAAAATATTCCTTTGTGGCCCTTCAAGGCTTCATTCCCACATTGCATTAAGCCATGGTTTGTTCCTGGTTAGCTCAAAGTGGGAACCAGCCTTTGTGACTTGGTGCTATTTGTGCACGTAGACCAAGATTTATGGTCACAGGGATCCCTGCAAGCTTTTGTGTAGATCAACCAGATCCTCTTTGAGGCCATGAGATTTTGAGTTCCTCTTTGCAGCCGCAGATTCAGGCAACTGTTCCCTCTCTGGGATCCCTTCCTTTCCCCCCCAGAGAAATGGTAGAAGGGAAGATGGAAGGATCTCCATCCCTCTGGTTCTTCTGTGACTCCTTCTTTTCTCGGTCTCCCTTGGGATCCTCTGCTGGCTTTTTCAGCTTCACTTTTTGTGGGGAGGTTCAGGGGCTCCATCCTGGGAGGGAAAATGTAGGGAGGCAGATTGAGGGAGGGGAGAAGGGCGGTTAGTGATGGGGTCTTTCTTTCCCTTGATCGTTAGGGAGGAAATGGGAAAATCAGTGCCTCCCTCCATTGTCAAAGTCCCTGCAGGGAGGGGGATCTCTCTTTAGGACTCCCCAAACCATCATCTTGTCTCTATTTCAGGACTTCACATAATACAGTGGATGTATGGCTGTGAGCTCCGGAGAGACAGAAGCAAAAGAGGGTTTATGCAGTTTGGCTACGAAGGGAGGACTTTCCTCACCTTCGACAAGGAGACCCTCACCTGGGTGGCTCCCGATCCTCTGGCCCAGATCACCCAGAGGAAATGGGATCATATTGCAGGATTGAATCAGAGAGACAAGTCCTACCTCGAGAATATCTGCATTGAGTGGCTGGAGAAGCACCTGTCCTATGGGAATGAGACACTGCTCAGGAGAGGTGAGACTCTTGATCCAGGCTGGACTTTCCACCTTTACGGTTGGATTTCTTGAGCACATTCAATCCTTTTGGGTCTCTTGTGCGGATCCTGTTTGCTCTGGTGGGAATCCTCCTCCTCCCTTCCCAGCACCTCTCCAGGACTTGGGAAGAACTGATTGGTTCCTATTGCCAGGCAGCCATTCAGTGGACCAGGAAATGCAGCCTCTGCCTTGCGGGTGTCTGTGTGGATCAGGCAGGAAAAGCATTCAAGGGTGTCCTGTTCACTGCCCAGAGTGAGGCCACCATTTGGGGTTCTTCAGTGAAACAACCGTTAGCCAAACTGTAGCCAAGAGTGGTGGGCACCCTTAATTTCCTCCCATTAACTCTCCTTCCCCCCACATCCCACAGGAGGCTCCCTCCCAGTCTTGTCCCTGACAGTGCACCTCCCACGCCCATCCCTGGGGGGCTCCACTTCTACCATTAATAAGACACTAGCAGTGCCCCCACTTGGGCAAAAAGGCCCATGAATGAGGGGTTCTTTTCTTTCCGAGGGAGGAGCAAAGTTTCTGTCTTAAACCTCAAACAGGTTCCCAGAATTCTTAGTCCGCCTTTCCTACAAACAACCCCCTCCCCACCTTCAGGAACAGCCCCTCACCCCACAGGGGGGCTCACATTATAATCTTTTCCTAGAAATTTTTATTAATGTACCATCTAGAACACTCCTCTCACCTAGATCTACCCCTTCCTCTCTGGGGCCCTTGATCCCTCCAGGATCAGCTGGATGACATTAGGATCAATGGAGAACTCCCCCCCCCAATGATTGCCAACAGGCAGCCCCTCCCTTCTCAGGGAGGGCCTTCTCTCTCTTCCATTGGCATCACCTCTCTCTGCCTGCCCCCTTTTCAGAGACAAAATCTCTTTTCCAAATCGATCAGTGTGAGATTCCCTTTGATCTCTCTTCCTCTTAAAATTGTGGTTGTGTCCCATGGAAAGAGGCCAGGAGCAGCCTCAGATTCAGGGGAGCAGAAGTGGATGCAAAAAGTAGGGAGAAACTTCTGTGTTGTTGTTGTTGTTTTGAAAGGGAACTTAAAAGAGCATCTCCGCTATCCCTCCCCTGAAGGGAGCAGCCCAAGAGTTGAAAGCAGTCAGAGTGGAACTTTCTTGGACCTTCAATTTGCTGCTGGAGGTTTTTCAGGCTGAGTCTCTGGGAAGGACTCAAAATCAGGAGTTCTTGTGGTTGAGCATTTTCCAGATTCAGAGCATTTCCCAAAACTCTTGGAGATTCAATTTGTGTGGAGTGGGAAGTAGTGGGAGATTTTCCTGCCCCTCCAGGTTTCCCATCCACCTTCCAGGCTCTGGAAGGGTTCAGAGTTAATTCCTGTTTTTCTGCAGAGCCTCCGATGGTGACGATGAGCAGCAGATCGGAGACCGAGGATGGGATGGAGACGCACATATGCCGCGTGGATGGCTTCTACCCGAGGGAGATCGATGCTTCCTGGAGGAGGGATGGGGAGGAATGGTTGGTTGACACCCACCATGGGTTTCTGGCCCCCAACACAGATGGGACCTACCACTACTGGCTCAGCATCCAGATCGATCCCAAAGAGAGGGGCCGCTATCGGTGCCATGTGGAACATGACAGCCTGCAGGAACCTCTGGACGTGACCCTGAAGGGTGAGAGGCTGCAGGGAGGGAAAGGCTGGGCTCTTTGGCAGCCTGGAGGGTTGTGGGAGAGAAATTTGACTCCAGCTGTATCCGGATATGAGCAAACCTGAATTTTAAGCCATTGGTTTTCCCGGTGTTTGAGGTTGGTGAAGCTGCAGGGACCAGACCATAGAACTGACTTCAGGTGATGGAAACTACAGAATCCCATCACAATACTTGGCCGATCCTGATGAAATGCCCTTAGATCCTCTCTTAGGCCTTCCCTGTTTCTTGCCCCCAGCAAGTCTGAGTTTTTTCCCATCAGAGATTAACAGGGTTTCCTGCTTTAAAGGTCAAAAGGTCACCCTGTGTTGCTGCTCTAAGAAAGAAGTTGCACATTATTTTATGATATGATATGTGAATTCAGCATAAAAACCCAAGGAAAAAAACTCTCTCAAAGTGGTCTGTATATGCTCATAATACACTGGATTTCCAAAGTTGCAAAATTCAGATTCAAATTTTTATATTGATGATTGTCACCACCATACAAGAAATATTCAAACGTAATTGTTATGCTGATATCCCAGGAAAAATAAAATATTCATTTTATTTTTGTTTTTTATAGCAAGCATCATTTCACAAGTGCCATGATTGCTATTCAATGGGAATCCTGAATTTTGCGCAAGAGAAATTTAAATTTAAAGTTTCCTCCTCAAACCTGCTCCCTTTCCCCCCCAAGCAATATCACTTTACAATGCCTTGGTAAGACCATACTTGGAATTCTTCATCCAGTTTTGGTTGCCACCATATAGAAAAGATGTGGAGACTCTGGAAAGAATGCAGAGAAGAGCAACAAAGATGATTAGGAGCCTGGAGACTAAAATATATGAAGAGCAGTTGCAGGAATTGGGCATTTCTAGTTTAAGGAAAAGAAGAACTAGGGGTGACATGATACGTTCCAATATCTCAGGGGTTGCTACAAAGAAGAGGGAGTCAAGCTATTCTCCAAAGTACCTTAAGGCAGGACAAGAAGCAATGGATGAAAACTAATAAAGGAGAAAAGCAACTTAGAACTGAGGAGAAATTTCCTGAGAAGAGAGAAAAATTAATCAGTGGAATTCCTTCAGAAGTTGTGGGTGCTCCATCACTGGAAGCATTTAAGAAGAGACTGGATAGCCACTTATCTGGAATGGTATAGGGTTTCCTCAGGGGTGAAATGTAAAATTTGTTACTACCGGTTCTGTGGGCATGGCTGGGGGGGGGGGGGGTTTTTGGGCTGGGCGGGAAAAGGTCTTAAAGTACATAAAAACTTTTCAAAGCATTTTTTCTAATGCTTTGAAAAGCCTCTGCCGATCAGGAAACTCAGCTGGGATCGTCAGAGACTTTTCAAAGCATTTTTTTTACCATCTCTTCGGCCAAGAGGTTGCAGAAAAAAATGCTTTGAAAAGCCTCTGACGATCCCAGCTGAGCTGCACGATCATCAGAGGCTTTTTAAAAAAATTTTTAAAAGCATTTTTTTCGTCGGAAGAGGTTGTAGAAAAAATGTTTTTAAAAGTAAAAAAAAAAAGCCTCTGATGATCCTGCAGCTCAGCTGGGCATGGTGGGGGGCGCAGGGATTTTTGCTACGAACCACCCGCTGCCATCGCTACCGGATCAGGTGATCCGGTCTGAACTGGGAGCATTTCACCCCTTGGGTTTTTTGCTTGAGCAGGGGGTTGGACTGGAAGACCTCCAAGGTCCCTTCCAACTCTGTTATTCCATTATTCTATTTCTGCCATTTGTGAGACCATCCATATTCCATTTTCATGCTGAAGTTCCAGAAGCACAAAATACAATTTTATGCTATTTTTGAACTGGCCAAAGAAATGAAAGTGTGTACTTTAAAAAAAGGCTAAGTGATATGAACTATTTTTCTTTAAATAATAAAATGCAAACACTCAAACTGAAGAAAAAAGCATATAGATCTGCCCAATTCCACTCAGAGTCATGGTTTATTGTGGCAGCCTATAAAAGGAAGAAAAATGTTTTTGTTTAACAAATTTTGTTTACATTATTGTGTGGTGAAGTTTTTGTTTTGAAAGCTGCTAAGAGGTGCCACAAGGTGGCAAACGGCTGTTTTTGAGTAAAAATATGAATTTAGTTGCCTTCATGCTGGGCTGGGGTGAGAAGGAGGCAGAGCATTGAGGACACGTCCTCTAACAACGGTTATCAAGGCACCTTCATGTTACCTTGAGAAGGACACAAAAATGAGCCCATGGAGTTTTGAATTTGGGGAAATTCCAGCTTTCACTTCTTTAGGTCTCTTCTTCTCTGATTGGGAGGATTGTTCGGGGTTCTCCATCAATGATCTGCTCTTTCTCCCAATTCAGAACCAAAATCCAACCTGGGGCTCATCATCGGCTGCGTTGTGGCTGCTCTTGTCCTGGTGTGTGTGGTTGCTGGGACTTTGATATTCTTCAGTAAGTATTTTTGGGGTGGGGTGGGGGGTGATGGAAGGAAGATGGGGAGATTCCCCCCAAGTCTCTCCCTTTGGGGAGCTTCTTCTGGGCTTCCTTCTGTCCTGTTTTCCCAGCCCTCTTGGGGAGCATGGTGAAGAGAGAGACATGTCCTCCTCAGGGGACCTGGACAAGGCAGAGACTCACTTTGTGTCTTTCTCTCCAATGCAGGAAACAACCAGGTCATTTAGCTGCCCCCTTGCAGGTGAGTGCCCCCCCCCCCCGTGGAGGCTATATGGGGGGAGAGGGAGGAAGGGAGGAGAGGGCCTTGAGGTCAAATGACTAGTGGATGGGGAACATAGTTTGGGAAATCCCTCTCCTTTCTCCTGTTCATTTCAACCACTGCAAAGGAAGGAAGGGAAGGAATTTGGGGGGAGAGGCATTGGGACTAAGGGGAGGGGTCTGCCTGCCCCCAGACTCTTATCCAGCAAGGCCAGACTGTGGCCAAACCCCTCTCGGGATCTGACTCTCTTGGGTCAGGAGGCTGAGAGACCTGCAAAGAGGAGATCAGAGGGTTCCCACTGCAAGGAAGGAAAGAGGGACAGATGAGGGACTTCCTGAAGATCCTCCAGTCATGG
>WNWU01000311.1:24169-37746 GCA_012654045.1 Ptyas mucosa
AAGAGGGACAGATGAGGGACTTCCTGAAGATCCTCCAGTCATGGATGGAGGATCCCCTCCTTGATCCCATCTGGAAATCCCTCCCTCCAGATGCTGAAGGGAAGACCTGGACTCTCTGGAGGCCATGAATCCATTTCCACTTGTCTCTGGACTAAAATTGGAATTTTGTATTTGAGAGGGGATAGTGATATGTGTTATATAACTTGTGGAACAGGTGCTCCCCCACCTTAGGAGCCAGTCCCAGCCCTGCCCCTCCCCTCCTGCAACTCTGAAAATCCCACCCGGCTGATTGCCTCACTTGAGGCTTCTGCTCTTTCACTGGGCTGATCTTTGCTGATCCCTCAGCCTGAGCAATGGGATTCCTCCTCTGAGCTCCCTCTCAGACTGACCCTGCCTGCCTTTTCCCTCCTCTTGGCAGAAGGAGTGGACAGTCCCAGCATGAGGAGAGAGGAGAGAAGATGGGATCCACCTTCCTCTGAATTAGGCCGGACTCTCAGGAGGAGCCTTCGGGGCCTTCCAACACGCAGGAACCAGGATGTAGTTTGGGTGTTTCGTGATGGCTTTTATCATTGAATCAGTAACCATTGTTATTTTAACTGAGGAAAAGAGGAAGAAAGAAAATCTTATGTGTTTATAATTGTGGGATCAAAAGGACTCAACTTGGATTTAGTAGATATTTATTTATTTATTTATATATATCCTGCCGAAGGTATCAAAGATACCCACCTTCCTCCTCCTATTTTCCCCACAATGACAACCCTGTGAGGGGAGCCGGGCTGAGAGGGAGGGACTGGCCCAAGGTCACCCAGCTGGCTTCCATGGCTGACGCAGGACTTGAACTCACGGTCGCTTTTTAGCCTGCTGCCTTCACCACTAGACCAAACTGCTTTGTATAGCTTATAATGGCTTTGTAACATAGCTTGTAGCAGCTATTTCTGTTATTTCCGATGACCTTTAATGGGCTCCTGCTGAGTAACAGGTTTTAGAGAAGGCTTCGTGGAGAACGGGGGGAGGAATAGGATGAAGAGTTGCTGCTTTTACTTTATAAGGGAGATTGGTTTTTTTTCTCCTTTTTTTTCTATTATATAAATTTTATTGTAAACTAAAAAACAAAAGACAGAAGAAGGACAGTAACAAAACAAAATTACGTACATACCTTTGAGGTTGATTCAACCCCCATATATATACAGTTCCTAAGAACATTACATATCATCATACTATAGCTTCAATTAAATTTATCATATTTCATCTTGCACTTATTTGTCTTCTTGTATCTAATATCACCTTATATATATATTTAACTTACCATTTTCAAACCTGTGCTATATGCTTTCGTAACATCTACCTCATATCATTTTTACTTCTAAAATGGGAGATTGTTAAACTGTTAATCTCCATCATACGTGCTTGGATTGAAAGGGGAGGTTTTTCCCCATTTCTTTATTTTTTTTCCCTATTAATTGTATAATAGATAGTTTGTATAATGCAGGCTTGTCAAACTGGCAGTCCATGGGCCGGATATGTCACATGCAGGCCACACCCACCCTGGCTCCGCTGAGGCAAAAACGTCGCGATACATCACGATCCGGCCCGTGACACGATCGAGTTTGACACGCCTGGTGTAATGTGCAATAGAATCTTCCAAAAAAAAAATTCTTTTAAAACAGAAGTGTGCATTCTGAGATTTATGCCACTAAAGTAGTTAATTCATTTCAATTTTTTTTAAAATTAAACTTGACCATATATTTGATCGTCCAAAGTTTGACAATTAATATACCAAGTGTAGCTTTCAAATACTAAATAATTCTAGATTTATGGATTTTCACGCTATAGAAAAAGGGAACATGAGGTGTGTTAGGATATGGTATAGGCCTAACAGGTTGTCCAGGCAATATATGGGCAATATGTGTGTTCTATGACTTTAACATGAATATGTATTCTATGACTTTAAGATGTACTGCTGAGTCATTGTAATGCTGAGTCTTTGTATCCTAATTGGATAAGTACTATTGTAACTGTATTTAAGAAGGGAGCTCAAATGTAGTCATTGATGATATGTTATCATCGTGTATGGATATGCTACCATTGTGTGTGGAGAAGCTATGATCGTGGGTGGATATGCTACCCTCGTGACCTGTTACCAGCGTGAACTTGCTGCTACTATTACCTACTGCTGTTTGTATGGTAAGAAGACTTTTGTATCACTGGACTGATTTGAATGGCTAAGACTTGGATTGACTAAAGACTATGCGATTGTTTTTTCACTACAAAGTAAAAAACTTTGCTAAACCAGTTTGTATGTATTTTATTCATTGCTCTCAGCACCGTTTCCCTGTGCTCTACGCTTTGCTGGTTGGTTAACACAACAATATCCTTAACAAGGTGGATTACACAGCCAGGCTGCTACCTCCTTAACAATTGTACATATATTGTAAGTTTGCCAAAATTATTTGCTGTAAATAAATGCTTTTGTTTTCTTCCCACTCAAGTTGCTTCCTGTTTTGGGAGGTGTAATAATCCAAATTCAGAAGGGGGAATATGCTTTGGGGTGCAGGCTCACTTGCACCTCATGTGTTTGCCAGCAAATGTTTAAAAGATTCGTTCAGAGGGGCAGGAAACAGCACAATGGATGTGAGGTATTGAGAGGTCTGAAGTGTGGGCCCACACAAGCTACAAATTCCTCTTCCCCTTTCAAATCCAAATTGTTGTACAGCTTCAAGAGAGGTAATTGAAAATTTGAAATCTTCATTTTTTGGGCTGCTTTTTGGGCCATTTTTTGGGCCGTTTTCAGCCATTTTTCAGGCTGTTTTGGATGTTCAGTGGTAGTAAATAAATAGAGAGGGAAATTGTACCTTGTTGAAGCCTTTGACTCAATTTCTCTCTCCATTTATTTACTACCACTGAACATCCAAAACGGCTCAGAAAACTGCTGAAAAATGGGCGGGTGTGGGGCCAGCCAGAGTTGTTTCACCGAATTAGGCAGAATTTTAACAACCGTTTTGCCCGAATTGGTCCGAACGGGCTGAATCCCACCTCTGTTTCCTGGCTATGATAGCAATGCCGGTTCTTTGTTAATCACCTCCCAAGGAATAAAATTGTGTGTTTGTTTCAACACAGTTGAATAAAAATAATAACACTACAGCCTCAACTTTTTACTTTTGCAAACTTAAAATATACTAGCTATTTTTATAACAAGAAACTGGTCTAATCAATAAAACGCAGAGACAAAAGTTTCCTTTTTTTCTGTCTCAACAAAATCTAGAAGCAGTTTCCAAGTAGAAACAAAGTTGGATGTATTCTTATCATCTTTATTCATTAAATAAGAAACTCAGTCAACTCAACATTCAAAAATGCATCACAAAGACCATTTGCACACCAGAACAACTAGACACAAGAACAGTTTTTTCCCAAACGCCATCACTCTGTTAAACAAATAATTCCCTCAACACTGTCAAACTAGTTACTAAGTCTGCACTACTATTAATCTTCTCATTGTTACCATCACCCTTCTCCTTCCACTTATGACTGTATGACTGTGGCTTGTATCCTTATGATTTATATTGATATTGATTGTTTCTTTTATGTAATTTGAGAGCGTATGCACCAAGACAAATTTCTTGTGTGTCCAATTACACTTGGCCAATAAAAAATTCTATTCTATTCTAAGATCACTTGGAGTTTCTGACCTGGAATATAGAATCATAGGGTTGGACCTCAGAGACTGTCTAGTGACTAGATTCTAGTCCAACTTTCTGCTTAAGGCAGGAGAGCTTATACCCATGATAGCGAATCTATAGCACGCATGCCACAGCTGGCACGCAGAGCCCTCTCTGCGGGCACGTGAGCTGTTGCCCCGTTCACATCCACTGCACATGAGTGCGTGCCTCCCACTGGCCAGCTGATTTTTGGGATGCGCATGCGGGAGACGCACACGCATGCGAGGGGAGCGCATGCTTATGCAGGGGCGTGGGGAGTGTGGGGTGAGAGTGGTACATGCGTTCTGGAAGTGGGGAAATGGGCTCATTTCCAGCCTTTGGAGGGCCCCCAAAGCCAAGGGGAAGCTGTTTTCATCCTCCCGGAGGCTCGAGGAAATCCTCTAGAGCCGTAATGGCGAACCTATGGCACGGGTGCCACAGGTGGCATGCGGAGCCATATTGGTGGGCACGCGAGTGTTGCCCTAGCTCAGCTCCAGCGCACATGCGCGCGCCGGCCAACTGATTTTCAGGCCTTCCGGTCTCACCAGAAGTCAGGAAACTGGCTGTTTCCGGCCTCCAGAAGGCCTCCAGGGGGATGGGGAAGGCTGTTTTTGCCCTCCCCAGGCTCTTAGAAAGCCTCTGGAGCCTAGGGAGGGGGAAAAATGGGCCTACCGGGCCGACCCTGCCATCGTGTGCAAAAGCAGGGGGAAGTGTGTGGGGGTTACATGCATACACACAGGAGGGCGGGGTGCATTGAATTATGGATGGGGGCACACTCACCCGTGACCCCCCCCACGCGACCCCGCTTTTGGCACATGACGGCAAAAAGGTTAGCCATCACTGCTCTAGAGCCTGGGGAGGGTGAAAAACAGGCCTCTCGGAAGTTTTGGAAATCCGGAAACGAGCCTGTTTCCAGCCTCGAGAAGGCCTTTGGTGCCCGGGGGAGGCCATTTTCACCCTCCTGGAGGCTCGAGGAAAGACTCTGGAGCCCGGGGAGGGCATTTCCGCCATGGTGCAGGTTCTTAACATTTTTGAATCCCACCCCTCCCCGTGCATGCGTGGGGTGGGGGTCGCGGCAGGGGTTGCGTAGTCTCTTGAGGAGATTTCAGCCTCTTGCTGGGACTTCAGTCTCAACTTGGCTGAGTCTGAGGTTGGGACAGTCCTGTCTTCTTCTGAGTTGGGAAAAGGCATCAGAGTTCCGTCCCTTTCAAAGGCTTTGGTCAAAGTGCAGCAGAGAAGGGTTTTCATGAAAAATCTTCCTCCCCTCCCAGCTGCTGCTCCTCCTTCTCCCAATTCCCCTCCATCCATCTTGGAGGCAGAAGGTCTTTTTTGGGACAAATCTGTTCAGTTTGTAGTTTGAAGATCTTCCTGTGTCTCTTAATAGGAATGGCCTTGAGTCGTTGTGACTAAACAACTGTAAAATACCTCCTGGGGCTCTTCCTTCTACACAGAGGGGAAATTTGTATGATCTCTGGTGGATTCTTTTGAGCTTTGACTATTTTTTCTTTTTGCAGAGAAATATCAAAATAAGTACAGAGCAACATCAAGTGAGTAGTTTGTCCTCTTTACATGGTAGCTCCAAGTCAGAGTGAGAATCAGAGGCAGCATCAGTTGAGCTGCATATATGAGTATGTATGAACAAACCCAAAAGAAACTCATGAAGAGTTATGCTATTTTCTTCTTCCTCTCAAGAAATAATCTGTGGAAAGTGGGTCTCTTTTCACAACAGCCAGGCTGTTCTTGGGAGTGGAGACCCCAAGGAGAAACATCTGGGACAAGGAGCCCTCAAGAAGGTGAGAAGACCCAGCTGAGTGGAAGCCCTCTGACTGAGAAGCTCCTCTGTTTTCCAAGAAGGTGGAAAGAAGAGGCTTGGACATCATGTTTATTTATTTTATTTATTTATTTTGTCAAGCATGTATAAGATAACAGATATCAGTATAAACATGATTATGAATACATGAAACAGATACAAATAAAAGGGGACATTAGGACAGGGATGGTAGGCACGCTGGTGTGCTTATGCATGCCCCTTACAGACCTCTTAGGAATGGGGTGAGGTCAACAGTAGGCAGTCTTAGGTTAAAGTTTTGGGGGTTTGGGGAAGAAACCATAGAGTCAGGTAGTTCATTCCAGGCATTGACCACTCTGTTGCTGAAGTTGTATTTTTTGCAATCGAGTTTGGAGCGGTTTAACAGGAAAGTCAATGGAGAAGCTGGCAGGGACAGTGGCAGTCATGTGATGTCTTGCTTAACGACCAGGGATTCACATGTGCTCACATGAAGTTTCACTGAATGACCACACTTCTTGATGACAAATTTTCCAGCCTCTATTGTCATACATCAAGGACTATGTGCAGGAACGGTTTGGGATGCAAGCAAAGCTGTTACGACAGGATAGTTTAAACTTTAAGATAACGGACAAAAGGCAAGATGAAAACACAAGTGATTTTGGATGAGATAAGAAAAAGGAAGAGTTTTAAAAAGTTTCCAAAGAGGACAACTATTGCCTGCCAAATTAAGCTTCCACAGAGGCAATTCTCTATGAAAATTAATAATTAAATAATTAAATAGTTCAGCATTATCACAATTAAATAGTGTTATCAGTAAAAGAAATGGGAATCAAGATGAATTATGCAAAAAAAGAAATCTGGGATTTGCAAACCCTGGGAAAATGGTTGGTATATAAGTTGGGCAAAGGAAAAAAAAACCAGCAGTCAAAAGGAGAGCAGAAGAGAGTTCCTATTGGTCATTGCCTAGCAACAGAGTAAATGTTCCGATGAGTGACAGTTGGCTGCTGCCTATATAAGAGGTTGGTATGCCTTCGTTCTCTTTGCTGGAAACCACATTTAGCTCAGATGGATATGAATTTCACATTTGAATCTCAGCCCTTTGGAGCCGCTGACAACCTTGAACTCGACCTTGGACTAACTTTAGATGATTCTTGGAAGCTCCTCTTCGAAGTATTTTGCAGCCCAGGCTTCACTTTGGTTGAGCTTCCTGGCGACATTTCTGTGACCTGATAACGAAACCTGATATTCTCTTGCAGGACTAAAATTAAATACAGGCAGCGCTTTGCCTGGGATTTCATCATTGGCATTTTAAAAGGGGACATTTGCACTTTTAACATGGCAGTCTGGATATCTTTTTTTTAAACTTTAAGGCAGCATGTTTTTCTCTCCTTAGCCATGCCTGTTTCTTTTGGTATGGGAGAAACTTGCTTTTTCAGCAACTGCACAACAGAAAGTGTCTTCTGGAAGACTTTTGGATGCACCTGCAAGTCAGTGGTGGATTCCTACCAGTTCGCCCTGGTTCACACAAACTGGTAGCGGCGGCAGCGAGAGGCTCCACCCACCCGCCCGGATGTCATCACAGATGGTCTGCGCATGCGCAGAAAGTTATGCGCATGCACAGAAGCAATGCGCACATGCAAAGCGCCCACACGTTCACGAGAGCGAAGCAGTAACGAAGGAAAGTGGAACCCATCCCTGCTGCAAGTATTAAGCAAGATAAAAATTTATCTGGAAAAGAGAATACATAGACTATAAGTTTGCCACTTGTGGAATGCCATCTAAAATTGTTTCTATTCAAGTTTCACATTTAATCCATCTGTTTTATTGTTTGATTGCTTGCTTTCTGACTTATCACATATAACAAAAGCATGTATTGTTTCTGTAACTGATAACTATTTAAAAATAGTTTCTATCCTTGGGCCGTCAGACTCTTAAACACGACCACAATCACTCCACGCACACACGGAAACGTATGACTAATTTTTATTTTTATTTCCCCCCCCTACTTACTTACATAGGGATTATTCTTTATACTATTTATGTTGCTTGTATTTTTTGTCATGGATTGCACCAGTGAGGCTAAAACCAATTTATTTATTTTATTTATTTATTATTTAAATTTTTATATCGCCCTTCTCCTGAGGGACTCAGGGCGGTGCACAGCCACAATAAAACAACATATATCCATAAAATTTAAAAACAATTTAAAACATATTAAATAATTTGGCCCTTATATTAAAAAAACTAAAACACCCGTTAAAATTCATTTTTTAAGCCAGCCCAGCCTGTTGAAACAGTAAAGTCTTAAAGGCACGGCGAAAGGTACGTAGGTCAGGAATCATACATATTCATTCCAGAGGGCAGGTTCCCCCACAGAGAAGGCTCTCCCCCTGGGGGTTGCCAGTCGACATTGTTTGACCGATGGCACCCTGAGGAGTCCTTCTCTGTGGGAGTGTATTGGCCAGTGGGAGGCTATCGGTGGCAGAAGGCGATCTCGTAAGTATCCAGGTCCTAAGCCATGGAGCACTTTAAAGATGGTGACCAGCACCTTGAATCGCACCCGGAAGACCACCGGGAGCCAGTGCAGCTCGCGCAGGGGAGGTGTTACATGGGTGCACCGTGTCACTCCCATAATCACCCGCGCGGCCGCATTCTGGACCAGTTGGAGCCTCCGAGTGCTCTTCAAGGGGAGCCCCATGTAGAGAGCATTTCTTTGTATACATGATGTACAATGACAATAAAGGCTATATTATACATAAAAAGATTTGGGCCCCTGTCAGGTTCTTTTAACTACCATGTTTCCTCGAAAATAAGACCCTTGGATTTGCAAGGCAATGGGATGCGTGTGCGTGAAGAACATGGCGGCGATGAACATGGCGGCCAGGATGAGCAAGCGGCGACCGGGGGACCGGTTTGGGGGCGGGGCCAGCCAGCCATTACTACTGGTTCTGCAACCGATGACAAATTTTTACTACCAGTTCTCCTGAACCGGTGCAAACCGGGAGAAACCCACCACTGGATCAGTCACTTAAAACAGACGAAGGTTACGCCTGCTGTGAACCCAGAGAGAAAAGAGAGGATCTGAAGGGGAGACTCATCCTGCAGATGGCCAGTTTCCAGGGACTCACCAGCAATTGAAAGGTCCCCCTGGCCTCGGCCTTCTTCATCGGTAGAAATACAGAGTCATGAAAGGGAGGCAGAAGGTCCCTCTGTAAGCTGATGCCTTCGTTGGGTTCTGGTTTCCTTGCAAGGGTGGCTGGAATGAGGGAGAAAAGTTTCATCTGTTTATTTCTGCAGAAATGGAGAGCCTCACCTTTGGGACAGAAGTCCAAATCTAGCATGTTGTGTAAAATATGGCTCAGATATACACATAGAAAGTTTGTTATTTACAAGCAATCTATGTGAATTCTTTCATAGGATTACTGTTCACACCCCGTCAATTACATTTGTCCTTTTGGGTAGAAGATTACATTTATTGTACTTAGTACAAGAGAACAAAACCTTCCTATTCTATCATTGTCAGGAATCGCCTGTCGCAGGTCTGTAGTTTGTCTGTGTGTCTCTCAAGGAAGCTGCCAAAGAGAAGGGAAGCTTAGACAATCCAGTAGGTAATTTGATCAGTTCCAGCTTTTGCTGGTTTGTTTCTACATAATTTGATTTGTTTCTGGCTGGCGTGGTGCTTCAACACTATTTGAGTGCTTTCTTCTGATGGGATGGTTTTCCTTTACCCCCTGTGGTAACTGAGAGGAGACACTTTTCCTACTGGTTGAGATCAGCCAATTACCAGCTCGCACTGGATTATTGTATTGTTGGTCTTTGGGAGTGCGTCTTTCTCTGCCTGCAACTTCAGGAGAGAGGAGCGCAGGCTGAGGATCGCGGCCAGGATGCCTCTGCACTCTCTGGCTCTGTCGCTTCTGCTGTTGGTGGCAGTCGCTTTACGGGAGAGCTGCTTTGGTGAGTCCCTTCGGGGGCCATCAGGGGTTCTGGCCCCTTTTTCTGCTGGTGGGAATCCATCCAGGGAATCTTTCTCCTCCCCTCCAAAGATTATTCCCAGAAAAAGAATCCTGATTTAGTCCTCTTTCTAATCCACTCCCCCTCCCCCTCTGGACACTCTCAGAAGGAACCTCAAAGGGTGGATGGGATTCTGCTGCCTCTTCTCCCCCAGGAGAGCCCCTCTGGGAACAGGACAAGGGTGGCCCCTCCAGATGTTAGTCAAGTCTACCTGGCTACCCCCAAGTGCAGTTCTTTCCCTCCCCCAAAGTGGAGGTTTTCAGCCGCGTTTGCTGGTGATAAGGTCAATTCACAAACCTCTTGGTTACCTTCGCCCAACCCCTCCATCTGGATCCTCTTTCCTGCCTTTAGCTGTGATTTGTGGCTATTTGTGGCTTCTGGTGCTAGGACGACCCGGCTTGTGTCTGGAATCGGTTCAGTGTATTGGCCGATGCGGAGGCTGGTGTAATTGAACCGTTGGGATAAGGCTGCCTTGTGACTGCAACAGGACTAGAGAGAAATACTCCTTGAATAAGTTTCTAAAGATCCCTCCTTCTTGACTGTCACTTTCTCCTCGATCCCCTGGTTTCTCCTCTCAGGCAGATTTCAGACTTCCTCATTGCTCCACAGGACAAGGGAAAGAAGCAGGTTCTGGATCACAGAGAGTCTGATTCCCCCCCCCCTCCTATTCTTAGAGAAAAGCTCTGATCCCTTTGGATGCTGAAATCTCCCCAGAGCAGGAAGTGGAACTGGGGCTCCCTCTCCCCAAAAGCTCTGAGAAGCCCCTGGGATTGTGGGGAGGAGCAGGAAGAAGGAGGCCCAGGCCTTTTCCCGTGACCGCGAAGGACTGGGAGACCATACTGGACAGAATGGGAAGTCAGACTATTTCTTTCTCTGGGCTGTGCAAGTATTTCCTTTTTTCTGTGTAGACCCAGGTTCTGCCCAAATAAGTCCCGTGAATGATCCTGAAAATGATCTTTAAAATCTTTGGTGCCCTGGAACCCCTACCCCCACCCCAGCAGGGGGGGTTGACAGAGGCCTTTCTGGAAAGGGAGAGGGCAGAATTGAACATGACTGCACAAAATTTGGGGATCCTGCTCTCTCTTTGGCCCTGGTTTCCCTTCCCTTCCTCTCTCTCCCCAAACCTCTCTGCCTTCCAATCCTTCAGGTCCTCCAGAAGATGCTCCTTTGCCTCTCGGTCATTCCCTCTTTCCACCCTCTGCTTTTTCTTTCTCTCCCATCATCTCTCCCTTCATTTTCCCCTTCCTCCTCCACCCGCCAAGTCTCTTCTTCTTCCTTCCAGACCTGAAAAGGGGGCCAGCTGTGCCCCACAGGATCAGGGTCCTCCAGCCGAAGTCCCCTAACTCTGCCTCTCTGGCTCCCTTCCAGGCGGTTCCTCCCACTCCCTGAAGTATTTCTACACCTCCATTTCGGACCCCAATCAGGGGCTGCCCCACTTTGTTCTTCTGGGGATTGTGGACGGTCAGGTCTTTGTTCACTATGACACCCACAGCCGGAAGTTGAAGCCTCGAGTCTCCTGGGTAGAGAAGGCGGGGAAGCTGGATCCCAAGTACTGGGACAGTCAGACCCAGATATCACATGGCGAAGAGGAGGCATTCACAGTAAGCCTGGAGAATCTGAGGAGTCGGTACAATCAGAGCGAAGGTGAGTGATGGGGTAGGTGGCTCCTCCTGCACCATATTCCCCGTTCCCAGGAACTAGTGGGGGTGGGGGGAGGGGAGACCAGGGGGGTGTCACTTCAAAGGGAAAGGCTGCTTCCATACCTTTTAAAAATAATGTCTATTCTTTTTTAAAAAAAGATTGTCCTTGCCTCCATAGCTGACATTTTCTGCTAACTACAGTTAATAAAAACATTTTTAAAGGTATCCCTCTATCTGTCTGAATATTGATAGGATGCCCCTGGTAGAGAAAGGAGGAAGGAGACAAGCCAGAGTGGAGGGGAGGCTCCTTTTTCAGGCCTGTTTGTATGTTTCTGCTTAGCCCAAAATGGGAACCACCCAGTAGTGGGTTTCAAATCTCATTGCTACTGATTCGCTTTTGAGCACATGCGTGTGCTCATGCACAGAAACATCCGGGTGGGTGGATGGAGCTTCCCGCCGCCGCTACCGGTTCGTCTGAACTGGTAGCAACCCATCACTGGAACCACCCCTTGTGACTTCCTGATATTTGTGAATATAGAGCCAAGATTTATAGTCACAGGGATCCTTGCAGGCTTCTTTGCAGATCTACCAGATCCTCTTTGAGGCCACAAGATTGTCAGTCCCTCTTTGCAGCCACAGATTCAGCAACCCTCTGGGATCCATCCCTTCCTTTCCCTCCCAAAAGTCTCCCCTGCAGTGGAACGGCAGAAAGAAAGATGGAAGGATATCCATCCCTCCAATTTTTCTGCAATTCCTTTTTTTCTGGGTCTCCCTTGGGATCCTCTGCTGGCTTTTCCAGGGGCCCTTTTCCTGGGGAGATTCTGGGGCTCCATCCTTGATGGTGGGGTGGAAATGCAGGGAGGCAGGTCGAGGGAGGGGAGAAGGGCAGTTATTGATGGGGGCTTTCTTTCCCTTGAAGGCTAGGGAGGAAATGGTGGTGTCAGTGCCCTTGTCAACGTTCCTGCAGTGAAGGAGGGTCTCTGTCTATCTTGAGGACTCTCCAAACCATTATCTTGCCCCTATTTCAGGCCTTCACACATTCCAGAGGATGTATGGCTGTGAACTCTGCGCAGATGGGAGCAAAAGAGGGTTTCTGCAGCTTGGATATGACGGAAGGACTTTCATCACCTTCGACAAGGAGACCCTCACCTGGGTGGCTCCCAACCCCTTGGCCCAGATCACCCAGAGGAAATGGGATGCTATTCCAGGAAAGAGTCAGGGACATAAGGCCTACCTGGAAGAAATCTGCATAGAGTGGCTCCAGAGGTACCTGTCCTACGGGAAGGACATGCTGCTGAGGACAGGTGAGCATCTGGATCCAGGCTGGACTTTCCTCATTTATGACCGGATTTCTTGAACGCATTTGGCCCCTTTGGATCCCTTGTCTTGGATGCCTGGATGCCCAGGAGGGAATCTCCTTCCAGCATCACTCCAGCACACAGGAAGCCCTGTTTGGTTGTGGAGTGGAAGGTACTGGGAGACCTTCCTGCCCCTCCCAAGTTTCTCATCCACCTTCTAGGCTCTGGTAGGACTCAGTTAATTCTGGGGGTGCCATTTCTGCAGAGCCCCCAGTGGTGACAGTGACCAGAAGGACAGAGACTGAGGATGGGATGGAGACGTACACCTGCCAGGTCCACGGCTTCTACCCCAAGGAGATCGATGCCTCCTGGAGGAGGGACGGGGAAGTCTGGCTGCAGGACACCCTCCATGGGTCTGTAGCCCCCAATGCGGATGGGACCTACCACTACTGGCTCAGCATCTGGATTGATCCCAAAGAGAGGGGCCGCTATTGGTGCCATGTGGAACATGATGGTCTGCAGGAGCCTCTGGACGTGGCCATAAAAGGTAAGAAGCTGCAGGGAGGATAAGACTGGCCTGTTTTTCTTGCTGGAGGGTTGTGGGAGACAAATTTGATCTCAGCTGTGTCCAGCAGTGAGCATACCTGACTTTTAAGCTGTTGGTTTTTCCTATGTTTGAGGTTGATGGTTCTGCAGGGACCAGTCCAGGGGTGAAATGCTCCCAGTTTGGATCAGATCGCCCGAAACCAGTAGCGATGGACACGAGTAGTTCGGAGAACCGGTAGCAAAAATCTCTGCCCACCCCCGAAGCCCAGATGAGCCGCGCGATCATCAGAGGCTCTTTTTTTTACTTTTAAAAGCATTTTTTCTTCAGCCGAAAAAATGCTTTTGAAAGTTAAAAAAAAAGCCTCTGAGGATTGCGCAGCTCAGCTGGGATCGTCAGAGACTTTTAAAAGCATTTTTTCTACAACCTCTTTGGCTGAAGAGGTTGTAGAAAAAATGCTTTTAAAAGGCAGCTGAGCTGCATGATCATCAGAGGCTTTTTTTCTTTTAAAAGCAAAAAAAATTGTTTTAAAAGAAAACAAAAGCCTCTGATGATCAGACAACTCAGCTGGGATCGTCAGAGCCTTTTAAAAGCATTTTT
>WNWU01000311.1:42404-69904 GCA_012654045.1 Ptyas mucosa
AGAAAATAAGATAAAAAAAAATAAAATAAAATAAAATAAAATAAAATAAAATAAAATAAAATAAAATAAAATAAAATAAAATAAAATAAAATAAAATAGAGTAAAATAAAATAAAATAAAATAAAAATAAATAGACATAAGTGTTGCATCTGGAACATGTTCACTGATTCATGTTTCATTAACATGAACACGGGGTGAGATGTTACCCCCTGTGGATAGGGCTCGCAACTTGGGTGTCCTCCTGGATTCACGGTTGTCTCTGGAAGATCATGTAACGACCGTGACCAGGGGGGCATTTGCCCAGGTTCGCCTTGTGCGCCAGTTGTGCCCTTATTTGAACCAAGATGCCCTACTCACCATCACTCATGCGCTCGTCACCTCCCGTCTTGACTACTGCAATGCTCTCTACCTAGGGCTGCTCTTGAAAACCACTTGAAGGCTTCAGCTGGTTCAGAATGCGGCCACGCGGCTTGTGATGGGAGCCTCCCGATACTCCCATGTTACACCCCTCCTGCGCGACTTGCATTGGTTACCGGTTGCCCTTCGGGTGAGGTTCAAGGTGCTGGTTATCACCTACAAAGCCCTTCATGGCCTAGGCCCCGGATATTTGTCGGATCCCCTGCAGCCAGCGACAATCCCCAATCGCCCGGTGCGTTGCCACAGACAGGGCCTCCTCAGGGTGCTGTCGGCCAGACAGTGTCGGCTGGCGACCCCCAGGGGGAGAGCTTTCTCTGTGGGCGCACCCACCTTCTGGAACCAACTTCCTTTGGAGTTCCGGATGGCCCCTGACCTTTGCTCGTTCCGCCGCGATTTGAGGACCTGGTTGTTCCGCAGCCTGGACTGATGGGGGGTTTCTTAATGAATTTTAAATTGTTTAAATTGGAATTTTAATTTTATATCGTTTTTAATGAGGAACTGTGCATTTTTACCGTTGTGAGCCACCCTGAGACCTCGGAGATAGGGCGGCATATAAATTGCATTATAAATAAATAAATTGCAACATTAAAATGACCAGGTGCAATTTTCTTCTTGGGCCATGAGATGCTTGAAGCCAAATTTACATAAAATAATCATTCAAAGAAATGTATTAGGATCTGTTGCATGGATATATTGGGAGTGAGTCTTCAGTCTCATAAGCTCTCCTGCCAAGGATTTTAATCATGATTTTTCTCTCAAAGCCGGTTAGGTGCTGGCTGAATTAGATGTAAGAAAAGTTAAGGCAATGGTTGGGTTTAAGAATCTCTTAAACATATCGTGATTTGATTGTTTTGACTTAGCACACAATAATCATCCTGGCCTCCTTCCACATTCTAAATTTTTATATGCTCTTTTTATAGTTTAAGATTTTATTGTAGACTGCTTAGTGTTCCTCCATGAGGGAGACGGGCAGTTTAAAAATATGGAGAATAATTAGAAAGAAAAAGAGAGAGAGAGAGGAAAGAAAGAAAGAAAGAAAGAAAGAAAGAAAGAAAGAAAGAAAGAGAGACAAAGAAAGAGAAAGAAAGAAAGAAAAAGAAGGAAAGAGAAAGAAAAGGAAGGAAGGAAGGAAGGAAGGAAGGAAGGAAGGAAGGAAGGAAGGAAGGAAAGAGTCGGCTGCTTTCATGCTGGCTGATCCGAGACAAAAGCAGCGTCATGAGGACACGTCCTGTAAACAATGGTTTGCAAGACGTCTTCATGCTACAGTTAGAGGGACATGAAGAGGAGCCCCTTAGACTTTTTAATGTTGGGAATTCCCAGCCCTTTGGCTTGATTAGGTGCTACCTGCCACCAAATAGGGATGATTGTTTGGGGTTCTCCTTCAGTGATCGTCTCTTTCTCCCAATTCAGTTCCAGAATCCCACCTGGGCCTCATCATCGGCTGCGCTGTGGCTTCTCTTGTCCTGGTGTGTGTGATTGTTGGGACTTTGATATTCTTCAGTAAGTATCTTTTTTTTGGAGGGGGGAGTGATAGTCTCTCCCTTTGGGGAGCTTCTTCTGGGCTTCCTTTTGTCCTGTTTCCCCAGCCCTTTTTGGGAGCATCGGAGATCTCGGCCTCTTGCTGGGATGCCAGTCTTCACTTGACTAAGGTTGTCGGAGGTTGGGACAGTCCTGTTTTCTTTTGAGTTGGGAAGAGGCATCCCAGTTCCGCCCTTTTCAAATGCTTTGGTCAAAAAGCAGCAGAGAAGGATTTCCATGAAAACCTTCTTCCCCTCCCAGCTGCTGCTGCTTCCCCCAATTCCCCTCCATCCATCTCAGAGGCAGCATGTCTCTCTTGGAGAAGATCTGTTCATTTGTAGTCTAAAGATCTTCCTGTACCTATTATAGGAGTGGTTGTGACTAAAAAATTGTAAAATATCTCCTGGGGCTTTTCATTTGGGGAAATTTGATGATCTCTGTTGGATTTTTTTTGAGCTTCGACTATTTGTTGTTGCTGTTTTGCAGAGAAACATCAAACTGCATACAGAGAAGCATCAATTGTGTGATTTGTCCTCTTTACATGGTAGCTCCAAGTCAGAGTGAGACTCAGAGGCATCAGTTGAGTTGCATATGTGAGCTCATGAAGAGTTCTGCTAACTTCCTCTTCGTCTCAAGAAATAATCTGTGGAAAGTGGGTCTCTTTTCACAATAGCCCAGGTTGTTCTTGGGAGTGGAGACCCCCAAGAAGAAACATCTGGGGCAAGGAACCTTCAAGAAGGTGAGAAGACCCCTCTGGTTGGAAGATCCTTCTGACTGAGAACTTGCTCAGATGGAAAGGAGAGGCTTGACCATCATGTCAAGATGATGTCAAGAGCCTTGGTAGCGCAGCAGACTAAAGTGCTGTTAAGTAGCACCAGCTGCCTGCAATTACTACAAATTTGAATCTCACCAGGCTCAAGGTTGACTCAGCCTTCCATCCTTTCGAGGTAGGTAAAATGAGGACCCGGATTGTGGGGGCAATAAGCTGACTTTGTATAAAAAAGAACACCGCTTGGGGGCCCCGAAAGTCCTACTAACGCAGGTATATACAAAAGTATGAAGGCTATTGCTTAACGCATTGTAAGCCGCCCTGAGTCTCCGGAGAAGGGCGGCATATAAATTGAACTAATAAATAAATAAATAAATAAATAAATGTGATCAGCAGGAGGCATTTTGAGAGAAAAAGACCTTTGGTAGATGCAAGCTGGATCTCCTCTTGCTCTGCCACCACAAGGCTCTCCAAGTATGAACTGATTGGAAAAAGAGATTTTGGAGTAATGTGTAGGTTGTGCTCCTTCTGTGTCTGGTTCTGGTGAAACAAGAATCTATTTGCGCATCAGTTACTCATGCGCTGGTCACCTCACGGATTGACTACTGCAATGCTCTCTACATGGGGCTGCCCTTGAGGACCACTCGGAGGCTTCAGCTGGTGCAAAATGCAGCCACGCGGGTTGTGATGGGAGAATCCCGATACTCCCATGTTACACCCCGCCTGCGTGGTTTGCATTGGCTACCAGTTGCCCTCCGGGTGAGATTCAAGGTGCTGGTGATGACCTATAAAGCCCTACATGGCTTAGGACCAGGATATTTGGCGGACCACTTACAGCCAGCAACGATATCCCATTGCCCGGTTTGCACCCATATAGAGGGCCTACTCAGGGTGCCATCGGCTAGACAGTGGCGGCTGGCGGCCCCCAGGGGTAGAGCCTTCTCGGTGGGTGCGCCCACCCTCTGGAATCAACTCCCCTTGGAGCTCCGATTAGCACCTGACCTTTGCACCTTCCGCCGTGAATTAAAAACTTGGCTTTTCAAATCCCTCGAGCTGGACTGATGATGGGGTTTTAAGGGTTAGTTTTAATTTGTTTAGATTTTAGTCTTTATTTTATATTGTGGCTTGTGTTTTATTGTTGTGAGCCGCCCTGAGTCCATTGTGAGATAGGGCGGCATATAAGCCGAATAAAATAAATAAATAAGATAAATATTTGGGTAGTTTGGGGCAATTTTGTTAGGGAACCTGAGGAGTAAATCATTCAGATCCATTCAGAGAGAGAGAAGAGACCTGGGGAAGTCAGGAGGGGATGACTGGGATTTTGTCTTCCCAGGAGATGTGGGATGAATTTAGTCTTGGGCCTCCTCAGTGAATCGATGGGGCCCTTTGCAGCAGAGGCTCTGCCAAATCTCCTTCCTGGCTGGTGAAAACCTTTGCAGTTGACAGGGAGCAAGGCAACAATAAATGGTTCCTTGGCTTTATTTCACACAAACACACCTGTACACGCACCCCACCCCTCTGTTTTCCTTCCCCTCACTGTAAAGATGACTTATGGATCTGACTATCCCCACAGCGCAACCCATTTCTTCCAGATAAGGTGAAGGTCTCTCTTTGCTTCAGGGACGCAATCAGGAAGATTTCTTGGCATCATGGCAGAAATGGCCAATCGCACCTTCTTTCAGGATGGTTTTTGAGGGCCAGCCTGGAAAACAGGCCTCGCCTCTCAGACAAATAATAAATGGCCTGACCCACTTTGTATTTTCAGATTTAAAAAGGCTTGAAGGGAGCCTGCCAATTCAGGTGGTGGCAGGTAGGAATCTTGACCCACCTGAAAGGATCTTCTCTGTTAACCTCCCACTGAAAGCATCTTTCCCAATGAATGGAAGGCAGGGCAAAGTTGGGCCTTACCCAGAGCGGCCATATTCCTAGAAACCTCCATCATGATATCCCAGCAGAAGGCCCTCCAACTGGGATCCAGCAGCGTCCATTCTTCCTCTGTCAAATCGAGAGCCATCTCCTCTAAAGTGATTCATCTCAGTCTATGTGAGCCGAGGTGGCGCAGTGGTTAGAGTGCCGAACTGCAGCTACTTCAGCTGACTGCTAGTTCAGCAGATCAGCAGATCAAATCTCACCGGCTCAAGGTTGACTCAGCCTTCCATCCTTCCGAGGTGGGTAAAATGAGGACCCAGATTGTTGGGGGCAATATGCTATTTAGTATACTGTCTTTGTTGTAAGCCGCCCAGAGTCCTCGGAGAGTGGGCGGCATAGAAATACGAATAATAAATATATAGGTTGGGCAAAGAAAAAAAAAGTCAAAAGGAGAGCAGAAGAGAGTTTCTATTGGTCATTGCCTACCCTATTTTCCCCAAAATAAGACATCCTCTGATAATAAGGCCAATCTGGCTTTTGAACGCATGGCAATAAGGCCAAGCGCTTATTTCAGGGTTCAAAAAAATATAAGGCAGGCTCTTATTTCGGGGAAACACGGTAGTAACAGAGTAAATGTTCTGATGAGTGACAGTTGGCTGCTGCCCATGTAAGAGAATGGGCTGCCTTTGTTCTCTTTGCTGGAAAGAGAACAATTTACACATTTAGCTTAGATGGATATGAATTTCATTTTTGAATCTTGGCCCTTTAGACCTGCTGAGAATCTTGAACTCAATCTTGGACTAACTTTAGATGATTCTTGGAACTTCTTCGCGGGGTGGCCAGGATGGGCTCCCTGCTGGCCAAAACAGGACGCGGGGGGTGCATGTGACCCCCTCCAGCCCATTTGCAGCCTGGACGGCCTCCTACAGCATTTTGCCGGCCAAAATGGGGCGCATTTTGGCCAGCAAAGTGCTGCAGGAGGCCGTCCGTGTCAAAAACTGGCTTCAGGGCCGGGGTGGGGTGGGGGGCTGCCCCAGTTTGGCTGCCAGAGGCATCATGGGCCGGTCTTTTGCTATTTTCAGGTTGGCCCCATGGGCCAGATTTCAGCACCCTGCAGGCTGGATCCAACCGGCGGGCCTTGAGTTTGTCACCCCTGGTGTAGGGTTTCCTGCCTGAGTAAGGGGTTGGACTAGAAGACCTCCAGGGTCCCTTCTAACACACACACACACACCTGTACCATTACTCAGCTTTTCCACAGCTACTCCCACTTGCATTCCTCCTTGTGAGTATAATTAGAGAAAAACATCCATTTCTAACTGCTTTACTTCCACACAAAAATACACACCTTCTTTCCATGCACCCTCAGTTGTTCCACCAGAGCTCTGGTGCCTCAGCAGACTAAAGCAGTGTCATTAACTGTTATTAAGATCAGCGGCCTGCAATTACTGCAAGTTCAAATCCCACCAGGCTCAAGGTTGGCTCAGCCTTCCATCCTTTCTAAGGTAGGTAAAATGAGGACCCAGATTGTGGGGGCAATAAGCTGGCTTTGTATAAATATATACAAAAAGTATGAAGGCTATTGCTTAACGCACTGTAAGCCGCCCTGAGTCTCCGGAGAAGGGCGGCATATAAATCAAATTTTTTAAAAAAACAAAAAACAGCACAGCTTTTACTGGCAAGTTTGCTGTGGTGTCCCTGAAGAGAGGCCTTGAAGAGACAGGACGAAAACAGCAAAGGTCCTGACAATTTTCTGAGCAGGTTGCTGTCTCTCTCTCGCACCCCTTAAGGAAGGCTTTTTGCTTTGCCTGAATTTCTTGGTATTTCCTATTTTCAGATGGGCAAAAAAGCTCCTTTGCAAAGGGAAAAGCGTCCCTCTCAAATTCAGGGCTGAATTTCTTATCAGCTCCAGGCCAAAGTCGGGGTGCCGGAGTTTGGAGGCCACAGCAGTGCCTGCCTGAAGAATCTCTCTCTAATGGACGATGCAGAGTTATAGACGGGCTGCCTGCGGTCCCTCAAATAGTGAAATATTCCCTGCAGTGTTCTTAAAATGGCAGATGGCTGACTGCCAAAGGGGTCTAACTCAACATGGCAGATGGTATTTCCCACTTCCCTCCCTCCCCCCGCACCTCAAAGTTGACAAATCCTCAATCTCGCAATGCTTCCAGGAGCGTCACAAAGTAGTGCACGCATTTACAGGCCCAGTTTGTGAAAGCTTTGGTCAGCACTTCATCAGTCGGAAGAAGGAGTAGGCCATCCAACATGGTGAGTCCTCTTCCCGTTGTTCTCTATTTACCGTGCCTCTAAAGTGAAAACTCAGAAAAAGTGTCAGCTTAAAAATCAACCAGATCCTCCATTAATCAGTGGTGATCTTGGGAAGGAAGAAGGAAGGTGGCAGCAACTGGTGCCTTCTTAGCTGAAAAGATCCGTGTGGAGTGGGAGATAATAATATTCCCTTTTTGGCAACGAAAGGAACACACACACACCCTGGTTCATTTGGCTCCTTTCCAAAATCCTGGCTCAGGAAGCAACCAGGGATTCTCCAGGCCTACGAAGGCTTTATACACACAGTAGATTTAACTAGGTCAGTCATGCACCTGGGAGCCGACTTCACATTACCTCCTCACACCAGGTTTCTTGCTACCTGAGTGAATTTTCCTTTCTGGGACTTGTGTGTATTGTGTGGGAATCCCAGGTTTGCAGGAGACGCTGCACCATAAACCGACCAGTCAGTTAAAACAGACGAAGGTTACGCCTGCTGTGAACCCAGAGAGAAAAGAGAGGATCTGAAGGGGAGGCTCACCCTGCAGACGGCCAGTTTCCAGGGACTCAAAATCAATTGGAAGGTCCCCCTAATGGCCTTGGCCTTCTTCAGTGGCACAAATACCGAAGGGTGAAAGGGAGGCAGAAGGTCCCTCTGTAAGCTGATGCCTCTGTTGGGTTCTGGTTTCCTTGCAAAGGTGGCTGGAACGAGGGAGGCAATTTTCAGCTGTTTATTTCTGCAGAAATAGAGAGCCTGACCTTTGGGACAGAGGTCCAAATTTAGTATGTTGTGTAAAATATGTCTCAGATATACACACAGAAAGCTTGTTATTTACAAGCAATCGATGTAAATTCTTTCACAGGATTAGTGTTCACACCCGATCAATTACATTTGTCCTTTTTGGTGCAAGATTGCACTTGTTGTACTTAGGACAAGAGAACAAAACCTTCCTATCCTAGCATTGTCAGGAATCACCTGTCACAGGTCCGTAATTTGTCTGTGTGTCTCTCAAGGAAGCTGGCAAAGAGAAGGGGAGCTTAGACAGTCCAGTAGGTAATTTGATCAGTTTCAGGGTCGCTGGCTTGTTTCTACATAATTTGATTTATTTCTGGCTGGCTTGGTGCTTCAACAGTATTTGACACCTTTCTTCTGGTGGGATGGTTTTTCCTTACCCCCCTTTGTGGAGAAACTACTGGTTGGGATCAGCCAATATTAGCTCGCACTGGATTGTTGGGTTGTTGGTCCCTCTGAGTGTGTCTTTCTCTGCCTGCGACTTCAGGAGAGAGAGGAGCACAGGCTGAGGATCGCAGCCAGGATGGCTCTGCGCTCTCTGTCACTTCTGCTGTTGGTAGTGCTCGTTTTACAGGAGAGCTGCTTTGGTGAGTCCCTTCGGGGGCCATTGGAGGTTCTGGCCCCTTTTTTTGCTGATGGGAATCCATCCAGGGAATCTGCCTCTTTCTCCTCCCCCCAAAAGATTATTCCGAGAAAGAGAATACTGATTCAGTCCTCTTTCTAGTCCTCTGCCCCTCCCCCTCTGGCCACTCTTCAAAAGGACCCCAAAGGATGGGTGGCATTCTGCTGCTGCTCTCTCCCACTCCCCTCCAGGAGAGCCCCTCTGGGAACAGGACCAAGGGTGGACACCCCAGATGTCAGTCACGTCTACCTGGGCGCCTCCAAGTGCAATTCTTTCCCTCCCCCAAAGTGAAGGTTGTCGGAAAGCAGCATTTGCAGTTGGTTGGGTCACTTTACAAACTTCCTGGCTGCCTTCGCCTGGATCATCTTTCCTGCCTTTGGGAAGGGTTTGGTGGCTCTTTGGGGCTTGTGGTGCTGGGAAGACACAGCTTGCTTCTGGAATCGGTTCCGTGATTGGCCACCGCGGAAGCTGGTTGTGCTGTTCTGAAAAGGCTGCTCTGTGAATGCAGCAAGAGAAGAGGCTGGGGCTGACATTGCGATGGGATGACGGGAAGTTTCGGCGCTCCGAAGCCACCACCAATATCTTCACCGCTGGACAGTCCAAATGGGACCTCACTGTCCTGTAGAGACAATGATAGAGGAGGGCACATCCTGCTGATCCCAGGGACACCGCAAAGTCCCTGGTTGATCCAGGAGAAGCCCTTTTTTCTGGCGCTGAAGAGGCAGCCATTAAGTTGCTGAAGTTGGGACAGCTCCGAATAGAAGAGAATGAGTAAAAGTGTTATGATCTGGTGAGAGGCTTTTTAAATCTGGACTTTAAGAACACTCTGAAGTGCAAATACAATTAGAATTGAAGTTAGAAGTAACTTAGCGGCGGAATTGAGCCTGAATTTAAGTTAATTTCCCTCCTTCCTTCTTGTCACTTTCTCCTCGATCCCCTCCCCTCCCCCCTCCTTGTCCTAAACCCCCAATATCCCCAGAGCTTTTTTCTAGAACAGGCAGGAATTTTCCCACCCAAAATACTCCTTTTTCCATTTCAAGAGCGCTCAGCATGGGTCAGTTTGCAGAATCCAAAAATCCAGTTGCAGCAGCTTTTCAGAAGGCACAGAAATAGTAGGCAGGATCTTAACGTTAAATAGATGGGTTGGACACAGAAGGAGAAAAGCAGCTCTGAATAGTGACTGTGAAATGAATGGCTTGCTTGGACACAGAGCAGCCCAAACTGACCAGCCATTCCTAAATGAGGAAGGTTCACGATTGTGAGGGCGCCCATGCCCAACCTGTGTTACATTCACGCGTTTCTCCTGTCAGGCAGATTTCAGACTTCCTCATTGCTCAGCCCCACAAAGAGAAAGCAGCGGGTTCTGGATTATGGAGGGTTTGATCCCCTCTCCTTTTGTTAGAGTGATCCATTTGGATTCTGAAAACTCCCCAGAGCAGGAAGTGGATCTGGGGCTCCCTCTCCCCAAAAGCTCTGAGAAGCTCCTGGGATTGTGGGGAGGAGCAGGAAGAAAGAGGACCAGACCTTTGCCTTGGACTGGGAAGAACTGGGAGATGATCCCAAACGGAATGGGCAGTGAGAGTATTTATGGGCTGTGCAAGTTATGTCCTTTTTCCATGCAGACCCAGGTTATACCTAAATAAGTCCTGTGAATGATCCTGAAAATGATCTTTAAAATCACAGATTTTCTGCGGAATAGCAATAGAGCTTAGACTTATATACTGTTTCACAGTGGTTTACAGAGTCAGCATATTACCCCCAAAAATCTGGGTCCTCATTTTAATGACTGTGGAAGGATGGAAGGCTGAGTCAACTTTGAGCCGGTCAGGATTGAACGCCTGGCATTGGGCAGAGGTAGCCTGCAATGCTGCATTCTAGCCACTGTGTCACCACGGCTCAAGGTATGAGGGTGAGCCCCGCTGAGTCCTGGGTTCAAACCTACCCACTAAATCCTGGGTTCAAGCCAATGCCTGAACTTTGGGATGGGAAGGGGAATTTCCCAGCCGGGGAGGATATGGAGGAAGATCCGGGGGTTATGGAGCTTTGCAGCTCCCTTCGTCCCATCTTTGCCTTTCCGTATCTCCCAGGCAAGCAGTTTGGGTTTCCCTTAAAGATCCCATTGTCAACTGTCTACCTAGTGCACCCAAAAGAACTAAACACCCTCGGGAGCTTTGGATTCCCAAAAAGTAAAACATTATAGGATACATCATTTTGGTACTGAAGAATCAAAATCAGCTCTGGTTTCCCAGGCAAATGCTTGCCTAGTTAAACAATAGCTTCCCTTTCTCCTCACCCCTGGGTGATCACATTGTCCATTTTTTTTTTAATGGGAACAGCCCACCTTCTCAAGCAACTGCAGTTGTGACCTTGATGGTTTCCAGGCTCTCACAGTCTGTGCACAAGTTCTCAGCATTTCCCTCCCCCCCAGTTCATTGGCAAGTTGAATGTCAATAATGTTTGAAAGAAGCAAAGCAGTTCAGTCTTGACACCCGTGGCCTCTGGTCTCACCCAGATTCCCCCTTTCCCCCCTCCCCTTCCCCATTTCATAAAATCTCCCCCCCTCAAATTTGCACTTTTTAACAATCCATGTTGGCCCTCAATGAAGTGAGAATGGTTTTTTTTTTCCTGTTGGGGGATTAATGGAGCTTCCTGCTGTGTTTTGAGCTTCTGAGGACGGAGCCCCTCCTTCTCCCTGTGGGATACATGCAGCCTCCTTGGGGCAGAGTCTAAGCAATCTGGCAGGGGGGGTTGACAGAGGCCTTCCTGGAAAGGGAGAGGGCACAATTGAAGGTGACCACACAAAGTTTGGGGATCCTACTCTCTTTTTGGCCCTACTTTCCCTTCCCTTCCTCTCTCTCCCCCAACCACTCTGCCCTCCAACCCTTCAGTCCCTCTAAAAGATGCTCCTTTGTCCCTCTGTCGCTCCCTCATTCCGCCATCTGCTTATTCTTTCTCTCCCATCATCTCTCCCAGGGGTGAAATACTACCGGTTCAGACCAGTTCAGCTGAACTGGTAGCGACAGCGGTGCGTGTTTCAGAGAACCAGTAGCAGCAGAAGCGCAAGGCTCCGCCCAACCGCCCAGACTTCATTACTTCCTGGTTTTAACCAGGAAGTAACCTGTTTTTGAGCCTCTGTGCATGCGCAGAGGGTCCTAGTGCGCAGGTGACATGCAAAGCAAAGATGCGCACGCGGAGCATGCCCTTCCGAACTGGTAGGGAAGTTAAGTAGATTTCAGCCCTGATCTCTCCCTTTGTTTTCCCCTTCCTCCTCCACCCCCAAGTCTCTTCTTCCTTCCAGACCTGAAAAGGGGGCCAGCTGTGCCCCACAGCCGAAGTCCCCTGACTCTGCCCCTCTGGCTCTCTTCCAGGCACCTGCTCCCACTCCCTGAAGTATTTCTACACCTCCATCTCGGACCCCAATCAGGAGCTGCCCCACTTTGTTCTTCTGGGGATTGTGGACGGTCAGGTCTTTGTTCATTATGACACCCACAGCCGGAAGCTGGAGCCTCGAGTCTCCTGGGTAGAGAAGGCGGGGAAGGTGCATCCCAAGTACTGGGACAGTCAGACCCAGATATCACATGGCGAAGAGGAGGCGTTCAGAGTAAGCTTGGTGAATCTGAGGAGTCGGTACAATCAGAGCAAAGGTGAGTGATGGGGTAGGTGGCTCCTCCTGCACCATATTCCCCGTTCCCAGGAACCAGCGGGGGGATGTCTGGGGTGGTGGTGGTCACTTCAAAGGGAAAGGCTGCTTCCACACCTTTTAAAGTCCCTCTTTGCAGCCACAGATTCAGCAACCCTCTGGGATCCCTCCCTTTCTTTCCCTCCCAAAAGTCTCCCCTGCAGTGGAACGGCAGAAAGAAAGATGGAAGGATATCCATCCCTCCAATTTTTCTGCAATTCCTTTTCTTCTGGGTCTCCCTTGGGATCCTCTGCTGCCCTTTCCAGCTTCGCTTTTGCCTGGGGATTTTCTGGGGCTCCATCCTGGGGTGGGGGGGAATTCAGGGAGGGGAGAAGGGCGGTTATTGATGGGGGCTTTCTTCCCCTTGAAGGCTAGGGAGGAAATGGGGGTGTCAGTGCCCTTGTCAACATTCCTGCAGTGAAGGAGGGTCTCTGTCTATCTTGAGGACTCTCCAAACCACCAACTTGCCCCTATTTCAGGCCTTCACACATTCCAGAGGATGTATGGTTGTGAGCTCCAGAGAGATGGGAGCAAAAGAGGGTTTCTGCAGCTTGGATATGAAGGAAGGACCTTCATCACCTTCGACAAGGAGACCCTCACCTGGGTGGCTCCTAACCCCTTGGCCCAGATCACCCAGAGGAAATGGGATGCTATTCCGGGAAAGAGTCAGGGACATAAGGCCTACCTGGAAGAGGAATGCATTGAGTGGCTGCAGAGGTACCTGTCCCACGGGAAGGACACACTCCTGAGGACAGGTGAACATCTGGATCCAGGCTGGACTTTCCTCCTTTATGGCCAGATTTCTTGGATGCTTTTGGCCCCTTTGGGTCCCTTGTCTTGGATGCCTGGATGCTTGTGGAGTGGAAAGTACTGGGAAACTTTCCTGCCCCTCCCAAGTTTCTCATCCACCTTTTAGGCTCTGGTAGGAGTCAGTTAATTCTAGGGGTGCCATTTCTGCAGAGCCCCCAGTGGTGACCGTGACCAGAAGGACGGAGTTAGAGGATGGGATGGAGACGCACATCTGCCGGGTCCACGGCTTCTACCCCAGGGAGATCGATGCCTCCTGGAGGAGGGACGGGGAGGTCTGGCTGCAGGACACCCTCTATGGGTCTGTGGCCCCCAACGCGGATGGGACCTACCACTACTGGCTCAGCATCCAGATCGATCCCAAAGAGAGGGACCGCTATCAGTGCCACGTGGAGCACGACAGCCTGCAAGAGCCTCTAGATGTGGCCATAAAAGGTAAGAAGCTGCAGGGAGGGAAAAGCTGGGCTGTTTTTCCGGCTGGAGGGTTGTGGGAGAGAAATTTGATCTCAGCTGTGTCCAGCTGTGAGCATACATGACCTTTAAGCTGTTGGTTTTTGCTATATTTGACGTGGATGGTTCTGCAGGGACCAGTCCATAGAATTGGCTTCAGGTGATTTAAGGGAAGCAACAGAATCCCATGACAAGAGTCGGCCGGTCCTGATTAAATGCCCTTAGATCCTCTTAGCCTTTGTCACTGCCCTGTTTCCTATCTCCAACTATGGAGCAGTAGTAATACTGAGCACCCAAAAAAGATTTTATTTTCTTTAGCCTTCCCAAAGTACAAAAGTCAGGCGGAGTCTCATAGTCCCTTTTCTTAAGGCCAAATTTCATTTAAATTGTTGAACTGCAGCTGACTTCAAGAAATGCAGAGAGTGGCTGGACTGAGGCCTCCGTAGTCAGAAAAGGGACTATCAGTCTGAGTATAATAAAATAAAATACTCCTTTCTTTCTTTTTTTTTTTAATCAAGCATCAATCAATCAGTGCTGTGGCTGCTCTTCAGTGAGAGTCCTGGGTTTTGTGCAAGAAAAATGGAAAGTTCCCTTCCTTAACCCTGACGCCCTGGAGCCCCCACCAAATCTGTTTCTGCCATTTGAGGAACCTTTAAGAAATTGGATATCACCATATTCCATTTTTCATCCTGAAATTCTGAAAGTAAAAAATTACAATTTTTCTGTTTCTGGACTGGTCACAACTCCCCACCACCATCCAGAAATCAGGGGAGGCAGTAGCATGATATAAATTAGACATTATAAATTATAAATTCCGTCCCCGTGTACTTCCCCCCTCAAATGCTACAATGCGGGTTCCAGATCAGCAGAATTTTGTATTTTTTATTTGTGGTTGAGCAGAATGAAATAGAGAACGGTTAAGGATTCTTTAAAAAATGAGAATGCCATCTGGATGTTCCATAGTATTAAAGGTTTATGGTAAATCAGGCACTTTGTCCCATAAAAACTCAACCTGGAGTCAGTCAAAGCCTCTTCGGCTAATCAAAGGAGGCCAGATGGACGGACAATGAAGGGGGATCCAGAGCTGGCTCGAAAATCTTCCAGGAGTCCCCATTGATGGTTCCTCACCAGGTTGAAGATATCAAATGGGTGCCCTTTGTCCTCTGTTCTTCAATATTCCCTTTAGTGATTTGGAGGAGGAATCAATAGAGCAAATAGCTATCCAAATTGAAGATGATATAAAATTGGGCGAGTGAGCTAATATCCTCAAAGAAGGAAGTGAAATTCAGAACAGGCTGAGAGAAACACAATGAAATGGAAGAGGAACTCAAAAGAAAATAATGTCCGGGAAGGATGAGAATCTCAAATGAGCTACTAAAGACACAATTGCATCCGGCTGAATACTTTAATGGATCCTCTTCTGAGCAAATGGTAAGACAAGATGACCTCTTCAGTTCCTTCCTTCTAACTCTAGGATTCTAAGTGCGACGTTCTTCACTTAAGAAATAAACATCAAAGGTTCAAGTATTGGGTAGGGGATATTTGGCTTGATAGGAGATAGAATATGAATCTGAAGTATAGCTTACCTTTTAAGAAGGCATTGTGCAATTTTAGGCTACCCCAAATAAACTATAACTTCCAAATGATGAGGGTAAATTTCTCCTTGTGTTCTGCCATGATCAGAGCTTGTCTCAAGGAGAAGGTCCAGTTCTGGGCAACACTCATTAATGCGGATTCAGAGCCATTGGAAAAAGTTCAGAGTTTCCAGGACAGGAAACTGAATCCTCTGTAGATGAAGAGAAGGAGCTCAGCATGTTTAGCCTTGAGTGGAGGTGGTGGTGGGGTACATGATAGGGCTGCCATGGGGTCCCCACCTCAGTTGGAGGCGCCAAATGCAAAGACTGAAACAATTTCTATCATGCCACTTCCTGGCTAGAAGACTGAGTACGTAAAGTGAGCGTTCATTGCTATCTTCTCCTCCAGGGAGAGAGACCCATCTTACAAGAGATAAAGAAAATGAAAGTATACTTTAAAAAGGGGGTGGTGGATGATATGAAGCCTCTTGCTTTAAATAATAACATGCTAATATTCAAGCAAAAGAAAAAAGATAGCTACTGGATTTCCTGAAGAACGTAAAGAGCAAATCAGCCAGCCTGGCCCAAAATCGACCAGGACCTCCCCAATTTCTCTAGGGTTTACTTACAAGGTCCTGGGATCTCTTCCTGCAGTTCTCTCAGCCGCCTGAGGAGGGCCCAAGTTCTTTGTGGACTATCCAACCACAATAGACTTAAGTGTTGCATCCGGAACACCTTCACTGATTCATATTTCCCCAATTGCATAGCTAAAATAACCAGGTGCAATTTTTCTTGTTTGGGCCATGAGATGCTTGAAGTCAAATTTACAGAAAATAATCATTCAAAGAAATTTATTAGGATCTGTTGCATGGATAGATTGGGAGTTGATCTTCAGTATCATGAGCTTTCCTGCCAAGGATTTTAATCATGATTTTTCTCTCAAAACTGCTTGAGGACTGGTTAAACTAGATGTAATAAAAGTTAATGCAATGGTTGGGTTGAAATATCTCCTAATCATGTTGTGGTTTGATTGTTTAGACTTAGCACACAATAATCATCCTGGCCTCCTTCCACATTCTAAATTTTTATATGCTGTTTTTATAGTTTAACATTTTATTGTAGACTGCTTAGTGTTCCTCCATGAGGGAGATGGGCAGTTTAAAAATAGGAAGAATGAATAGGAAGAAAGAGAGAGAGAAAAGAGGGAAAGAAAAAGAAAGAAAGAAAGGAAGGAAGGAAGGAAGGAAGGAAGGAAGGAAGGAAAAGAAAAGAGTCGGCTGCTTTCATGCTGGCTGATCTGAGACAAAAGCAGCATCATGAGGACAGGTCCTGTAAACAATGGTTTGCAAGGCGTCTTCATGCTACAGTTAGAGCAGTACTTCTCAATTATTTTCTGTCATGCCCCCCTAGGAAGAAGAAAACATTTTTCGCACCCCCCGCGCGACTGTAAATAGTATCATTATTAGAAAAAGGTCTGTTCTCCTTGAAAGGGAGGAGCATGCGCAGTCACATGTACTGGCTTAATGCTCACTATCGATGCAAATGTCAGCAGCGGTAGCCCGATTTCTTTAGCAAGTTTGATTAATTGGGGCAGCGTTATGTTTCACAGGAGAAGGTCATTGTCAGTCATTTGAGCATCAATTGGGCGCACATCCGTCGGGCAACAAAGTAAGTGTGGACGGATGTCCCACACTAAAGATGGCTCCGACAGGCTCGTGTCACAAGGGTTTTGGACAGCCAATCAGATGCCGAGGTCAAACGCGCCCCCTTTTACGGAGCCTCGCGCCCCCCCTGGGGGGCACGCCCCACTATTTGAGAAGCACTGAGTTAGAGGGACATGAAGAGCCGAGGTGGCACAGTGGTTAGAGTGCTGTACTGCAACTAGTTCAGCAGACCAGCAGATCAAATCTCATCGGCTCAAGGTTGACTCAGCCTTCCATCCTTCCGAGGTGGGTAAAATGAAGACCCAGATTGTTGGGGGCAATATGCTATTTAGTATACTGTCTTTGTTGTAAGCCGCCCAGAGTCCTCGGAGAGTGGGCGGCATAGAAATACGATAAACAAACAAACAAACAAACAAACAAATAAATAAAAAAGAGGAGCCCCTTAGACTGTTTAATGTTTGGGAATTCACAACCCTTTGGCTTGATTAGGTGCTGCCTGCTGCCCAATGGGGATGATTGTTTGGGGTTCTCCTTCAGTGATCGTCTCTTTCCCAATTCAGTTCCAGAATCCCACCTGGGCCTCATCATCGGCTGTGTTGTGGCTTCTCTTGTCCTGTTGTGTGTGATTGTTGGGACTTTGATATTCTTCAGTAAGTATCTTTTTGGGGGGGGGGGGGTGATAGTCTCTCTCTTTGGGGAGCTTCTTCTGGGCTTCCTTTTCTCCTGTTTCCCCGGCATCGGAGATCTCGGCCTCTTGCTAGGATGCCAGTCTTCATTTGGCTAAGGTTGTCGGAGGTTGGGACAGTCCTGTTTTCTTTTGAGCAGGGAAGAGGCATCCCAGTTCTGCCCCTCTCAAAGTCTTTGGTCAAAGAGCAGCAGAGAAGGATTTCCACGAAACTCTTCCTCCCCTCCCAACTGCTGCTGCTTCCCTCAATTCCCCTCCATCCATCTCGGAGTCAGCAGGTCTCTCTTGGGGCAAATCTGTTCAGTTTGTAGTCTGAAGATCTTCCTGTGTCTCTTAATAGGAATGGCCTGGAGTTGTTGTGACTAAACAACTGTAAAATACCTCGTGGGGCTCTTCCCTCTACACAGGGGGGAAATTTGATGATTTCTGGTGGATTCTTTTGAGCTTTAGCTATTTTTTCTTTTTGCAGAGAAACATCAAAATAGATGCAGAGCAGCATCAAGTGAGTGCTTTGTCCTCTTTACATGGTAGCTCCAAGTCAGAGTGAGAATCAGAGGCAACACCAGTTGAGATATGTGTGTGAGTGTCTGTGCAAACACAAAAGAAGTTCATGAAGAGTTCTGCTATTTACTTCTTCCTCTCAAGAACTAATCTGTGGAAAGTGGGTCTCTTTTCACAACAGCCAGGTTGTTCCTGGGAGCGGAGACCCCAAGGAGAAACATCTGGGACAAGGAACCCTCAAGAAGGTGAGAAGACTGAGCTGGGTAGAAGATCCCTCTGACTGAGAAAATGCTCTGTTTTCCCAGAAGGTGGAAAGCTTGGCCATTACATGATCAGCAGGAGGCATTTTGAGAGAAAAGGAGCTTTGGTAGATGCCAGCTGGATCTCCTCTTGCTCTGCCACCACAAGGCTCTCCAACTATGAACTGATTGGAAAAAGACATTGGAGCCATCTGTAGGTTGTGCTTCTTCTGTGTCTGGTTCTGGTGAAACAAGAATCTATTTGGGTAGTTTGGGACAATTTTGCTAGGGAACCTGAGCAGTAAATCATTCAGATCCGTTCAGAGAGCTGGGGAAGTCAGGAGGGGGTGACTGAGATGTTGTCTTCCCAGGAGACGTGGGATGAATTCGATCTTGTCCCGCCTGAGCAAATGGATGGGGCCCTTTGCAGCAGAGGCTCTGCCAAATGTCCTCTGCACTCCCTGCCCTTCCTGGATGGTGAAAACCTCTGCAATTGTTCTGTCCCTGTCCCCCACACGCACAAACCCACACAGACAGATGAGGGTTAAATGACTGGCACAAGGAGGTTTCGTTATCAAGGCTTGGGCAGCCCTATGGTAAGCAGCTGCCAAGTTCTTTACTAAACAAGGGTGGGTATTCCTCCACCAGATAACAAACACATACACACCAGCTGGGAAAAACACAGTCCAAATTCCAATCCTTGAAGCCGACTGAGGTTTGACACCAAGAAACTAACAAGAATGAAACTTTGCCCGTCACAGACTTCAAACTGCCACCCCACTCCTTTATATAGCCTGTGGAGTGTGGTCCAGTGACTCAGCTAATCCCTGGCACGCCTCCTCATTTGCTGGGATCTTTTAGCACGCCGACGCTGACGTGGGTCCAGCCACAGTTTATCCCCCTCATCACTTTCCGACCGATCGGAGACACCTGGCTCCTGGCTAATCTCCTCTCCTTCGGCCAGCAGCTGAGGAATTGCCAGAGAGGAGGGGCCGGGGGAGGGAGGCCTGGCTGGCTCCTCTCCTTCATGTTCGGAGCCTTCTTCCTCCAATGCGATGGCCTCGGGGGTCAGAGCCACAACAGCAATTGACAGGGAATAAGGCAGGGGTGAAATGCTCCCAGTTCGGACCGGATCGCCTGATCCGGTAGCAATGGAGGCGGGTGGTTTGGAAAACCAGTAGCAAAAATCCCTGCCACCCTCCTCATGCCCAGCTGAGCAGGGCAATCATCAGAGGCTTTTTTTTTAGTGTTTAAAAGCTAGTTTTTTCTACAACCTCTTCGGCCGAAAAAATGCTTCTAAAAGTTAAAAAAAAAGCCTCTGATGATTGCGCGGATCAGCTGGGATCATCAAAGGCTTTTAAAAGCATTTTTTTACAAATGCTTTTAAAAGCATTTGTAGAAAAAATGCTTTTAAGAGCCTCTGAGGATCCAAGCTGAGTTGCCTGATTGGCAGAGGCTTTTAAAAGAAAAAAAGCCTCTGCCGATCAGGCAACTCAGCTGGGATCGTCAGAGCTTTTTGAAAGCATTTTTTACAAACTCTTTGCTGAAGAAGTTGTAGAAAAAATGGTTCTAAAAGTAAAAAAAAAATTGGCCACACCCACCCAGTCACATTACTGCCCCCCCACCAAGCCACACCCACAGAACTGGTAGTAACACATTTTAGATTTCAGCACTGGAACAAGGCAATAATAAATGGTGCCTTGCCTTTATTTCACACAAACAATCATGCATGCATGCACATAACACCCCCTCCCCCCATGTTCCTTCCCCTCCTTGTAAAAATGCCTTATGGATCTGACTAACCCCACAGTCAGGGGTGGGCTGCTGGGGGTTTGCAGGAGTTTGGGAGAACCTCTAGCTAAGATTCTGTGCAGTTGAAGAACCCCCAAATCTCACTCCTGGCTGGCTCTGCCCACCCCTCCCCTCCCCTTCCCAGAGCCCCCACATGGCCCATTTGGGATGCAGGTAAGTGCAGGGCATACACGGAGGCTCATGGAGGCTGAAAAATGGGCCTGCCAGAAGTTCAGGAAGCCTCCGGAGCTTGGGAAGGCCGTTTTCGCCCTCCTGGAGGCTCGAGCAAAGCCTCCGGAGCCCGGGGAGGGCAAAAACACCCACCCCAACCCCCGCCGTGGTTCAGGAGGCCGACTAGCCCACGCCCCCCTGGCCACGCCCATCCAGCAACCAGGCAGAGAACCCCTTGCTAAAATTTTGAAGCCCACCCCTTCCCACAGTGTTACCAACCCATTTCCTTCCAGGTAAGGTGAAGGTCTCTCTTTGCTTCATGGACATAACCAGGAAGCTTTCTTGGCATCGAGACAGAAATGGCCAATCGCACCTTCTTTCAGGATGGTTTTTGAGGGCCAATCTGGAAAACAGGCCTCGCCTATCAGACAAATGTCGGCTGACGACCCCTAGGGCGCGGGCCTTCTCTGTGGGCGCACCTACCCTGTGGAATCAGCTCCCTCTGGGGCTCCGGGTGGCCCCTGACCTTCGCTCTTTCCGCCGTGGCCTTAAAACATGGCTATTTCGCCTGGCCGTCTTGGACTGAAGGGGTTTTAGAGGGGATTTTATTTTTTATTTATTTATTTATTTATTATTTATATTTATATGCCACCCTTCTCCGGAGACTCAGGGCGGCTTACAATGCATTAAGCAATAGCCTTCATACTTTTTGTATATTTATACAAAGTCAGCTTATTGCCCCCACAATCTGGGTCCTCATTTTACCCACCTTAGAAAGGATGGAAGGCTGAGTCAACTTTGAGCCTGGTGAGAATTGAACTCGCAGTAATTGCAGGCAGTTGAATGTTAAATGCTGCCTTAATAGGAGGCATTAGCCTGCTACGCCACTCAGGCTCCTTTTAATGGTTTTTATAGTTTTATTGGGTACTTTTAAAGGAAGGATTGGACTGTGTCAGGATGGGGTTGAGGGTTGTCCCCGAACCGTGAACCAGCTCATGAGCAAACACACTAGGACTGATATAAAACTAGCAGAGGAGTCTTGTATAAAAATGTACTTTACTTCAAAATGTTTAAAAGCATTATATCTTTAAAAAGGCACAAAGTCTTATCTTAATTAAGTGAAGCCAGGCCATCTCCCTAAATCCTTCTCCACAATACCGAAACAGTCCATAAGATAAAAAACTAACATGACATTAAGCAGCTTCGGTGTCGATACATCATCGAGGTAGTAGAAGGGCAGCAGCGTAAATTTCACAGCTAAAAGTCACCTGAAAAAACAATTCAATCAGCGAACATGGCTTGAGGCTTCTGGGAGGGAAACTGTCCAGCAGCTACAATTCAGATGTTGGCTTGCGTGCGTAAAACTCAGCAAAAGGCAAGCAGAAATTGAAGACTTCAAAAGGCTCTCAGTTATCTCAACTCACAGTTGTAGCTAGCCCCATAGGAGTATCTTTACGCAGCTCTTCGGCTCCTTTTCTGCTGCTATCTCTGCAGCAGCCATCAGGACTCCTTATTTGAGTCCTCCTCCCTTCTGCAGCTCTGCGTCCAGGTGCTTCAGCACTGGCTCTGCATTTAGGCCTAAATAGCATCTAGGCCCGAAAAGCAAGCATAAAGGTCCGTGCTTATATGGGGAGTTAACCTGCAATTAACTAGGGTGGGGGAGACTTGCAGTTAATTGCAAACAGGAGATGGCTTGATTGAATCCATACTGTTTGTGACTGATCAAGTAGCCAGAGCAATTCTGAAAACACTCGTGACAGACTGTATGTGTTTTATTGTTGTGAGCCGCCCTGAGTCCTTTTGGAGATAGGGCGACATATAAGTCCAAACAAACAAACAAACAAACAAACACATACATACATACATATAAAGTAGGAAATGCGGGTCCAGCTAGATGACCACTGAAGGGCCCTCTTTAATGGTAATAATGATGATTAATGTGGGATCTTCTAGATGAACACTGGACATCTTTCTACTCTTTTCTATTCATTTCCAAATGTATCCAGTGTAAAAATACAAAAGCCGGCCAAACTCCTCTGTATAAGCAACATTCTGTAAGGGAGGACCCTCGCTGTCAGAAAGACCCATATCTTGGGTGACATACTGTTTGAAAGTTACAAATGTCAAGGATACCAAAATGAGACAGTGAGTCTCTATCACCAAAGATAATTTTCAGAAAAGTTATATTTGTTTGGCAAGACATGTAAGAACCTCTAATCAGGAAGATATCATTTCATGTAACAAATGTTTTTAGTAATTAGAACCGCTGTGTTAGCACTTTCCTTTGTTTGAAACTGTATAAAGACCAGGGTCCCCCGACCCATAATTTTGTTCAGACTTCCAGGTATGAATCGGACTCTGAACCTTATTGCAATAATAAAATCTGATTCTGTTTGCCCTTTGGGATGACTCTCAATCTCTTCATTCCATAACACATACATACATACATACATACATACATACATACATACATACTAAACGGCCTAACCCAGTTTGTATTTTCGGATTTAAAAAGGCTTGAAAGGAGTCTGCCAATTCAGGTGGTGGCAGGTAGGAATCCTGACCACCTGAAGCGAATGAGTGAAGGGATCTTTCGTATTTACCTCCCACTGAAAGCATCTTTCCCAATGAATGGAAGCCAGAGCAAAGAGGGGCCTTATCCAGAGCGGCTATATTCCTAAACTCCTCCAGCATAACTTCCCTACCGAAGGCCCTCCGGCTGGGATCCAACAGCGCCCATTCCTCCTCTGTGAAATCCACATCCACCTCTTCAAAAGGACCGGAGCTCTAGAAAAAGAGAGAAAATCTTCCTCAGTAGACAATCCTGCGACAGGCTTGTAAATTGTCTCTCTCATTGTACAAAACAGGAAACGGAGCTTTGCCGAATACCGAATGGGCCTTTCTTGCAGAACAGAGTTATGTTGGATGTCCATGTAGTCAACCACATTATTGTGTGCTTTTTATTTTTTCCTCTAAAAAAAATTCAGTTTGTTTTTCAACTGAATCATTTAGCTTATACTTATGTGATACATTAAAGGAGGAAAAAACTCTGAAGTGGTTTGTCTTGGTCTGATTTTCTTACATTTTAAAAAAACTGGCATTTTAACAGGGGTGGGCAGACTTTTTATATCCACTGTAATCTGGTTCCCCCCGTTGACTTTCCTTGTTAGAAGCGCCTGGGAAGGTCACAAATGATGATCACCTGACTCCAGGGATGCTCCAGAGGTCACAAGTGCAAGGACCCGTCATAAGTCACATTTTTCAGCCATGTTGTCACTTTGAACGGTCATTAAACGAATGGCCATTAACTCAAGGGCTACTTGTGAAGGCAGGGAAGTTCAGGCAATGTTCAATTTACCATCACTCATTTGGCGACTGTTCCAGATTATGGCAGCACTGAAAATACTGACTGGTCCTCACACTTATAACCATAACAATGTCCCTGCTGTTACATCATTGTGACTCAGGTGCTTGGCAACTGTCACACACTTATAACAGTTGCAGCCTCCATGACTTCCATTCACGATGTTTCCTTCCAGCTTCCGACAGGCAAAGTCAATGGGGAAGCCGGCAGAGAAAGTGGCAGTCATGTGATGTCTTGCTTAACAACCAGGGATTCGCTTCATGTACTCACATGAGGTTTCACTTAATGACCACACTTCATTATGACAAATTTTCCAGTCTTTAGTGTGGTCCTAACTGTACAAGGGTTATGTGTAAGAACAGTTTGGGATGCATGCAAAGCTTTTATAAGAGGATAGTTTAACAAAGAGGTAAATTTAAAGAAAAAAGGCAAGAAGAAAACACAAGTGATTTTGGATGAGATTAAAAAAAAAAGGAAGGGTTTAAAACTACCCAAACGGGACAACAATTACCCACCAAATTAAACTTCCACAGAGGCAATTATCTATGAAAGTTAATAGATAATTAAATAGTTAACGAATAAATAGCGCGTGTATTATCAGTAAGAAAAATGGAAATAAAGATGAATTATGAGAAAAAGGAAGTTTTGGCTTTACAACTGTGCTGGGAAAATGGTTGACATATAAATTGGGCAAAGAAAAAGAAAAAAAAGCTAAAGTTTACCTGTCAAAAGGAGAACAGAACAAAGGTCCTATTGGTCATTGCCTAGCAACAGAGTAAACATTCCAATGAGTGACAGTTGACTGCAGCCTATACAAGAGGTTGGGCTGCAGCCAACTGTCACTCATTGGAATGTTTACTCTCTGCTGGAAACATTTAGCTCAGGTGTGTCTGAATTTCACTTTTGAACCTTAGATGCTTGGACCTGCTGACAACCTTAAATTGGCTCTTGGACCTTGGACTAACTTTAAATGACTCTTGGAAGCTTCGCTTTGAAAAACATATTTTGCAGGCAAGGCTTTGCTTTGGCTGACATTCTTGGGGATATTTCTATTACCTGAAAATAAAACTGATATATATAAAATACAGAAAAATGCGAGATAGGCAGCACCACCAGCAAATGGGCTTGTAATTTGCTGACAAATCGTACCCAATGTGTGATCCTCAATGGAACTACATTGACATAGAGGGAAGTAAGCAGTGGGGTACCCCACATTTTAGGCCCAGTACTCTTCAATATCTTCATAAATGACTTAGATGAGGGAATAGAATTCATCAACTTTGCCGATGATACTCAGCTGGTAGGAATAGCCAACATCCCAGGAGACAAGCTCAGGATCCAAAAAGATCTTGACAGACGTGAACACTGGGCCCTATCTAAGAAAATGAAATTCAGCGTAGACAAAAGTAAGGTTTTATACTTAGGCAAGAAAAACCAACTGCATAGCTATAGACCAGTGTTGGGATTCATTTTTTTTTACTACCGGTCCTATGGGCGTGGCTTGGTGGACATGGCATGGCTTGGTGGGTGTGGCAGGGGAAGGATATTGTAAAATCTCCATTCCCTCCCCACTTCAGGGGAAGGTTACTGCAAAATCCCCATTTCCTCCCAATCAGCTGGGACTTGGGAGGCAGAGAAAAGATGGGGGCGGGGCCAGTCAGAGGTGGTATTTACCGATTCTCCGAATTACTCAAAATTTCTGTTACCGGTTCTCCAGAACTGGTCAGAACATGCTGAATACCACCTCTGGTACAGACTAGGTGAAACTTGGTTTAATGCCAGTAACTGTGAGAGGGAGTCCTATTTAATTACTTAAATATGAGCCAGTAGTGTGCACCAGCAGCCAAAAAAGCCAATGCAATCCTAGGCTGCATTAATAGAGGAGAAGAATCAAGATTGTCTGAACTTCTAGTATTGCTTTACAAAGGCTTAGTAAGACCACAATTGGAATACTGCATCCAGATCTGGTCACCCCGGTGGTGGGCTCCTCCCGGTTCGGCCCAATTCTCCTGAGGGGGGCGGCGGGAGTTCTGCCCCCCGCGCCCCCCCACCCCCCACATTATTCTTACCTTTTATTTGGCCCCACCCCCAATCTATTGCTGCCTCCTGAGTCCCAGCTGATGGCTAGAGGAAAAAAAACTGTTTAAACTCTTGCCCCGGGGGCCTCAAAGGGCCGCCCTACAGCTGATCAGTGTTAAAAGAAAACAAATGAGTAGACCAGGGCCTGCAAAAATACATGAGTAGATCAGTGCCTGCAAAAAATAAATGAGTAGATCGGTACAGCTCTGCAAGAAGTTAAAAGCCTGGTAGACCAGTACCTCTGCTAAATCCTAAAGAATTGTCACATGACCATCAAGCCACGCCCACAAAATAAGCCACGTCCACAGAACCGGTAATAAAAAAATTTAGAACCCACCCCTGGGTCACCCCAATATAAAAAGGAATGTTGAAACTCTGGAAAGAGTGCACAGAAGAGTAACAAGAATGATTAGAGGTGGAGGCTAAAACATACGAGGGTTATAGAAATTGGGCATGTCTAGTCTAAAGAAAAGAAGGACTAGGGGGGATATGTTAGCAATGCTCCAATATTTGAAGGGCTCCTACCAAGATGACGGGGTCAAACTATTTTTCAAAGCCCCAAAAGACAAGACAAAAAACGACGGAAACTATCCAAGGAGAGAAGTGAGGGATCAGATGCTGGAATGTATGTACAGATGAGGCCCTGGGGATCAGAGGAAGGGTCACATGTGGAGATAGGACCCAGGTATGGATGAAATGGACATGAGAGTGAGGGATATGAATTCTGATAAAAACATTTTCTCTGATCTTCATTTCTTTGCCTTACAACAAACAGAATTTGTCTTCTCTCACTGCAAAAGGAGGTGGGGGGGCGCAGGGAGGGGGGGGGGGTGCTGCCTCAGACAAAACTCTTTTATTCTGCTCTGCAATAGGAAGGGGGGGGGGCTGCACATTCGTAGTGAGACAGAAGTTAGCACCTTACTGCTTAATGCTAGAAAACCACTAGCCAGGATATTAAACACAAAAATAGCTCACTTATAAGAAAAACCCCAAAAACCACATAGCTGGCAAGGAAGCCCATGACCTGGGTGAACAACAGGTGACACGATTTTAGCTTTTAGCATAAGAAGCATAGGACTTTTAGGGGCTTGTAAACCAATTAACCAATCAATATTATATGTTATGCATGCATTATTAGGGGAAGGGCAAAGGAGGTATATGGGGCCACCCTTCGACTATAAGAATTGTTGTATCAAAGGAAACCATAGCAAAGAAACAAAATATTTAATATTACATATAATTATGGCAGCCAGATTGGCATTAGCACAACAGTGGAAAATGGATCAATTGCCAGCAGATCATCTAGTAATCCAAAAAAATTTACAATTGTGCAGAAATGGCTAAATTAACATTTGAATTAAAAGACAAGGTAGATTCAAAATATTATACTGTATGGAATAGATGGTACGATTGGACAAGTCAAAAGAAAGGAGAGTAAATGTAAAATTCTACAAGAAAACAAGAAAATAAAATTAACAACAAGCACCGTCAATAAGATAAATGATGTAATAAGTCACTATATATATATATTTATATATATATGTAGGTCTTTGGTTATTCGGGTTTTCTCCCGCATAAAATTGGAAGTGTCTTGGCAATGTTTCGACAAAGTCTCATTCGTCATCTTCAGGCTGGTGTTCTCAGCTTTGTGCTTCCAGGAGCAATATATATATTGTTTTGTTTTGTATTGTTTTTCTATTTTATGGGGTGAATATAAATGTATTTTGTCCTTCCTTATATTTTAGTACCAAAATAAACATATAATTTTGTATCGCACCTTGTGTCCGGTGACTTCTCGGCTTCAACACCAAGCAAGAGCCCAGTTTTTGGGACAACAGAAGGAACCTACAGCTAAGAAGAAAATTCCTAAAAAATGGAACCGCTTGCCTTCAGAGCAGGGGTGAAATCCAGCAGGTTCTGACAGGTTCTGGAGAACTGGTTGTGGAAATTTTGAGTAGTTCGGAGAACTGGCAAATGCCACCTCTGGCTGGCCCCAGAGTGGGGTGGGAATGGAGATTTTCCAGTATCCTTCCCCTGCCATGCCAACCAAGCCACACCACTCCCACTAAGCCATGCCCACAGAATCGGTAGTAAAAAAATTTGGATTTCACCACTGCTTCAGAAGTTGTGGGTACTCCATCACTGGAGGCTTTCAAAAAGAGACTGGATGACCACTAGTCTGAAATAGTATAGGGCCGTGATGGCGAACCTATGGCACGGGTGCCACAGGTGGCACGCGGAGTCATATG
>WNWU01000311.1:74904-78161 GCA_012654045.1 Ptyas mucosa
AAAAGCTCTGAGAAGCCTCTGGGATTGTGGGGAGGAGCAGGAAGAAGGAGGCCCAGGCCTTTGCCTTGAACTGGGAAGGACTGGGAGACACTCCAGAGGGAAGGGCAGTTGGACTTCAGCCTTTACTTCTCTGGGCTGGGCAGGTCCTTCCTTTTTCTGTGCAACCTTGGGGTTAATGTCCAAATAGGTCCTGTGAATAATCTTGAAAATCTTTGGTGCTCTGGAAGAATTTCTGATCTGAAGAGCTTTCCGAATGGATCCCTTTTCCCCCCTTCAATTACAGTAGACCTCAGGATTGAACGGCCCTGCAGATTTCCCAAGAACACCATGTTTTCCTTTAATTAACTTACAGTTTTCCTGTTCATTGGGCTCCCCTGGAGTCTTTTCTGTGTTTGCATTTTGACATTTAGATCTAAATAGAGATTTTATGGGGGGGGTTTGGTGGTTGGGGGGGTGGTAGTTGTTAGTAGAAGTGGACGTTGTTTATGTCTTATAAATTTAGCATATCCTCCGAGGAAGGACTGAAAACACTTGGATGCTCCCAGTTCAGAGTTTGCACAATAGAAATACAGGTGAAACTCGAGAAATTAGAATATCGTGCAAAAGTTCATTTATTTCAGTAATGCAACTTAAAAGGTGAAACTACTATATGAGATAGACTCATTACATGCAAAGCGAGATAGTTCAAGCCTTGATTTGTCATAATTTTGATGATGATGGCTTACAGCTCATGAAAACCCCAAATTCACAATCTCGGAAAATTAGAATATTGTGAAAAGGTTCAATATTCTAGGCTCAAAGTGTCCCACTCTAATCAGCTAATTAAGCCATAACACCTGCAAAGGGTTCCTGAGCCTTTAAATGGTCTTTCAGTCTGGTTCAGTAGGAATCACAATTATGGGAAAGACTGTTGAGCTGACAGTTGTGCAAAAAACCATCATGGACACCCTCCATAAGGCGGGAAAGCCTCAAAAGGTAATTGCAAAAGAAGTTGGATGTTCCCAAAGTGCTGTATCAAAGCACATTAATAGAAAGTTGTGTGGAAGGGAAAAGTGTGGAAGAAAAAGGTGCACAAGCTGCAGGGATGACCTCAGCCTGAAGAGGATTGTCAGGAAAAGGCTATTCAAAAGTGTTGGGGACTTTCACAAGGAGTGGACTGAAGCTGGAGTCAGTGCATCAAAAGCCACCACACACAGACAGATCCTGGACATAGGCTTCAAATGTCGTATTCCTCTTGTCAAGCCGCTCCTGAACAACAAACAACGTCAGAAGCGTCTTACCTGTGCTAAAGAAAAAAAGAATTGTCTGTTGCTCAGTGGTCCAAAAGTCCTCTTTTCTGACGAGAGCAACTTTTGCATCTCATTTGGAAACCAAGGACCCAGAGTCTGGAGGAAGAATGGAGAGGCACACACTGCAAGATGCTTGAAGTCCAGTGTGAAGTTTCCACAGTCTGTGTTGATTTGGGGAGCCGTGTCATCTGCTGGTGTTGGTCCACTGTGCTTCATTAAGTCCAGGGTCAGCTCAGCTGTCTACCAGGAGATTTTGGAGCACTTCATGCTGGAGCTTTATGGGGGTGCTGACTTCATTTTCCAGCAGGACTTGGTACCTGCCCACACTGCCGAAAGTACCAAAACCTGGTTCAATGACCATGGGATTACTGTGCTTCATTGGCCATCAAACTCGCCTGACCTGAACCCCATAGAGAATCTATGGGGCATCGCCAAGAGAAAGATGAGAGCCATGAGACCGAACAATGCAGAAGAGCTGAAGGCTGCTATTGAAGCATCCTGGTCTTCCATACCACCTCAGCAGTGCCACAGGCTGATAGCATCCATGCCATGCCGCACTGAGGCAGTAATTGATGCAAAAGGGGCCCAAACCAAGTACTGAGTACATATGCATGCTTATACTTTTCAGAGGTCCGATATTGTTCTATGTACAATCCTTGCTTTATTGATTTCACGTAATATTCTAATTTTCCGAGATTGTGAATTTGGGGTTTTCATGAGCTGTAAGCCATCATTGTCAAAATTATGACAAATCAAGGCTTGAGCTATCTCGCTTTGCATGTAATGAGTCTACCTCATATCTTAGTTTCCCCTTTTAAGTTGCATTACTGAAATAAATGAACTTTTGCGCAATATTCTAATTTTTTGAGTTTCACCTGTAGAAATAACTTTGCGGGGTCCTTGGTGCTGTCTAACCCTGCTTGTTTTCTTGCAAGCATTTCATTACAAAGTTAGGTAGCAGCGTCAGTGCTAATCTAGCACTAGCACTGTTGATGTTAACCTCATTTGGTTAATGAAACGTCTGCAAGAAAACAAGGAAGCTCAGACAACACCATCCCATTGGCTGACAATCTTAACTGGGGCTTATTTTTGGGATAGGACTTATATTACGAGCATCCTGGGGAAAAAATCAAGCTAGGGCTTATTTTCCAGTTGGGTCTTCTATTCGGGGAACAGGGTAGTCCTTACGACCACGATTGAGGCCAAAATTTCTATTGCTAAGGGAGATATTTGCTAAGCAAGATTTGCCCCATGTTACGACCTTTCGTGCCTCAGTTGTTAAGTGAATCACTGCCCTTCTGGATCCCTCCTAGGTGCCTCCTCACATTCCTTGAAGTATTTCTTCACCTCCATCTCGGACCCAAATCAGGGGCAGCCCCAGCATGTGGCCGTGGGATTTGTGGACGATCAGGTCTTTATTCATTACGACAGCCACAGCAGGAGGATGAAGCCGCGAGTCTCCTGGATGGAGAAGGTGGACCCCAACTATTGGGACAGAAACACCCAGATGGCACGTGACACTGAGGAGGCATCCAAAGGAGACCTAGAGACTCTGAGGCTTCGCTACAATCAGAGCAAAAGTGAGTGATGGGTTGGGTGGCTCCTCCTGCCCCATATTCTTCCCCTCCCTTCCAGGAATCCGGAATCCCGCCCAGGGAAAAGCCTTTTTGTCAGAGTGTTTACAGCGTGTCTACTATTTTGAGACAACCCAAGAGCAAAATACAGCACATAGAGGTTTGTCTTACAAACAGTAGTTTATATACAAGACTTCTATATACAGGCATACAAGTGGTAGGTACATACCAGACAAACAATCATTCTTCAACTCTACATGGAGAGCTACAATGCAGATAGAACACTATGAGGAGAGAGATACACAAAGAGAGAGGGAGGGAGGGAGGGAGGGAGGGAGGGAGGGAGGGAGAGAGAGAGAGAGAGAGAGAGAGAGAGAGAGAGAGAGAGAGAGAG
>WNWU01000311.1:78171-101417 GCA_012654045.1 Ptyas mucosa
AGAGAGAGAGAGAGAGAGAGAGAGAGAGAGAGAGAGAGAGAGAGAGACCCTCTAATGGCCTCCCTTTTATAGACAGCTTCTTAAAGTGGCAGTAACCGTGTTGACTCATTCTCATTTCATCATCTTGATTGACAGCCTTACAGAGGCTGGTCAGCTATTAAATCTTCATTACCTTAACACTTTTCTTTTAATACGTTTAATCTTTTCACATTTAATTTAACATTGTCCTCGCCTCCGTAGCATAAAGTTTCTGCAGATTGCAGTTATTAAAACATTTTTAATGTTATCCCATCTGACTGTCTGTATATGGATACTTCCAAGACACTTCCAATTTTACGCGGGAGAAAACCCGAATAACCAAAAACCTACATACAAACACCCGCAAAAACCTCAGAAAACACACACACACACACACACACACACACATATATATCTTGGCTTACGTGGGTAGAACCTGGCTAATGAGAACTACACATAAAACCTACGAAAAAGAAAGAAAAACACACGCACACACACACACACACACACACACACACATATTCGTAGATTTTCACGTAGAGGTATGCAAGTTTTGGTGTATTCGGGTCTTTTCCTGTGTAAAATTGAGAGTATCTTGGCGACGTTTCAACGAGGTCTCACTCGTCATCTTCAGGCTGGTGTCTTCGGCTTCGTGCTTGTGCAAGGAAAGCGTGATCGGAGCTGCCGTCTCTCTATAAATACTGGTGGGACACATCAAGGAGCTCACCCACACAGGATGTTACGAAACAGCTGACTAATCTGCAAACATTAACTCCACCAACCAATCAAGATGTAACAACACAAGCAACCAACCCGCTCACAGCAACAAAGCCAGCACCCCACCCCACACCTCCCCAGCAGTATTTATAGAGAGACGACACGCTTTCCTTGCACAAGCACGAAGCCGAAGACACCAGCCTGAAGATGACGAATGAGACCTCGTCGAAATGTTGCCAAGATACTCTCAATCTTACATGGGAAAAGACACAAATATACCAAAACTTGCATATATATATATATATCGATAGATAGATAGATAGATAGATAGATAGATGGATGGATGGATGGATGGATGGATGGATGGATGGATGGATGGATGGATAGATAGATAGATAGATAGATAGATAGATAGATAGATAGATAGATAGATATAGGACAGACCAAACAGTCAGAACTGAAGAAGCTTTTGGATGAGAAGTGAAACATCTTCAAAGAAAAAAAACCAAAGTCCAGTTGCCTTTTGAAAAAAAGCACCTTTGGGACAACCGTGACTTGGAAGACTCAGTATCTCCACAGACGGTCGAACAGACCAAAATTTCCTCTCCCCCATGAAAGTTGATGGGATCTCTCCCCTCCCCCCCAAAGGCTTTCCCTAGCAGACTAGCAGAAGAAGGAAAAATGGAGGATACGCCATCCCTCCATTTCTTCTGTGTCTCCATCTTGTCTTGGTCCTCCTTGTTGAAAGGGGGATTTGGCAGCTGTCCGTTTCCTGGCTCCCGACCCCCTACGCCCAAATCAGTCAGGAGCTCCATCCTGAGGTAAGATGCAGGAACCCAGACCACCTGTAGTAAGTGTCAGTGCCTTCCTCCAGTCTCAATGTCCCTACAGGGAGGGTGTAGTGTGTGTCTCTGTCTCTCTTGAGGATGCTACAAACCTGTCTCTATTTCAGGCCTTCACACATGGCAGAGGATGTATGGCTGTGAGCTCCGGAAAGACGGGACCAGGGCTGGATTTGACCAGTACGGCTACGATGGGAGGACCTTCATCAGCTTTGACAAGGAGACCGTCACCTGGGTGGCTCCCGACCACCAAGCCCAGATCTCCAAGAGGAAATGGGATGCCCTTCCAGTATATAATCAGAGAGGGAAGGCCTACCTTGAGGAAGTCTGCATCAAGTGGCTGCAGAAGCACCTGTCCTCTGGGGAGGAGATGTTCCTGAGGACAGGTATTTGGATCCAGGGTGAAATCTGACCAGTTCGGACCTGTTCGGGCGAAACGCTAGGGACGATTGGCATCAGTTCACTGAACCGGTAGTAATCACCCCGGTTGGCCCTGCCCATGCCCGCTTGGTCGCCGCTCACCTCTTCCAGCCATTTCATATTCCACAGAATTCAATATTAAATGCAGCAGAGGGAATCCTAACTTTTCTTCCTCCATTCACAGCGGAGCTGTGGCAGCCTGTCCCTTTAAGGTACTTCGAATCCTGGGAGGGAGGGGCCGGGGAGACCATAAAGGGAGCAGCAGCTCCGCTGTGAATGGAGGGAGAAAAGTTAGGATTCTCTCTGCCACAGAATTCAATGTTAAATGCAGCAGAGAGAATCCTAACTTTTCTCCCTCCATTCACAGCGGAGCTGCTGCACCCTGTCCCTTTAAGATAGTCCCCGGGAGGGAGGGGGCTGGGGAGGATGACCATAAAGGGAGCAGCAGCTCCGCTGTGAATGGAAGGAGAAAATTAGATCTGTAAAAAAATGCAAAAATTAAGAGAAATCATGCAGAAGTAGTTCTTGTGTCCATTTCAAAAGTAACATAAAAAGTACCAATTCCCTCTTTTTGGGAGGCTTGCGGGAAGCTTGTACAGCGGTATTGGCACTGGCATGGGGGAGGCAGGCAATCCAGACGCCCCGTGCTGGTGCTTGTTCGGTGCAGCAGCAGGCAAGCTAAGAGACAGTGGGACGAAGGGGCTGGTGCAGGGGTGAAATGCTCCCGGTTCGGACCGGATCACCCGATCCGGTAGCGATGGCGGCGGGTGGTTCGGAGAACCGGTAGCAAAAATCCCTGCGCTCCCCACCCCCATGCCCAGCTGAGCCGCATGATCATCAGAGGCTTTTTTTTTTACTTTTAAAAGCACTTTTTCTACAACCTCTTCCGACGAAAAAATGCTTTTAAAACTAAAAAGAAAAGCCTCTGATGATCGCGCGGCTCAGTGGGATCATCAGAGACTTTTCAAAGCATTTTTTTCTGCAACCTCTTGGCCGAAGAGGTGGTAAAAAAAAATGCTTTGAAAAGTCTCTGACGATCCCAGTTGAGTTGCCTGATCCGAAGAGGCTTTTCAAATCATTAGAAAAAATGCTTTGAAAAGTTTAAAAAAAAAAGTTGGCCACGGCCACCCAGCCACATTAACCCCCCCCGGCCACCCAGCCACATTAACCCCCCCCAAGCCACGCCCACAGAACCGGTAGTAACAAATTTTACATTTCACCCCTGGGCTGGTGCATTGGGATCGCCTCTGCCTCCCCCATGTCTCTGCCTCCACCTTCTGCTGGTGCCACCACACAAGCCTCCCATGAGGAAAAAGAGGGAAAAAGCAAAGTGGCTGGCTGCAGAGCTGCCACGTTCGGGAAGTGGCCCGCCGCGCCCAGAAAGAGACTGTTGAAAGTCATTCTGCGCTGACGCAGGGGCATTCCGAGCCTTCAGCATATCCCAGGATTGCAACGCTGAAGTGGAGCCGTTTTCGTGAAAGGCAGGAAAATGGGGAAGGGGATTTTCCTGCCTGTCATCCGTTCCTCAAGCTCAGCACAGACTGAAGATTTCTACTTCAGTAAGTAGATTTCACCCCTCGGGTGATCCTGAAGGGGGTGAGCGGGTTGTTTTCCGGGACCGTCATTAAAATCAGAGTTAAGGAAGCTATTTGAGGTTTAAGAGAATGATCCACTGAATGCTTGGGGTGGAGGGTCCCCCCTCCATCTTGTCCTTTTTTATTCAAGTGGAGACACTGATAATGTCTTATTGATGGTAGACGCCACCTAGTGGGAGTGGGGAGGTGTACCATGAGATGCAAGGAAGGAAAAGAGCCCCCTGTGGGATGTGGAGGGAAAGAGAGTTGCTGGGAGACAATTAAAACTGCCTTACACTGGACTAGCCGCTGTTTGGGCCGCCTCCATTTGAAAGTCAAAATATCTTTTTTGAAATTATTCAGTCAGACTCTTAAAACCCTTGAGCTGCTTGCTTTGATTCTGGCTCTCTTTCTCTTAAAATTATAGTTGTGTCCCTTGGAAAGAGGCCTGGAACTGCCTCAGGTTGAGGGAAAACAGAAAGGGACCCAAAAACAAATTGTGTTGTTGTGTTGAAAATGTAGAAAGTTAGCACCCACCGCTCTCCAAGAAGAATGAAATATTTTGGAAAATATTATAAAAGGTAGAATATTATATTTCTCTAAAGGAGAAACATGCTCTTGGAAAGCAGCTCCCACCTTTCTTAATAGTCCCAGCAGGACTGGGCCAGACTATCTACAAGACAAAAAGCCTTCAGCTCCAGGATGATGGGATTATCCTTCAGGGCAAAGCATGTTGGCCACAATAGGAACTGCATTGCATCAGCCTAAGTTTCAACCAAGCTTGACTCAGAAAACCTACAAAAGTTGGCTATGACCCCTGTGTAGCCCCATGGGAGTCTGACAGCAACCAATAGAATGCTTGCCCTTGCCACAGGAATAGGAAGCTCAAGGGCAAGGCCCGAGTGGGTATAAATAACACTCACTCTCCACTCCATGTATTCGGTTGCCCAGAACCTCAAACCCATGTGGTCCTGTCCATCAATAAACCATCTTTCCAATCACCCTCCCTGTTTCCAGTGTCTTTCTCCCCACTTGGAACTGAACCCAGATGGATATTTCTTCCAACAAAAGGGAACTTAAAAGAGCAGCTCCAATATCCTCCCCTGAAGGGAGCAGCCCAAGATCAGTCAGAGTTCCAACCGATCAGAGAGAAATTTCCTTGGACCCTCAATTTACTGCTGGAAGTTTTTCAGGCTGAGTCCCTGGGAAGGTCTCAAAACTAGTGTTATGGAATGAAGAGATTGAGAGTCATCCCAAAGGGCAAACAGAATCAGATTTTATTATTGCAATAAGGTTCAGAGTCCGATTCATACCTGGAAGTCTGAACAAAATTATGGGTCGGGGACCCTGGTCTTTATACAGTTTCAAACAAAGGAAAGTGCTAACACAGCGGTTCTAATTACTAAAAACATTTGTTACATGAAATGATATCTTCCTGATTAGAGGTTCTTACATGTCTTGCCAAACAAATATAACTTTTCTGAAAATTATCTTTGGTGATAGAGACTCACTGTCTCATTTTGGTATCCTTGACATTTGTAACTTTCAAACAGTATGTCACCCAAGATATGGGTCTTTCTGACAGCGAGGGGTCCTCCCTTACAGAATGTTGCTTATACAGAGGAGTTTGGCTGGCTTTTGTATTTTTACACTGGATACATTTGGAAAGGAATACTAGAAAGATGTCCAGTGGTCATTTAGTAGGTCCCGCATTCATCATCATCATTATTATTAGAGAGGGCCCTTCAGTGGTCATCTAGCTGGACCCGCATTTCCTACTTTACTAGGAGTCTTTGTGGTTGAGCGTTTTCCAGATTTGGAGCATTTCTTGAAACAATTGGAGATGCTGTAGGTGTGGAGTGGCAAATTCTTATCTTAAAATTAAGCCGTGGGAGACTTTTCTGCCCCTCCAAGTTTCTCATCCCCCTTCTAGGCTCTGGAGGGGCTCAGAGTTAATTCCAGTGATGCCATTTCTGCAGAGCCCCCAGTGGTGACGGTGAGCAGCAGGACGGAAGTGGAGGATGGGATGGAGATGCACGTCTGCCGGGTCCATGGCTTCTACCCCAGAGAGATCGATGCCTCCTGGAAGAGGGACGGGGAGATCTGGCTGCAGGACACTTTCCGTGGGTCTGTGGTCCCCAACGCGGATGGGACCTACCACTACTGGCTTAGTATCTGGATCAGTCCCAAAGAGAGGGACCACTATCGGTGCCACGTGGAGCACAACAGCCTGCAGGAGCCTCTGGATGTGGCCCTGAAAGGTGAGAGGCTGCAGGGAGGGAAAGTCTGGGCTGTTTTTCTGGCTGGAGGGTTAGGGGAGAGTGCCGGCTATCCCAACTAGGACATTCAGTAAAGAAAGTTTCCTAAATTTGTGCTTCGAATGTGTCCAGATGTGAGCATACTTGAGTTTTAAATCTTTGGTTTCTCCTGTGTTTGAGGTTAGTGGACCTGCAGGGACCAGTCCATAGAATTGGCTTTAGGTGATTTATTTATTTATTTATTTTATTCGGCTTATATGCCGCCCTATCTCACAATGGACTCAGGGCGGCTCACAACAATAAAACACTAGCCACAATATAAAATAAAGACTAAAATCTAAAACATTTAAAACTAACCCTTAAAACCCCATTGTCAGTCCAGGTCGAGGGATTTGAAAAGCCAAGTTTTTAATTCACGGCGGAAGGTGCGAAGGTCAGGCGCTAATCGGAGCTCCAAGGGGAGTTGATTCCAGAGGGTGGGCGCACCCACCGAGAAGGCTCTACCCCTGGGGGCAGCCAGCCGCCACTGTCTAGCTGACGGCACCCTGAGTAGGCCCTCTCTATGGGCGCGAACTGGGCGATTTAAGGGAGGCAACAGAATCCCATCACAAGAGTTGACCAATCCTGATGAAATACCTTCAGATCCTATCTCTTCCTCCCATTTCCTGCCTCCAGGAGAAAAGCAGCAGTTACGCTGAGCACCACAAACAGATTTGATTTTGTTTTAAAATTCCTAAAGTACAAAGACTAGGAAGAGTCTTGTAGCTCCTTTTTTTCAAAGCCAACTTTCACTAAAATGGATGAGCTGCCGACATGAAATGCACATACAGTGGCTGGACTGATGGCTCAGGAGCCAGAAAAGAGGCTATCAAATCTGAGTTTTTTCTCATTAGAGACTTACACAGCTTTCCTTCTTCAAAGAAGAAAATGTCACCTTGTGTTGTTGCACACACTATTACACACACTATTTTATGACCAGGGATCAATGGGAATTCCCGAGGCTCAGCATAAAATGAGGACCCAGTTTGTGGGGGCAATAAGCTGACTTTGTATAAATATACAAAAGTATGAAGGCTATTGCTTAACGCATTGTAAGCCGCCCTGAGTCTCCGGAGAAGGGCGGCATATAAATAAAATTAAAATAAAAAATAAAATCAATAAAATCAAAGGAAAATAGCCCTCAAAGAGCTGCATATGCTCCAGTCCTCCCTGTCATGAAAGGAAATTTATTTTTATTTTATTTTATTATTTTATAGTTCACTTTGTTATTTTATTTTATTATTTATTTTACTTCATTTCATTTTTATTTTATTATATATTATTTTATTTATTTTATCTTATTTTATTATCTTATTTTTATTATTTATTTTATTTTATTATTTTTAAATTTTTATTATTAATTTATTAATTTAATTTAATTATTATTTTATCTTATTTATTATTTTATTATTTTATTTTATCATTCCTGCCTGTATTATTTTTTTTCAAATAACTCAAGGCAGCAAAAATGTACCTCCTCGTTTTATTTTCCCCACAACAACCCTGTGAGGTAGGATCGGGCTGAGGGAGAGAAACCCGAGGTCATCCCCCCAGGCTTTTGTGCCTAAGGCAGGATTTGAACTGAAATGATCAATCTCGACTGGGAAATCTATTTCCAAAAAGAAGGAGGCTATTGGAAGATTTTCAGTGCCAATCACACATAGATTTTTCTGGCTGAATTGTGACTCTCTAATCCAGAGGTCTTCAAACTTGGCAGCTTTAAGACTTGTGGGCTTCAACTCCAACTTCAACTATGCTGGCTGGAGAATTCTGGGAGTTGAAGTCCACAAGTTTTAAAGCTGCCAAGTTTGAAGACCTCTGCTCTAATCAAATAAAAATTCTGAGTTAAGAAAAATAAAGTGATGCACAGAACTGCCCAATTACATACCAGAGCCATGACACTTTGAGGCAGCCTATAAAAAAAAGGACAAATTGTTTTTGCGGTTTTATGGATTAATTATATTGTTATATTGTTGAAGTTTTAATTTCTAAGCTAAGATTAGAGCAACATCTGTCAGCTGTGGCTAGGGGGACCTTTGCACAGGTTCGCCTGGTGCACCAATTGCAACCCTACTTCGATCAGGAGCCTCTCCTCACAGTCACTCATGCCCTTGTCACCTCACTGTTAGATTATTGGGACATGCTCTACATGGGGCTACCCTTGAAAAGTGTTCGGAGACTACAGTTGGTCCAGAACGCAGCCGCGCGAGCTGTCATTGGTGCACCTAGGTACACCCACATTACACCAATTCTCCACAAGCTGCACTGACTCCCTATTGGTCTCCGGTCACAATTTTAAGGTGTTGGTTATTACCTTTAAAGCCCTACATGGCTCAGGGCCAGGTTATCTTCGAGACCGCCTTCTACCGCATAGCTCCCAGCGACCGGTAAGATTCCACAGAGTTGGTCTCCTCCGGGTCCCGTCAGCTAAACAGTGCCGGCTGGCGGGCCCACGGGGGAGTGCCTTCTCTGTGGCCGCCCCAGCTCTTTGAAACCAGTTACCTCCTGAGATCCGGACCATCCGCACCCTATTGGCCTTCCGAAAAGCGGTGAAGACCTGGCTTTTCCGGCAGGCCTGAGGCTGTTGATCTCGCTGTTGCGATCTGACGAGATCCGGCTATAAATGGTGTGAATGGGTTTTAATTGTTTTTAATGTTTTAATTTTTAATGTTTTTATATATGGTTTTTACATGCATTGTAAGCCGCCTTGAGTCTTCGGAGAAAGACGGCATACAAGTTGAATGAATGAATGAATGAATGAATAATTTCTGTAAAGTCACAAGATTACAAACTTCTGCTTTTGAGCTGAGCAGCTAAAGAGGAACGTCAGCTGCCTTCACGAGCTGCTCTTACGAGGGGAAGAAAGGTGTCTTCATGTTACCTTTAGAGACGGCCATGAAGATGAACCCTTCAGACTTTTTAATTTAGGAAACTCCTAGTCCTTCAGCTGCTTTAGGTCTCTCCCCCAATTTGTATGGTGAAGAGTTTGGGGTTCCTCTTGGGGTTTGGGGTTCCCCTTCAATGATCTGCTCTTTCTCCCAATTCAGAACCAACCAATTCAAAATCCAACCTGGGGCTCATCATCAGCTGCGTTGTGGTTGCTCTTGTCCTGGTGTGTCTGATTGCTGGGACCCTCGTGGTATTCCTCAGTAAGTATCTTTTTGGGGGGGTGATGGAAGGAAGTTGGGAAGACTCCCCCCAAGTCTCTACCTTTGAGGACCTTCTTCCAGGCTTCCCTCTGTCCTGTTTTCCCAGCCCTCTTGGGGAGCATCCGAAGTAGCTTGGCCTCTTGCTGGGATTCCAGTCCCAACTTGTTTCCTGAGTCTCCTGTTTTCTTCTGATTTGGGAAGAGACTTCTCAGTTCTGTCCCTTTCAAAGTCTTTGGTCAAAGATTAGCAGAGAAGGATTTCCACCAAAAATCTTCCTCCCCTCCCAGTTGCTTCTGCTGCTTCTCCCAATTCCCCTCCGTCCATCTCAGAGGCAGCAGATCTTTCTTGGGGCAAATCAGGAGATAGATTTGTATTGTGAAGATCTTTCTGTCTTTGTTGATGGGACAAAATATCTCCTGGAGTTCTTCCTCCTGGACAGGGAGAGATTGGATGATCTCTGGTGATTCTTTTGAGCGTTCACTGATTTTTGTTTTTCCAGAGCGACGTCAAGATGACTACAAAAAAGCTACAAGTGAGTGACTTGTCCTTTTTACATGTAATTTCCAATTTAGAGCAGGGACCAAAAACAACATCATTTGAGGTGTGTGTGTGTGTGTGTATGTGTGTGTTTAAACACAAAAGAATCTCATGAAGCTGCAGAATTGTGCTATCTTCCTCTGCCTCCTAAGAATGGAAGATGGGCCCAATTTTCATTATAGCCAGGTCATTCTTGGGAGTGGAGACCCCAAGGAGGAACGTCTGGTATGAGAAACCCTCAAGAAGGTGAGAAGACATGGCTGGGTGCTTCTCTGGTTGAGAAGCAGTTCTGGAAAGGAAAAGCTTGGCCATAACATGGTCAGGAGGTTCTGTAAAAGTAGTAATCAAAAGGAAGCATTTTGAGAGAAAAGGAGCTTTGGGGGGGGATGCCAACTGGATTTCCTCTTGGTCTCCCATCACAAGGCTCTCTAAGTAGGAACTGGTTGGAGAAAGAAACTTTGCAGCCATCTGTATCCTCACATCAGCTCTGCCCTCTGGCTGAAGAATTGAGGAACTATTGCTCTCTCTCTCTGTGTATATACAGATATAAATTTTAAGAATTCTTTTCTTTGCCTTTTAGCCAAAGCAGTTTGGTCCAAACTCTCTCCATGTATTTGTGGGTCTTTGATTGTGAGAGAGAGAGAGAGAGAGAGAAGGGGAGGGAGGGAGGGAGGGGGCTGGAGTCAGAAAGAGCCGAGCTTCTCCACCTATAAGCCGAGAGAGCGACTTTCTCACCCTCTTTTCCTTGATTCTTTTCCAGCAAGTGACGAAGGATCCAGCAGTTCAGAAGAGGGTAAGTTGGAGCTAAGGTGGAGCCTGGCTCCCTTTAGAGGAAAGAGCCCTCAATTCTTTGAGGGGAAATAGGGAAAGGAACAGCGATGCCACGATCCCCAGTGGTTAGAGACTCTTCTGGTGGCATAGCTGAGATCTGACTGACTCTGGAAGGGGTTTTTCCCCCCTCTTTCAGAAATGTTCACAGCCAGGTTTAGGGTTTGGCACCAGCCAGGAGCCCAGGACAGGGGAAGCCGGGTGGCAGTGGACATCTGAGTCTCTTGGCTCCCACAAGTGGCTGTGACTCCGTTTCTTAAACTGGCCTTACGGGATCAATTGGGCTTGTTGCTACTGCTCCAGCCTCCCTGCTGAGTAGCCACCTCCCTGCCTGAGTGCTGGAGGCCATCTCAGGGTTGGCATGTAGTTTTTTTTTTTTTTTAATTTGATTTATAGGCCGCCCTTCTCCGGAGACTCAGGGCGGCTTACAATGCGTTAAGCAATAGCCTTCATACTCTTGTATATTTTATACAAAGTCAGCTTATTGCCCCCACAAACTGGGTCCTCATTTAACCTACCTTAGAAAGGATGGAAGGCTGAGTCAACCTTGAGCCTGGTGAGATTCGAACTTGCAGTAATTGCAGGCAGCTGGTTTAAATCACTATGCTTTTAGTCTCCTGAGCTAAACCAGGCTCCTAGGATTATGGTAATCAGCAGGGGTGGGCTTCAAAAATTTTAGCTAGGGGTTCTCTGCCCGGTTGCTGGGTGGGCGTGGCCTAGTTGGCCTCCTGCCCCACGGTAGGGGTGGGGGGGCATTTTTGCCCTCCCCGGGCTCTGGAGGCTCTCCTCGAGCCTCTGGGAGGGCAAAAACAGCCTCCCCAGGCTCTGGAGGCCCTCTGGAGGCTTCCCAAACTTCCAGTAGCCCCTTTTTTCGCCCTACCCAAGCCTCCGCGCATGTCCTACACTTACCTGAATCCAAAATGGGCTCCTGGGAGGGGAGGGGAAGGGGGGGCAGGGCAGAGTGGGGCGGGCAGGGCCAGCCAGGAGTGGGATTAGACCAGAGGTCTTCAAACTTGGCAGCTTTAAGACTTGTGGACTTCAATTCTCAGCTATGCTGGCTGGAGAATTCTGGGAGTTGAAGTCCACAAGTCTTAAAGCTGCCAAGTTTGAAGACCTCTGGATTAGAGGTTCTCCAAACTGCACAGAATCTTAGCTAGAGTTTCTCCCAAACCCCTGCGAACCCCCAGCAGCCCCTCCTCCCCCCTCCGATACTCAGGGACTTCAATTTGCCACCCATGGGTTTGGCCCCAGGAGCGGTCCAGGAGTTCATGGCCACCATGACATCAATGGGCCTCTCCTAGACCATCTTGAATCCAACTCAGGGCAATGATAAATAAACACCGGATATGATCATCTTACTGGAGCATTGTGATCTGGTGGGGGAATCTGGTTTTTAATTTATTGCTTTAAGTATTTTACATAGCATTTTATTGAATTTTACTGTAAGCTGCCTAGAGCCACAGCGGTGAGATGGGTGGCATAGAAGCTTAAAGATAGATAGGTAGGTAAATGATAGGTAGGTAGGCAGATTGATAGAAAGATAGAGAGAGATACTTGACAGCCTGATGTCCTCTGAGAGATTCATGAAATTGAGAGGTTGAATGTTGAAGAGAAAGAGGAATAGGACAAGGCAGAGGCTCACTCTGTGTCTTTCTCTCCAATGCAGGGAGCACCCAGTCCATTTAGCAGCCCCCTTCCAGGTGAGTGGTCCCAGTGGGGGCTGTATGGGGGGAGAGGGAAGAAGGGAGGGAAATGAGGGCTTTGAGGTCCAAGGACCATCTGATGGTGAAGATACTTTGGGAAATCCCTCTTCTCTCTCCTACTCGTATCAAACAGTGCAAGGGAAGGTATTTGGGGGAGAGGCAGGGGGTTGGGGTGGGGGGTTTCTGCCTGCCTGCAAACTCTTACCCAGCAAGGCCAGACTGTGGCCCCTCTCAGGATCTGATTATCTTGGATCAGGAGACTGAAAGACCAGCAAAGTTATTAATGCACGCAGTTAGTAATTTCTTGCTGGAAACAATGTGTAATTATTACAGAGCATTTTTGAAGAGTGAGTGTCTTATCGTATCTTGTTTTCTGGGCTGGTTGCCAACCTTTGCTGGACTTTGTTTATTCTTGGTACATTATAAGTTTGATAAGGACCGTTGGTGTGTGTCACAATCCTTGGGAATCCGGAGCTGGGGCAGAACACGTTGTTTCCAGCAAGAAATTACTAACTGCGTGCGACTTAAATAGGCTAAGGGAGTAGCCAATTATCCTCAAACCTTACTCTCGAGGAGACCTCCTCCTCCTGAGTAGCCACTCCTGCCTTTTGGCAGCCCTGCGTGCTCGAGCATTGAGGAGAAGCTCCTTCACTTTGCTCTCTCCACTTGAAGGAGCCTCTGGAGGTTCTGAAGGCCCAGGCTGAGTTTCTGCCTCTGGCACCACCTCCTCTTCAGCCTCCTCGCTGTCCGACGCGAGCGCCGGCTGTGCAGGCTGCCGGCGCGACCCCACACCAGCCTCCTTGTCAGGATCAGCCACGATCCGCGCAGGCCACTGGCGGGCCACAACAAGGAGAGGGAGGCGAGAGACAAGGGACTCGTTGAGAGTCCCGCAGCCATGGATGGAGAGGAGGCTTCTGTCTCCTCCTTGAGTCCATTTGGGAATCCCTCCCTTCAGAGAAGCCAGGAAACAATTTGCAGTTGGCTCTCGGGGGCCACGTCGACTTGAATTGGATTTATGTATTTGAGGGGAGGCACTTGCTATACTTTTGGGAGTAGATTCTCACCCACCTCAGGAGCCAGTCCCAGCCCTGCCCTTCCCCTCTTGCAACTCTGAAAATCCCACCCGGTTGATCCCTCTCTTGAGGCTGCTGCTTTCTTCCCCTTCCCTGGGCTGATCTTTGCTGATCACTCAGCCTGGACAGTGAGATTCCTTCTTTTGGCTTCCTCTCAGACTTGACCCTGCCTGCTTTTTCCCTCCTCTTGGCAGCACGAGTGGACAGTCCCAGCATGAGGAGAGAGGAGAGAAGATGGGATCGACCTTCCTCTGAATTAGGCCGGACTCTCAGGAGGAGCCCTTCAGGGCCTTCCAACATGCAGGAACCGGGATGTAGTTTGGGTCTTTTGTGATGGCTTTTATCTTTGAATCAGTAACGGTTTTTATTTTGATTGAGGAACAGAGGAGGAAAGAGAATCGTGGGTTCAAGAGGATTCAAACTGGGATTAGTAATTTTTTTTATTTATTTGTATCCTGCCGAAGGTATCGAAGATACCCAGCATACCTTCCTCCTCCTATTTTCCCCACAACGACAACCCTGTGAGGTGGGCTGGGCGGAGAGGGAGTGACTGGCCCAAGGTCACCCAGCTGGCTTTCAAGGTTGACGCAGGACTTGAACTCACGGTCCCTTTCTAGCCTTGTGCCTTAACCACTAGACCAAACTGCCTTGTGTAGCTTGTAGGGTAATAGCTTTGTAACATAGCTTGTAGCAGCTACGTTGTTATTTCCGATGACCTTTAATAGGTTTCTGCTCATTAATAGGTTTTAGAGAAGGCTTCATGGAGAATGGGGCAAGGAATAAGAATTTTACTTTAAGGGAGATTGATAAACTGTTAATCTTTATCATACTTGCTTGAATCGAAAGGGGAGGTTTTTTCCGTGTCTTTCTTTTTGCATAAGTTGTATAATAGATAATATGTATAAAGTGAACCTTCAACAAAACTATTATTTTTTTTTTAAAAAGTGTGCATTCAATTGGAATTGAAAGGGGAGATTTCTTTATCTGCCTCTTATTTCTCTTTATATTAGTTGTATAATACAGTAAAGAGCATTCATAATGTGTAATAGAATCTTCAGCCATTGTTTAAAAGTGTGCATTCTGAGATTTCTGCCATTAAAGTAGTTAATACCGGTATATTTTAATTTAAAATAAAAATAAAAATGGCAGTTATTGCACAATTTAAAAATTGAGTTATATTTCATCAGCTAGAGTTTGACAAAAACAAAATCAATATATGGTATGTGCAACAAACCTATTTTTTTCAATTAGCTGGGCTGGCCTGATTTTACGTTTTACGTTGGTTTTTAAAATTGATATTGATTTTAATTGAATGTTTTAAAATTATGGGCCAAACTCTATTTAATTATCTTAAAATTATTTTAACTTTTGTACATAAATGTTTTATTCTGGCTGTTCACCACCCTGAGTCCAAAAGGAGAAGGGCGGTATAAAAATTCAATAAATAAATAAATAAATAATAAATAAATTGAAACACTGTTTTTTTTCCAGATTGCCACTTGTGAATTTTTATGGTTTAGAAAAATGAAACATGAGATCAATTGCACAGTCAGACACCTTTCCCTGTAACCATTGCACACGTCCTGAAAGAATACCAAAATTGTTTGAGGAAAATAAATGGTTTTGATCTCTTCTCATCTGAGTTGCTGCTTGTTATTGGAAGATGGAAATGGTAAGGATTTCCCGCCCCCCCCCCCTTGTTGAACAGAGTCCCCGATTTCACTTTGAATGGTAAGAAGAAGAGAAACCAAAGCAAAACCTGGAAGGAGTGAGAACTGGGGTGGCTCCTGTGTGGTCCTTTGGGGAGGAGGCAGCCATTTTGTTCCTGTGCCCAGATGTTTCTCCAGAATCACCAGCTCATCTTCTATAAAATGGCGGTTTGGTCTTGGCTTGGTGGGGGCAGCAAGAGAGGCTGCTTTTCCCTCAAATCCACCTCTGCCTCAGGCTGTTGGCCAAGTGGCTGATCTCTGAGCCTCATCCAGTGGCCCTTCGGGAGACAGTAGTTCAGTAACTGGCCAGAGCTGTTCTGGTCCCCTCGCAGAAGGGCAGCTTCTCCTGCTTCTCATAGGTCCTCTCTGGGCTCTTCAGGTGCCCAGTATGATGCAGTGGCTCAAGATTGGGGAGAAGGGACTCACCTAAGCCTAAGGGTCTCCGGTAGGGCGACCGCCATCAACACCAGGAGCAAGAAGGGCGCAGAGCGCAGCGCCATGCTGACCACAATCCTCAACCTGTGTTCCACTTACCTGAAATCGCAGGTAAAGACAGAGAGGCCCCTCCCATAATCAACATCGTAACAATCCCGGGTGACTAAACTCCACCAATAGGGAAAAAAAAGCATTCCTATATCGTCTGTGGATACTGGCAGACGTCCAGGCGCAAGTGAAAGTTCCATCGGAAAATTCCCTTCCAGGGATTTCGTGTGTTTAGGGAGGGGCAGAATTGGCAGGCTCAGAAAAGCGGGAGGATTATCTGGGTCTGGGGAGTGGGGCATAGGAGAGGGGGCGGGGACTCTGTGCCCCTTTCAGACCCCCCACTGCTCCTTCCATCCAGGGATCAGTTGGAAGACAGAGATCCCAAGTGATCTTTGCTCCGGATGAAAAACACTCAAAAGCTTTTGAGGCATCTTCAAAGCGAAGATGTCTCTTTCTATGGGAAAAAGTCATGGATGCCCAATCCAGGTGGTCCTCGGCTTACGACAACAATTGAGCCCCAAATTTCTGTTGTTGAGGGAGACATTTGTTCAGCGAGTTTTGCCCCCATTTCATGTCCTTTCTTGCCACAGTTGTTAAGGAAATCACTGCAGTTGATAGGTTAGTAACCTGGTTGTTAAGTGAATCTGGCTTCCCCATTGACTTTGCTTGACAGGAGGTCGTAAAAGGGGATCACATGACCGCAGGACACTACAACCATCATAAATGTAGGTCAGTTGTCAAGCATCGTAATCTAAATCACGTGACCATGGGGATGCTTGCAATGGTCATAAGTGTGGAAAATGGTCGTAAGATACATTTTTCAGTGCCGATGTAACTTTGAACAGTCACTAAGTAAACTGTTGTAAGTCAAGGACTACCTATACTAGCCCTAGCCAGAAAGGTGATACTGTTCTGTTTCTGGCTGAAGTACCAGGAAGCCGTGAGGGTCTGGATCAGAGGTGTCAAACCAGCACCCCACAGGCCGGATGCGTCACATGCAGGCCACGCCCATCCCAGCTCTGCAAAAACCATCGTGTCCATTGCACTGTGTAATTTATCTGAATCAAATTCTTGCTCATACCCTGAGAAAATGGAGAGGGTTGTTGCATCACTACACCTCTCATGTTTATCAGTCATGTGTCTAATCTTGGTGGAACACAGATAAGAACTAAGATACAGAGCCTTGGATAGTACAGTGGTCTAAAGCCCTGTTATTAACATCAGCTGCCTGCAATTATTGCAGGTTCGAATCTCACCAAGGCTCAAGGTTGACTCAGCCTTCCATCCTTTCTAAGGTAGGTAAATTGAGGACCCAGATTGTGGGGGCAATAAGCTGACTTTGTATAAATATACAAAAGTATGAAGGCTATTGCTTAGCGCATTGTAAGCCGCCCTGAGTCTCCGGAGAAGGGCGGCATATAAATCAAAATTATATATATATTAAAAAAAAACTTATTTCTGATCTTAGACAAACTGGAAAGTTAGTCTAATGTATGGCAACCGTTTAGGACAGGGGTCTGCAACGGGGGTGAGTTCTAAATTTTTTTACTACCGGTTCTGTGGACGTGGCTTATTTTGTGGGCGTGGCTTGATGGTCATGTGACAATTCTTTAGGATTTAGCAGAGGTACTGGTCTACCAGGCTTTTAACTGCTTGCAGAGTTGTACCGATCTACTCATTTATTTTTTGCAGGCACTGGTCTACTCATGTATATTTGCAGGCACTGGTCTACTCATGTATATTTGCAGGCACTGATCTACTCATGTATTTTTGCAGGCACTGATCTACTCATGTATATTTGCAGGCACTGGTCTACTCATGTATATTTGCAGGCACTGATCTACTCATGTATTTTTGCAGGCACTGATCTACTCATGTATTTTTGCAGGCACTGATCTACTCATGTATATTTGCAGGCACTGGTCTACTCATGTATATTTGCAGGCACTGGTCTACTCATGTATTTTTGCAGGCAGTGATCTACTCATGTATTTCTGCAGGCACTGGTCTACTCATTTGTTTTCTTTTAACACTGATCAGCTGTAGGGCGGCCCTTTGAAGCCCTGCAGCAAGTGCTTAAACAGTTTTTTCCCCTCTAGCCATCAGCTGGGACTCAGGAGGCAGCAATAGATTGGGGGTGGGGCCAAATAAAAGGTAAGAATAATATAGGGGGGCAGGGGGGCGGGGGGGGGCAGAACCGGTTCAGTGACATCATATTGTCACCGCTACCGGCTCGGGAGAACTGGGCCGAACCGGGAGGAACCCCGCCACTGGAAAGAGGGAAGAAGAAAGAAAAGGCGTTGACTTCTGACTCTCTTTGTGCAATAAAATAAGATAATAACATCAAAATTCAACTTTTTACTTTTCCATAATAGTATAAACTAGCCATTTCTATAACAACAGACCTATCTAATCAGTAAAACCCCAAATCAATGTTTCATTTTTTCCCCCCACCACCACCTCAAGTACAAAGTCCAGAAGTGATTTCCAAGCAGAAACAAAAATAATTGTGTGTGTGTGTATGTTTTTTTAATCAAAGCAATCGATTTAGCCATCTCCGCAAACTCCATCAGCTTTTGCAGCCGTTCATCCATTGTGGGGATCAAAGTGCCCTTCCATTTTTGTGCGTAAAGTAATCTTGCTGCCCTCGACATATATAACATCAACATTCCAGATTTGTCCATTAAATCCAAAAGAAAAGTTTGAGAATCTTCTGTACTAAGATGTGAATCCTACTCCAATATTTCTTTGCTTCACATGGCCAGTTTCCAGAGACTCACCAGTAAAAGTAACGAGTTGGAAGGGACCTTGGAGGTCATCAAGTCCAACTCCCTGCTCACACAGGAGACCTTCAGCCAAGTCAAGACTGGAGACCCAGCAAGAGGCCAAGATATCAGATCGCCAGAGGCTTTTAAAGGCATTTTTTTTCCTACAGATTCTTCGGCTAAAGAGGTTGCAGGAAAAAATGCTTTTAGAAGCTTCTGACGATCAGGCAACTCAGCTGGGATCACCGGAGGCTTTTAAAGGTATTTTTTTCCTACCACCTCTTCCGCCGAAGGGGTTGCAGAAAAAAATGCTTTGAAAAGCCTCTGATGATCCTAGCTGAGCCGTGCGATCATCAGAGGCTTTTTTTTAACTTTTAAAAACATTTTTTCAGCCAAAGATGTTGTAGAAAAAATGCTTTTAAAAGTAAAAAAAACAGCCTCTGATGATCGCGCGGCTCAGCTGGGCACGGGGGCGGGGGGGTGGGTGGGTGGGCCCACGCAGGGATTTTTGCTACCGGTTCTCCGAACCACCCGCCACCATCGCTACCGGATCGGGCAATCCGGTCCGAACCAGGAGCATTTCACCCCTGCTTTAAGAGCCACAGTGGCGCAGTGGTTAGAATGCAGTACTGCAGGCTACTTCTGCTGACTGCTGGATGCCTGCAGTTTGGCAAATCGAATCTCACCAGGCTCAAGGTTGACTCAGCCTTCCATCCTTCTGAGGTGGGTAAACTGAGGACCCAGATTGTTGGGGGCCAGAGGCTGATTCTGTAAACCACTTAGAGAGAGCTGTAAAGCACTGTGAAGTGGTATATAAGTCAAGGTGCTAAGTGCTATTGTTAAACTTTCAATTCTGAAATTTAAATATTAACAGTTTAATTTTTGTATACTGCTTTTATATTTTGTCATTTTTGTATGCTACCCAGAGTCCCTCTTTGACAGAGCTGGGCAGTTCAGACATACAGAAAATAAATAAGTACCGTATTTTTCAGAGTATAAGACGCACCTTTCCCCCCCCCCCTAAAAGGGGGAGAAAGTTTAGGTGCGTCTTATACACTGAATGTAGCCCCGCCCATCCACTGGCTCCCACCCTTTGGCCTCTGCTTCCCAGCAGTTACCTCCTTGCAGCAAACAGCAAGAAAAAAACATCTCCTTTCAGCTTCAGCACAGCCTAATAAGCACAAGTTGATTGGATCGGCCTCCCGACTCTCCGCTGTTTTGCTCAGTTGTTTTGCAAAGTTGTTTTTGCTCAATTTGTTCTGCTGCTTGCTGCAAGGAGTTAAATTGCTGCAGCAGATTTTTTTTTCCTTGTGCTAATCAAGCTATGTTGAAAACGAAAATGAAAGTAAAGCAGGCTGTTTGCTCTTTGCTGCAACGAGGCAAAATTGCTCAGAGGCAGAGGCAGATTTCTTTTTCTTCTTTTCCTCACCGAAAAAGGTAGGTGTATCTTATAGTCATATTGCGTCTTATACTCCAAAAAATACAGTACATAAGTAAGAAACTAATTAATTAATTAATTAATTAATAATTAAATAAATAAATAAATAAATAAATGTGTATAATTTCTCTTCAGCAGCAATACATCCTTTTTGTGTTTTTTTACAAAATGAAAGCCACGTTAGTCTTTGGTGCCAAAAACCAGACAGCCTCTTTTCTGACTACTGAGACATCAGTCCAGCTACTCTGTGCATTTCATGAAGTCAGCTGAAGTTGACACATGTTAATAAAATTTGGCAGTCAGAAAAGGGCTACAGTTTCCTCCTGATTTTTTTTCCTTTAGGAATTCTAAACAAAAGAAAATCTGTTTCTGGTGCTCAGCATAATTGCTGCTCCTCTGCTGGAGGTAGGAAACAGGGAAGAAATAAAGGCTACGATAGGATCTAAGAGCATTTCATCAAGATTGGGATTCTGTAGCTTCCAATAAATCACCTGAAGCCAATTCTATGGACTGTTCCCTACAGATGCACCAACCTCAAACACAGGGAAAACCAATGAATTAAAGTTCAAGTATGCTCACACCTGGACACAGCTGGGGTCAAATATCTCTCCCACAATCCTTCAGCTTGAAAAAGAGCTCACTCTTTCCCTCCCTGCAGTCTCTTACCATTCATGGCCATGTCCAGAGGCTCCTGCAAGCCGTCGTGCTCTACATGGCATTGGTAATGGTCACTGTCATTGGGATAAATCTGGATGCTGAGCCAACAGTGATAGGTCCCATCCGCATTGGGGACCACAGTCCCATGGAAGGTGTCCTGCAACCAGACCTTCCCATCCCTTGTCCAGTAAGCATCAATTGCCTTGGGGTAGAAGCCGTCAATTCGGCAGACGTGCGTTTCCATCCCATCCTCAGTCTCGTCCTGCTGCTCACTGTCACCACTGGGGAGTCTGCAGAAAAGAATGATCTCTGAGCCCTTCCAGAGCCTGAAAAGTGGATGAGAAACTTGAAAGTCTCCTATTACTTAGTTTTAATTTAGGGATTCAACATGCCACAACAGCAGCATCTCCAAGAGTTTTACAAATGCTCCCAATCTGGATAATATTCAAGCATAATGATTCTTGATTTTTAGTGACTCAGCCTAAAATTTGCAGCAGATTGTGACTGGAGGAACAACTCACAGGGTGCAAAGAAAGCCAGGGGGGTCCTTTCAGGGGGAGGGGACAGTTTGAAAGTTTGAGTTTACTGTAGGTGGAGTTTTGGGTTGCTTGCTAGTTTGTATAGGGTCTTGGCTTTCCTTGGTTGAAGCTATTTCTGGTTGCCTTAGAACTGAGGTTCCTAGTCGGCCCTGGAGTTGGTCTATATGCCTTCTCCATAGCCTACTGTCCTCTAGTTCCAATATGTATGAGTGGGGCCCTGTGATTCCTATCACCTTGGCAGGGACCCAGAGAGCACCCCTGGTGTAGTTGTGGGCATACACTATGTACCCTATGCTGAATGACCAGAGTTGGCTGGTCAAATCGGTGGGTGCTTTGGCAGTATAGTTGGGGTGTAGCCAGTCTAATTATGATCGTAGCCAGCAACTCATTAATAATGCTGATGGGCTTCTGTTTGTTGTTCCGCTAGGGGTAATGTGCTGGACTAGAAAGAATTTGTCAATTTTGGCCTGCCAATCTCCCAGGCCCATCCTTCATAGGGCTTCTTTTGTGGATCACATCATCTTCTCCACTTGACCATTGCTGGCTGGCTGGAATGGTGCGACCAGGGCATGTCTGATTCCCTGTTCTGCCAAGAACATTTTGAATAGAGGGGCTGTGAATTGAGGGCCATTGTCTGAGACCAGAACGTCTGGTAGGCCATGGGTGGAGAAAAGTCTCTGTAATACTTTAATGACTGCCTCTGCCGTTGTAGAGGTCATAAGTATTATCTCAAGCCACTTCGAATAAGCATCCACAACTATTAGGAATGTCTGGCCTTGGACTGGTCCAGAAAAATCAATGAGTACCCTTGACCAGGGTGCTTTTGGCATTTCCCATTTGTGTGCCGGGGCAGAGGGTGGTGCTGGTCTGGATTCCTGACAAGGTGTGCAGGTAGCAATCCATTCAGCAATTTCCTCATCCATATTAGGCCAACAAACATAGCTCCTGGCCAGTGCCTTCATCCTGATGATTCCAGGATGCCCCACGTGTAAAGCCTCTAGCACTGGCTTCCTTAATTTTGGGGGTACAATTACCCAGTCCCCCCACAGTATACAACCTTTTTGGGGCGATAATTCATGCTGCCGTGCATCAAACGGCTGTAGGTCACCCCCTACTGCCCCCTTTGGTCACCCCCTCCACCCCCAGCTCAGAACTTGTGCTAGTTTTATCTTTGATAGAATGTCTCACTATCTTGGCCAATGTAATAGGGCTGGATGCAGTGTCCTCAATAGGAAGTATGGGTGCGATGGGAGTGGGGTCTTCTAAGAGTTCTGATAATGGGTACCGACTGAGGGTGTCTGTGTGGCCCAGGGACTTGCCCGGCCAGTGGGTTAGCAGGTTAGAATGATGATTCATCTCATCATTCGTGGTGATAAAACGGTCAGGGTGGGGTGGTCCCCAGCCAGCAGGCCCAGGAGCAGTTTGTGGTCGGTTATTAGTTCAAAGTCTCTTCCATAGATGTATTTGTGGAACTGCTTGACCCCCGCCACTGCAGCCAGTGCCACTCTGTCCAGCTGGCTGTAGTTCCACTCGGCTGCTGATAGAGTCCTGGAGTAAAAGGCAATCGGGGCCTCAGTCCCGTTAAGCATTCAGTAGTTGAGGCCAGCCCCGATGCCAAATGGGAAAGTGTCACATGTCAGGATGAGGGGTAGAGTCTCATTATATTGTATTAAAATGCTATTGGAAGGCAAAAGTTTTTTGACTACAGCAAATATGGCAGCTTCCTTCTGGCCCCAGGTCCATTTTGCCCTCTTATCCAACAGCTGGTGTAGCAGCTCAGCTACTGTCGCTTTCTGCAGCAGAAAAATGCTATAAAAGTTTAACAAACCCAGGAATGCCTGGAGCTTTATCTGATTTTGGGGTGTTGGGGCTGCTTTCATAGCCTTTTGACCTTACTTTTTGTGGGGTGTATGCCTGAGCTGTCAATTAAATATCCCTTGGCACTGCAATCTGGCACTTTTCCTTTTTTACTTTAAGTCCAGCCTCTCGAAACCAACTAAGAACTATCCTCAGTCAATCAGGAGCTCTTTCTTATTGGCCGTGGACACCAGGACATCATCGAAGTAGGGCACTACCCCTGGAATGCCCTGTAATAATCATTCCATTATGCTTTGAAAAAGTCCTAGTGCTACGCTGACACCAAATTGCAAACAGCGGCATTTAAAGGCACTTTGATGGGTCACAATAGTCTGTGCCTTTGCGGTGGCATCATCCACCGGCAATTGCTGATATGCTTGTGCTAGGTCGAGTTTGGTGAAAGTTTCCTAAACTTTGCTAAAGAATGTAACAAATGTTGTACAACCGGTAGGAGTTAGGTCCGCAATGGCGAACCTATGGCACGGGTGCCACAGGTGGCACGCGGAGCCATATCGGTGGGCACGCGAGCCCAGCTCTGGCACACATGCGTGCGCCAGCTAGCTGATTTTCAGGCCTTCTGGGCCCACCAGAAGTCAGGAAACACACAGTTTCCAGCCTCCGGAGGGGCTCGGGGGGGGGG
>WNWU01000311.1:110343-122632 GCA_012654045.1 Ptyas mucosa
ATCATCTACCAATCAATTAATAATCTATCTATCATCTATCTATCATCAATCAATCTATCTATCTATCATCTATCATCAATCTATCATCTATCATCTATCAATCATCTATCTATCTATCTATCTATCTATCTATCTATCTATCTATCTATCTTCTATAAAAACCATGAACAATAAAAACATTTTTGCTTTTTATAATCTTTTCCAATATGTCATCTGTGGGTGGAATTGGGCATTTTCCCCCTTATACTTGAATATTTGCATTTTATTCTTTAATCTCAAAGGGTTCATATCATTTATCCTTTTTTTAAAAAGTAGGTCTATTTTATTTTGTTTGCCTCTTGTAGAAATTAGAGCCAGTTTGGTCTAACCAGTGACAACACCAGGCTACAAAGCAGGAGAGATGGTGAATTGGGTGACCTTGGAACACCCCCCCTCTCTCTCAGCCCAACCTACCTCACAGGGTGGTGGTTGTGGGGGAAAATAGGAGGGGGAAGGTGTGTTGGATATGAATTATTTGTAAAAGTAATAAAGGCAGGATGCAAATAAATAAATAAAAATGGGTAAATCCTCCCGAAGGAGAAGAAAGGAATGAAGGAATGAAAGAAACCCATTCAGTCTGCATTAGGAACTTTAAGTGCCAGGAAGGCAGCCGAGAATGTGAGAATACTCTTCTATCGCACATATTTCAGGATTATGGGAAGGATGACAAGAAGGCCTATGATTATTGGGGGCGAATCACTGGCCCCCACGGAAAGGGCTCGCAACTTGGGCGTCCTCCTGGACTCATGGCTGTCTTTAGAAGAGCACACGACGGCCGTGGCCAGGTGGGCTTTCTATCAGGTTCGTCTGATACGCCAGTTGCGTCCCTTTCTAGATCGGGACTCCTTACGCACGGTCACTCAAGCACTCGTCACTTCCCATCTGGACTACTGTAACGCTCTCTACATGGGGCTCCCCTTGGGGTGCACTCGGAGGCTCCAACTGGTGCAGAAGACTCTTGAAACTTTGTATTTCAAAAGGAACCTTTTATTGAAAAGAGGTGAAAGCAGGACAGAATCAAAGCAGGCTTTGAGGTCCTTCAGGGCATACAACTAGGATAAGTTTAAGTTTAAGTTTAAGTTTATTTAATTTGTATACCGCCCTCCTCCCGAAGAACTTGGGGCAGTGAACAGCCATAAAGAAAACATATAAATACAACATTTAAAACCCACTAAAATCTAATTAAATAAATTTGGCCATAGAAATATTAAAACCCGAATAATTTAAAACAAATTAAAATTAGTAATATTAATTTAAAAAGGGGAATCAGGCCAGGCCTGCCTGAAAAAATAAAAAGGTCATAAGAGCGTGGCGAAAGGTGCGTAGGTCCGGGATCCTCCGAATTTCTGGGGGGAGCTCATTCCAAATTAGGAAACTCTCCCAAGAGTCTGGGTGTGGATTCAGCCAATCCACAATGTGAAGATGTTATTGTTCCGGTCACTCTGAGAAAGCCATACGAGAACTTTCTCAGGGCCATCTTCTGGGCATTGTAGTCCACATGACTCATCCTCCCCTTACATTCCACAAGAGCAGGGGTGAAATCCAGCAGGTTCTGGAGAACCGGTAGTGGAAATTTTGAGTAGTTCGGAGAACTGGCAAATACCACTTTGGCGAATACCACCGGCTGGCCACAGAGTGGGGAGGGAATGAAGATTTTGCAATATCCTTCCCCTGCCACATCCAAGCCACACCCACCAAGCCACACCATGCCACGCCCACAGAACCAGTAGTAAAAAAAAATTGAATTTCACCACTGCCCAAGAGGTGAGAAATTTGCAGGCATCTAAGGCGCCAGGCAACAGTTATAAATCAGGGGAAAGGTTATACTAAAAGACAAGGCAAGATATAGGATACATAGAAAGAAAAGAGAAACTAAATGTGTCAAAATACAAACTCCATCCCCCCCTTTTCCTCCAAAGAATGGCAGATACACGGGCACCTCCACTCAAGGCATCTCTTCGCCTTTGGAACTGAAACGCTACACAGTGCTACCCTGTGATTTAGGAGCAGAGGTTTAACACTTGAGTGCAAGATCTTCGTAAAAGCTGCCTAGAAGGGGGGGGTCTGGGGAAGAGGCTGGGGAGAGGCTGGGAACGGAAAGAGATGGCAAGTGAGCAACTTAGCAGATTTCCTTTGTAAGTTCGGTCTGCAACCCTCAAGGTGCTTTTTCCCAAGAGGCAACGGGACTTTCTTATTTTTCTTTCAAGACATTTCACTTCTGATCCAAGGAGCTTCTTCGGCTCTGACTCTGAGGACACAGATAAACCTCCAAGGGGCCTCAACGACTCTCTAAAAGGAGGCAAACGACCAGCCATCTGCAAGGAGTATCAATCCTTCCATTCCCACCATCCAGGCAGAGCTGAAGAAGCTTCTTGGACGAGAAGTGAAATGTCTTTGAAGAAAAACAAGAAAACCCAGTTGCCTCTTGGGGGAAAAAAAGCACCTTTGAGACAATGACCAGGATGACTGAGAATCTCCAGAGACTTTTAGGTCTGCAACTACTATTAAGCAACATTTTTATTAATTGTTTTTAAAAAAAACTGAACTGAAAAGATGCATTCCATAAGTTTTGGCTATAGCCTGATTTCTATGTGTATGACCTGGACTGTTTATTGGACTGTGCTTTATTTTTTCCTGAAAGTAAACTATAACACAACTCAGTGTAACTGTGTGGTGACTGTGCTTATTCATAACTACTCTCAACCGCTTTCACACCCTTGCTACTCAGGGGTTACTCTGTAAATTCCTTAACACTGGTTATGGGCCCAGGATACTGAGAGTTAATGTGAATACACAGTACCATATTCAGACAGCTGTTTTTATGGTTTATTGTCCACGTGAAGATGGCACAAGAACAATCAACTAGCATATCCCTGATAACCCTGTTGGATGGAACAAACTACGTTTCCTGGTCTATGAAGTGCAGCCTACTTCTGCGTAAGGAAAGGCTATGGGCTGTAGTTCATGATCCACCGGACGTAACTGCTTGGGATCCAGGAGACGATGAAGATGCAAAGAAAATAGCCAGATTTAACCGGGATAATGAAAGATCTCTTTGCATAATTGGACTGACACTGAGTGACCAGCAGCTAGTCCATATTCGTGGCGAGGAGTCTGCTGCCAGGTGTTGGGACACTTTGAAGAGGATTTATGTTCGTGATAGTGTGGGTGCACACATACACCTTACACGTAAACTGTTTAGAGCCCGTCTTCTGAAAGGTGGCGATATGTTAGCTGATTTGGAGTTTATGAAGGGAACTTTACAAGAGCTACATGAAAAGGAGCTGATTTTCTCAGAGCTGCATCAGGTTGATATCATTCTTTCCTCTTTGGATGGAAGTTATGATGATTATGTGTCTTCCCTGGAAGTCCTGACCAGAGATGAACTGACATTGACTGGCATAACCGGAAGATTGTTAGAAGAGTCCAGAAGAAGGCAAGATAAATACCAACTGAGAGAGAGACAACCACAGGAAGAAAACCTGTCTTCAACTGCCTATACCGTTAGGAAATGTTTTTCTTGTGGGGCTAAGGGTCATATAGCTAGATTCTGTAAAAAGGGCAAGAAACTAAATACTGGTAGTCAACAGAGAGCTAAAAAGGATGTTAGTTTAGCTATATCCAGCTCAACTACAACTGTAAACCATGATTTGTGGGTAGTTGACAATGGAGCATCGCAGTCCATAACTAGGAGTAAAGAGAGGTTTGTTAACATGACCAAAAGTAATGGATGGAAAATGAAAACATCTGGAGAAGGTACTGCATATTGTTCATGGATAAATGAGCATTTACCTAAGTTGTATGTACCTAAACTACAATATAACTTGCTATCTGTGAAAGCATTGTTAAAAGCTGGGTTTGTAGTAAGCTTTAGGGGAGATAAGTGTCTGATACAAAAAAGAATGGTACAAGTGTTACTGCAAAGTTAGAGAATGATTTGTTTGTTCTGAATGATGATCATGGCTAATGCTAACTCAGTTTATGATAACACGAAACCACATGATGAATGCATTCACTTGCTTCATAGGCGTTTGGGACATGTAAATTTTAAGATGTTAAAGAAAACTGTGGAATTATCTGATGGGATAAAACTAAAACCTTGTAAAAAGTATTTAAACTGCAATGCTTGTAGCCAAGAAAAGAGTAAGGTAACCCCTGCAAACAGAGTTAATGGGTTTACAACCAATGAACCTTTGGAGGTAGTGTTTGCAGATATCATTGGACCTAAAAAAACCTAGTTTAGGTGGAGCCTGTTATATATTGAGTATAACAGACCATTTTTCCTGTTATGGTTTCTGTTACCTTATGAAAACCAAAGGAGAAACATTCCAGCATTTTTCAAACTGGCTGAAGTTTGCTGAGAAGAAAAAGAAACGCAAGGTTCTTTGCCTGGTAACTGACAATGGTACTGAGTTTACCAATAAAAGGTTTGAAACTATGTTACAGAAAGCTGGCATTGAACACATTAATTCTGCCCCTTATAAACCGCAACATAATGCGTATATTGAACGCGGAGGGCAAATGTTGCAGGCTATGGCTCGAACCATGATATCTGATTCTGGTTTGCCTGAGGCACTTTGGGGTGAGGCAATAATGTGTGTTAACCCTGTCTTGAATAACGTAGTCAATTCAACAACTGGTGAATTACCATTCACATGTTGGCATGGAAGAAGACCAGAATTAAGTTATTTGCACACATTTGGAGCCCAACATGGGTTCATATTCCCTCGCAATTGAGGCGAAAGGGGTAACATAGAGCAAAGAAGCTGTTTTTTGTTGGTTATGAATCCAACCACAGGTCATATAGATTTTGGGCGCCAGGTACCACTAGTGTGTACTGCAGTGCTACTGCCAAGTTCCGGAGCATGTTGGTTGGAGTAAGCTTGAGCAAGAATCTGACAAGGTGAATGATAGTGTTGCTGTTGATACTCATTACTCCTAATGTGATAGTTGAGGAAGAACCTTCTATTACTGTAAAGGAGGAGGAGTTTATAGAGGAGGTAGAAGAAAAGATACCAACGAGTCCTGAGTTACCTAGACGTTCAACTCGAGATAGACGTCCACCTGATAGATAGGGTAGTATGTCAGGTCAACACAGAGCCTTCTAACTTCAATGAAATTAAACTGTATCCTGCAAAGGATCAGGTAGCTTGGAAGGAAGCGATGGATAAAGAGCTGAAATCATCGAAGGAGTTAGATGTTTATGAGAATGTTAGGCCACCACCAGGTGAGCATGCAATTGGTTGCAAGTGGGTTTACAAACTAAAAACTGATGTAGATGGGACTGTTGCCCATAAAGCAAGGTGAGTTGCTCAAGGATTTGCCCAGTCAGATAAGGACTATGATGAAGTGTTTGCACCTAGTCTGAGGGCAGCTACCTTGCGAGCAGCATTAGTATGGGCAGCTAAGAATAGATACAGGATAAACCATATAAATGTTGAAACTGCATATCTGCATGCGCCATTACAACATACAATCTATATGAAGAAGCCACTAGGTTTGAAAACTGATGGGAAGATTGATTGCTGGAGACTGAAGAAAAGTCTTTATTGCTTAAAGCAGTCAGGTTACGAGTGGAATAAATGCACTGTCAATGAGTTAGTTGCTATGGGTTTTGTAGCTGGCATAGCCGATCCATGTTTGTTTAAGAGAAAGGAAGTTAGTTTCTCTGTTACTGTTATTCTGTGTTGCAAAAGAAGTTCAGAATTAGGAATTTGGGAGAAATTAAGCATTATCTGGGTCTTGACATAGTTAAAACTAGGAAAGGTTACACAATTTCACAAGCCAAGAAAGTTAGCCAATTGCTGAAACGTTACAACATGGAACTCGGTAAGCCTGCTAAGACACCAGTGAGTCAGGATTTTAAGCATAGTGATATTCAAAGTCCTGTATTCGATAAGGAAATATATCAATTCTTAATTGGTAGTCATATCTGAGTAATTGGTCTATGCCAGATATATCTTACAGTGTAAACCAACTGGCTAGATATAATGCTGAACCTACTGAAAGACACTGGTAAGCCGTTAAGCGAATACTTAGGTATCTGAAGCAAACGATTATTATTCGTTCTATTTGGAGCCTAGTAGTGACCTAGTTTTAAAGGCATACGCTGATGCAAGTTTTGCAACTGATTTACCTACTTGTAAGTCAACATCAGGTATAGTGGTAATGTTGGGTAATGCTTTGATAGGATGGAAATCTATTAGGCAAAAGCAAATTAGTTTATCAACTATGGAAGCCGAGTTTTCATGTTTATCCTTAATGTGTACTGAACTGATATGTTATAAACGATTGTTAATGAATATGGGATTAAATGTGAATGATCCATTTGTTGTTTATGAGGACAATCAATCTGCAATCAATATGGCTACTAATTTAGCTGGAGGATTTACCCATTTTTATTTATTTATTTGCATCCTGCCTTTATTACTGTCTAAGCATACTGATTTGCGATACTTAAATTTGCGATACTTAGACAGTGTATACAAATGAAATTGATTCAGTTGGAGTACTGTATGACTGAACACAACATTGCAGATCATTTCACAAAGGCTCAGAGTGCAGTTAAGCACAAAGTGTGTTGTGAGAACTATGGTTTTAGGATGTAAGGTGTTATATATTGTCATACCCAAAGGGAAGAATGTTAGGAATATGACTAGTACCTAACTGGTTGGGTTGGCAATATATAAACCATCAATGTAGCTTTAAGACTGCTGTATGACATCATACTGTGTCCTGATTGGTTGGCTCTGTTGCCAATCTCCTTAAGAGGGAGCTAGAAACATGGCTTGTTCTCTTTGTTGTTCTTGCTCTCTGATATCTACTGTTTGCAAATCCAGAAGAACTGTTTCCTGTGAATGACTAAGATGACTGGTAAGAAGACTTTGTTATTGGATTATCCCTGGACTGTCGTTTTGGCTATCTTCTGATTTATATGTGTATGACCTGGACTGTTTATTGAACTGTGCTTTACTTTTTCCTGAAAGTAAACTATAACACAACTCAGTGTATCTGTGTGTTGACTGTGCTTATTCATAACTACTCTCAACCGTTTTCATATGCACATCCTTGCTACTCAAGGGCTACTCTGCAAATTCCTGAACAAGTGTGACTATAGGGGTCTCCCACTTAGCATGGTCTACTGGCTCTAAAACCCTCGGCCAATTAGCTTGTCTAATTTGCTGTCAATTTTGGGCCGGAGAGCGAAAGGGACCCTTCGTGGCTTCATCCGGATAGGGCGATTTTGGGATCTAGGCTAAAAGAGATGCGTGTTCCTGCATACTTGCCCAAACTCCCAGGGGTGAAACCACCCAGGAGTGAGAGGTATACCATCAGATGCAAGGAAGGGAGGGATCCCCCTATGGGATGTGAAGGTAAGCACAGTGTAGAAAGTTAGCACCCACCCCACTCCTAGAAGAATGAAATATTTTGAGAAATATTAAAAAGGCAGAATATTATATTTCCCTAAAGGAGAAACATGTTCTTGGAAAGCAGCCCCCACCTTTCTTAATAACCCCAGCAGGACTGGGCCAGCCTGTCTACAAGACAAAAGACCTTCAGTCTCAGGGTGATGGGATTAGCCCTCACTCAAGATCCAAACCAGGGCAAAGCCATTAAGACACAATAGGAATTGCCTAATGCTTTTTCAGAACACAAGCCTCTTCATTACACCATCACCCTCCAAGTTTCAACCAAACCAGGGAGTTCAGTCAACCTCACCTATGACCCCTGCATAGCTTCATGGGAGTCTGACAGCATCCAATAGAATACATGTTCTTGCTAGAGGAACAGGAAGCTCAATTTCAAAGCCCAGAGAGGGTATAAATAACCCTCACTCTCCACTCCATGTGGTCAACTGCATCAGGACCATGTGCTTCAAAACATCCTAAGCAAACCAAAAGACTCAGCAATCCCAGAAGAAAAAAACAGGAGTCACCTACAACATACAATGTAAGAACTGTAACAGCCGCTACATAGGACCAACAGGCAGAAGACAGGCAGAACGTATCTATGAACACCAACCGGCAGTCAGAAGACATGATGAAAATTCTTTAATTTCACAACGTATAGACAGATTTAACCATCATTTCAGTTGGGAAAAATGTGACAATCCAGGCCAAATCCAAAAATGCCAGGGGACTTCTAGAATCCTGGCATTCTGACAAATGAGCCATCAATAGACACATAGACATTAACAATATCTTTAGACTATGCAAAAGAGACCAACAACCAGCCCAAAAGAGAACAAAAAGATTCCAGCACCTCCACCAGTAATCAGAAACTGCCAAAGAGCCATCAGTAAACACCCAACCAAAGAATCTCTAAGACCTCCCCAACCCACACAGTCAAGCAAGTCACCAGAATATAAACTGACAGCAAACAACACTCCTTACTAACACTGATAATGTTACCTGGTTAATAAGGTGACCAATCGTCCTCCTTTAGGGAGAACAAGTCCTTCTTTTATAAGTTCTGTCCTCTCTCAAAAAGTGTCCTCCTACATGTCCTCCTTTTCGATATTTGAGGACTAATCTGTAAATCTCCGTATTCGATCGATGCCGATCCGATCCGTTGCATGTGTTGTGGCCTGCCAGCGGCCTGCGTGGATTGGAGCTGATTCCGACGAGGAGGAGCTGGTGTGGTGCTGCGCCAGCAGCTTGTGCAGCGGATGCTCGAGTCGGACAGTGAGGAGGCTGGAGAAGATGTGGTGCCAGAGGCAGGGATTCAGCCAGGGCCTTCAGAAGCTCCAGGAGCTCCTTTAATTGAAGAGGATGAAGAGGAGGAGCCTATTCTCAATGTCCGGGCATGCAGAGCTGCCAAAAGGCAGGAGTGGTTCCTCAGGAAGAGGTCTCCTCAAGAGTAAGGCTTGGGCTAATTGTCCACTCCTTTAGCCTATTTAAGAAAGAACGCCGCTTGCAACAAGCTGTAGAGAACAACTTCAGTTCACTCTCTTTCGTGCCTCCAAAACTGCTTCTGAGCGTTCTGCCAACTCTAGTAAGACTGTTACTTCCTTATCTTAGAATTCTGGTAGGCTGTTAAGACAGTTCATTAACAGCCTTTGAATGATAAAGATTAAGTTATTTTGAGTAAATAAGCTTTGTATAGAGTTTGTGTGTGTTGCATTCTTTGGGGTCTGTAGCTGGGGCAGAACAGCGTGATGTGACGTATTTGTATTTGACATGACGATTTGTCAAGGTTCGGTACACGAGACGCGATTATGAAACGCATGAGCTCCGCACAGAATTGTTTTGAGAGAGTGCTCCACTCGCAAGAGTGCACGGCGCGCAAGTGGCTTTGTTTACTTCTTACCGAAACATGACATAGCACATACACAATTGTCCTCCTTCACATTGTAAAAAACTTGATTTAAAGTTCATCACCTTATAGTTAAGGTAATGAAATGTATGCAAGAGAACAAGCAAGCTCAGAGAGCACCAAGGACCCCTTATAAAGGAGAAAATTCCAGCCTGGATCCAGATGCTCACCTGTCCTCAGCAACATCTTCTTCCCATAGAACAGGTGCTTCCGCAGTCACTGAATGCAGTCTTCCTCCAGGTAGGACTTCCATCCCTGATTAGATCCTGGAATATCATCCCATTTCCTCTTGATGGTCTGAGCCAGGGGCTGGTGAGCCACCCAGGTGAGGGTCTCCTTGTTGAAGGTGATGAAGGCCCTCCCATCGTAGCCATACCGCAGAAACCCTTCTGTGCTTCCATCACCCCAGAGCTCACAGCCATACATCCACTGCAGTGTGTGAAAGCCTGAAAGAGGGATAGGCAGATGGTTTCGTGAGTCCTCAGGAGAGAGAGACACCCTGTCCCACCCCACAGAGACTTTGAGACAGTAGTGAAGCACTGACACCCTGATTTCCTTCCTAGCAATTCCCGCTCCCACACTAATGTCCCCATTCATCCCTCACTCAACGTGTACCTCCCACCCCCCAAGCCCCGGATTAAACCCCTGAACTTCATCAGGAAACAGGCAGCTCAGACATTCACCTTTCAGCTTCCCGGGATTAGAAAAGGAAGTGGAGGATCCCAAGGGGGAGAAAAATGGAGTTGCAGAAGAAATGAAGGGATGGAGCCTCCTCCATTTTTCTCTCTGCCACTCCTCTGTTGGGGAAACTTGGGGGTGGAGGGGTGGTGGGAGAAGGGATCCTAAAGTGGGAACAGTTGCCCAGATATGCTATCACCCACAGGGCCCAAGAAACTCATGGCCTCAAAGAGGATCTGGGTGTTGTCCCCAAATTCAGGCAAGAGTGTGTTGGGGGGGCCAGGAAGAGAGGGAGGGACATCTCAAGGGGGCTTCATAAAGACAGATCACAACTCAGTCAACTCCAACAAAAGAGGGGAGGAGGAGCAAGACCTGGGTTGCTGCATTCAGTTTTGGTCACCACATCCGATCCATCACTCACCTTCGCTCTGATTGCAGCCAGAACTCAGAAACTCCAGTTTTGCTCTGCTCGGGTCCTCATTATCACGTACGCTCTGGGTCTCTCTGTCCCAAAGCTGTTTGTTCATAGTGAACAAAGATTTGATCCTCTACAAAAAAAAGGATCGCCTACTCAGGAAAAAAAACAAAACAATAAAAACTTAATTTAAAAAAAAGAAAAGAAAACAAGAGCAATTTCTCAATCAGAGGGATCTTCAACCCAGCCGGGTCTTCTCACTGTTTCGAGTGTCATGTCAAGTGGGAAGAACCCTCTCACTTGGTGCTGCTTTGTAGCCACTCTTACGTTTTTCTGCAAGGAAAAAAACAATCAGTGAAAAAAAACAATCCGCCAGAGATCATCCAATCTCTCCCTCTGTAGGGGAAAAGCCCCAAGAGAGGTCTTCACACTTGGTGAGTCACAACCTCTCCTAGCAATCAAAAGACACAGGAAGATCTACAGCAGGGGTGGCATCGTGTCATCATGTCGTCGTCACGTGATGTATTGTGACTTCCCCCCCTTTATTATCTGGAGGCGGGCTTGGCCAGCGCGTGACGCATCTGTGAGTTTGACACCCCTGATCTACAGACTACAAACATCTGATTCCTCCCCCCCCCGAGAGAGACCTGCTGCCTCTGAGATGGAGGAGAAACGGGGGAAGCAAAAGCACCCAATTTTCATTGGAATCTTTATCTGCTGCCCTTTGACTAAAGCTTTTGAATCAGACAGAATTGCGATGCCTCTTCACAGCTCAGAAGGAAGACAGGGAATAACAACCCCCTGCTCAAGCAGGAGACGTTATACAGGGGTGGGGGGGGGGCTGCTGGGGGTTCGCAAGCGTTTGGGAGAACCTCTAGCTAAGATTCTGTGCTGTTTGGAGAACCCCCAAATCCCACTCCTGGTTGGCCCCGCCCCGCCCCACCCTTCCCAGGAATCCCCTCCTGGCCTGTTTTGGATGCAGGTAACTGCAGGGTACAGGTGGAGGTGGGGGGGGGGGGCAAAAAACAGGCCTACCAGAAGTTTGGGAAGGCCGGAAATGGGCCTGGGGAGGCCGTTTTCAACCTCCCAGAGGCTTGACGAAAAGCCTCCGGAGCCCGGGGAGGGCAAACCCCCCTTCCCATGCCGTGGTGCAGGAGGCCGACTAGGCAACGTCCACCCAGCAACCAGGCAGAGAACCCCTTGCTAAAAATTTTGATGCCCACCCCTGACTTCATACCATTTTAGACAAATGGTTGTCCAGTCCCTTCTCCAGTGTTGGAGCACCCACAACTTCTGAAGGCAAGAAAACAGAAGGAAGCCCAGAAAAAGCCCCCCCTCCCCCCCACCAAAGGGAAAGATTTGAGAGGAATCTCCCCATTTTCCTTCAATCACCCCAAAAAAGGTACTTACTGAGGAATACCAGGAGGATCCCAGTAGACACACACACCAGAAGAACAGACACAACGCAGCCAATGATGAGCCCCGAGGTGGATTCTGGAACTGAATTGGGAGAAAGAGCAGATAATTGAAGGAGAACCACAAACAATCCTCCCAATTAAAGGAGAGACTTAATGCAGCCCAAGGACTGGAAATTCCCAAAATTACTAAGTCTAAGGGTTTCATGTCCCTCTAACTGTAGCATGAAGAGCCCTTGCTAACCATTGTTAGAAGACTCGTGATGCTGCCTTCTTCTCATACCAGCCCAGCATGAAGGCAGCCGATATCCCTCTTTAGTTGTTTAGCTCAAAAATAGCAATTTGCAATTTTATGACTCTCAGCACTTTATAGAAACAAAAACTTCAACAACACAATCATATATCTATATCTATCTCATCTCTATCT
>WNWU01000311.1:127019-157631 GCA_012654045.1 Ptyas mucosa
GAAAGAAAGAAAGAAAGAAAGAAAGAAAGAAAGAAAGAAAGAAAGAAAGAAAGACTCAATTCACAATACTATTTTCTTCCTAATGATTCAAAATATTGATTCATCTCAAAATAGCTCATCAATCCAGAAATGTCTGCAGTGGAAACCAACACCTGCCTTAATGATTTCCTTCAGTGGTGAAATGTAAAATTTGTTACTACCGGTTCTGTAAGCGGCGCCTGGTGGAAGGAGGGGTAATGTGATTGGGTGGGCGTGGCCAATTTTTTTTTATTTTTAAAAGCATTTTTTCAGCCGAAGAGGTTATAGAAAAAATGCTTTTAAAAGTAAAAAAAAAAGCCTCTGATGATCATGCAGCTCAGCTGGGCATGGGGTGGGGGGCGCAGGGATTTTTGCTACCGGTTCTCCGAACCACCTGCCGCCATCGCTACCAGCAGGTTCTGAAGAACCGATAGCGGAAAATTTGAGTAGTTCAGAGTAGTTCAGAAATATCACCTCTGGCTGGTCCCAGAGTGGGAAGGGAATGGGGATTTTGCAGTATCCTTCCCCTGCCACGCCCACCAAGCCACACCTACCAAGCCACAGAACTAGTAGTAAAAAAAATTGAATTTCACCAATGATTTAAGTCTAAGTGCTATTGCTATTGCTATTTTCTTTTACCATCTTCATCCCTTTCTGCTCTATGGCTCTGGTGAACTGAAATATTAGCCACAAAAACTATGATTTGATATTTAAGATGCCACCAAACCTTTGGATCTCAGTCGCAAATGACAAGGCTCAAATGACCAAAGGTACTACAGGCAGTCCTTAACTTACAGCCTCAACTGAGCCCAAGATTTTGGTCGCTAAATGAAACATTTGTTAAGTGAGTTTAGCCCCATTTTATCACCATTGTTAAGCGAATCACTTCAGTTGTTAATAATGCAGTTTTAAAATAAAACTTTACTTGTTAGAAGATCACAAAAGGGGATCACATGATCCCAGGACACTGCAACCAGCCTCTGAATTTGGCTCAAGAGACCATGGGGATGCTGCAATGGTGGTTAAGTGTGAAAAATGGCCATAAGCCATTGTAAAATTGAATAGTCACTAAGCGAAGCTTGCTATGTCGAGGACTACCTTTACCCAGCTAGGAATTTTTTCCCTGGGGGACCAAGAAGCTATGATTGCTTATTGTTAAAAGAATTTAAAAGGCAACCAAAAAAGGCAATAAATCAAATCAACAATTCCATGAAAATATTCTGAAATGAAAGTATACAATCTCACTTTAAAAGTAGTCCCCCCCCCCAATGATAAGTCCATAAGATCGTGAAGAGTTGAGCTTGGTTTGAAAGAGATTTTTATCCTGAAGGAGGACCAAGCCAACCTTGGCAAACTTTGAAAAATTCAGCAGGGACAGCTGTACCTTTTCCTACTTCTGAGGGTAGGCTAATAAGATAGCTCAAGGCTAGAAACGGCATTCTGAGCGTCAGAATAGTCTCTGAAGAAAACCATGGAAAACCAGAGGGAAGAGCCCCTAGAACAGGGGTCCCCAATCTTCGCAGCTTGAAGACTTAGGGACTTCAACTCCCAGAATTCTCCAGCCAGCATGGGAATTCTGGGAATTGAAGTCCCCAAATCTTAAATGCTGGCTGAGGAATTCTGGGAGTTGAAGTCCCCAAGTCTTAAAGCTGCCACGTTTGAAGACCTCTGCCCTAGGAAATCACTGGAAGCCAAGGGGAGATTTGATCCTGTATCTGGGGTTAATGACACCGTTTCCACACACACACACACACACACACACACACACACACACACACCGCTCCCTTTCCCCCCCAGAGTCTAGCCTAGCTACGTAACACAACGCGCGATCTTTCGCCATGAGATCAGCTGCCCTAACTTCCTGGATCTGTTTATTATTTTAACAGGCTGTGCCGGATCAGGAGCCAAGCGCATCCGGACTGGGCGAAGATCCGCCCAGTCCGGATCTACGACGGCAAAAAGATGGTTTATTCCAGAATCCAGCGCCGGGGGAATAATGGGATCTATAAGAACAAATCCAAGGACGAGCATCGTGGAGCGCTTCTCCTTTAGGAAGGCTATCCAAGGAGACCTTTTCTCTGCGGGATCTTCGCCTGCATTCACCCGGTCGCTCAATAACGGGGAAGGGGGAGATTTCCTGAATAAATCCCGGCCAGCCAAACGATTTAGGGTCTGCAAACCCCACGCAGCCCCCCCGCCCACCCCCGAAAGCGCTTACCGGAGAGGCTCTTCAGCCAGAAAAACACCAGCAACGCCAGGAAGGGCAGGACCCGCAGCAACTTCCGCCAAAGCCTCATCGCGTTCCCACTTGCGGATTTCTCCTCCTACTCGCAGGACTCCGGAGAGAGACTGAGAAGCGTGGAAACGGTTTCCCCCTTATAAGCCGAAATTGCTCCGCCCCAAGCATCGAGTGCACAGCTATGAACCCAGAAACGGAAGCTAAAGCGATTCCGGTGAGAAAAACCAAAGCTTAAGAAAAACCCGCAGGGCTTGCAAAGGAAGAAAGGCGGGGAGTGGGGGGAGAAAACCCTCCTGGGCTTGGAAAAGGGGAAATAAATGGGGGAGCGTTAGGAAAATTGTGGGGGAAACTCCTCATCTTCGGAGGCCGTACAGCGCCTGGCCCAGAGAGCCCCCAAGGCCAGCCATTCTCTCTCAGCCCTAAGAAGGAGGCAATGGCAAACCACTTGTGAAACACCGTCCTAGGGGCTAGTCCAGGCAGTCGCCAGGAATCACAAAAACTGGCTTAGACGGCACCAAAAAGGAGAGGGGGGGGGAGAGAAACAGTGCCAGAGTGAAAGTCGGAGACCCCCCTCAAATCAGGGGTGAAATCCAGCAGGTTCTGGCGAACCGTTAGCAGAAGTTTTGAGCAGTTTGGAGAACTGGCAAATACCACCAATGGCTGGCCCCAGAGTGGGGTGGGAATGGAGATTTTGCAGTATCCCTCCCCTGGGGTGGGGTGGGAATGGAGATTTTGCAATATCCCTCCCTCAGGATATTGCCAAGGTTGGAGAGACCCCTGTTCTAGATTAAAGGCATTCGTTTTATCAAAGCTCCAAAGTTCTTTGTTTTGCAATAAAAACATTTTTAAAATGTCAATTTAAATTGTCAATAATTGAATTGTTTTTCAAAAAATTAAATGCTAGTTTAAAATCCCAACTGTACCCAACCTCAACCACCCTGGGAACAGATCCCTGCCCACCACAGGTGGTATGTGCAATGCAACAAATACTCCATGCGTTGTTTTTTGTGTGTGTGGTTTTCTTTTCCTTTCAAAGGTTTACCGTTTGCTGGATGGAGTTGCACCTGGTTGAACCCCTGTATTGAATGCACAGTCTACATGGAGGAAGTTATGCAGTGGGGTTCCTGAAGGTCCTGGCTGAGATCCAGGTCTTTACAAGATTTTTATAAGCGGCTTAGACCAAAAGGGATGCTTGGCACATTTACTTCTGAATGCTCCACAACTTTTGTTTCTGAGTTGAAGTGACACTCCTGGATGAGTCTAGGGGCACCCAAAGTCTCCCCTCAAAAGATTCCCCATATCAAATATAGGTAGCCCTCGACTTACGACTTCAATTGAGCTCAAAATTTCTGTTGTTATGCAAAACATTTGTTAAGTGAGTTTTGCTCCATTTTATGACCTTTCTCGTCCCAGTTGTGAAGTGAATCACTGCGGTTGTTAAGGCAGTAACAGGGTTGTTAAGCGAATCTGTCTTCCCCCAGTGACTTGGCTGATCAGAAGGCCTCAAAATGGGATCACCTGACCGCAGGACATAGCAACTGTCAGAAGTATGAGTTGTCGAGTGTTTGAATTTTGATCACGTGACAATGTGGGTGCTGCAACGGTCGTAGGTGTGAAAAAAGGTCGCAAGTCACTTTTCGCAGTGCCTTTGAACGGTCACTAAATGAATTGTTGTAAGTTGAGGACTACCTGTATCAAGGTCCTCACCTCTCTTTCCCCCCATCCATTTGCTTTCCTTGTGTCATCCCAGTCAGTGAGGTCGACCACATAGACGGGGGGGGGGGGGGGTGGCTAGCAGGGGGCCTTTTCAAGTAGACGTAACTATCCCAGTCAGGTGTTCTCTGAGTCTCCGTGGCCTTTTCCAGATTCTGCCTCCCTTCAGTTTCTCCTTGGAACTGTGAGAGGGATCTTGAAATCTTAGTGGACAACCAATTAAACATGAGCCAACAGTGTGCAGCAGCAGCCAAAAAAGGCAATGCAATCCTAAATTGCATTAATAGAGGTATAGAATCAAGATCACACGAGGCTTGAAATTTTGGGCTTAGACAACTTAGAACTACACCGTCTTCAGTCTGACCTAAGGGTAGTACACAAAATTACCTGCTACAATGTCCTACCTGTCAATGACCACTTCAGCTTCAACCGCAATAACACTCGAGCACACAATAGATTCAAAATCAAGGTAAACTGTTCCAAACTTGATTGCAGAAAAAACTTTAGTCAATGCCTGGAATGCACGACCTGACTCAAAACTTTACCCCCAAAACTTTAACCATAGACTGTCTATTGTTGACCTCACCCAGGGGTGAAATGTAAAATTTGTTGCTACCGGTTCTGTGGGCGTGGCTTGGTGGGGGGATAATGTGACTGGCTTTTTTCCTCCTCCCAGCCGTTTTGGAAGCTTCCCCCACCCCTCCCCCACTCCCAGCTGTTTTGGGAGGCAAAGGCTTTTTTCCTCCTCCCAGCCATTTTGGAACCTTCCCCCACCCCTCCCCCACCCCCAGCCATTTTGGGAGGCAAAGGCCTTTTTCCTCCTCCCAGCTGTTTTGGAAGCTTCCCCCACTCCCAGCCGTTTTGGGAGGCAAAGGTTTTTTCCCCTTCCCAGCCATTTTGGAACCTTCCCCCACCCCTCCCAGCCGTTTTGGGAGGCAAAGGCTTTTTTCCTCCTCCCAGCCGTTTTGGTGGAACATAGATAGGAACTTATTTCTGATCTTAGACAAACTGGAAAGTTAGTCTAATGTATGGCAACCTTTTTAGGACGGGGTCTGCAACCTTAAATACTCAAAGAGCAATTTGGACCCATTTCCCACAGAAAAGAAAACACCGGGAGCCACAAAACCCTTCCCGTGCCTGACTATTTCTTGAGCGGCCACAAAACTGGCATCCGTAGTTGAATTAAACGTTCTGTTTTCTTCTGACACGTTTCTTTTCTTGGATTTATCCATGGTTGGCCTACCGGGGGTTGAAAAGCTCAATAAATCACATGCCGGCGGGTGTTGCACATTGGTGGTTGTGACGCATAGTTTCAGGTGTGAAAGAGCCACTTACGGCTCCAGAGCCGCATGTTGCTGACCTCTGCTTTAGGAATTTTGGACCTTTTAGGGTTTTAAAAAGTACTGCAAATACTTTGTAAACTAGCAACCCACAGAAAGATAACAAAATTATATGATTTCTACTATGTTTTGGGCCAAAGCAGCACGTGACGGCAACATGGTGCGGCAATTTTGACACCCGTGGTCTGGATGAAGAAGAACCAAATTCAACTCAACTCTGGCAAGACCGGGTGGCACTGGGGTTTTGCTCCCACCTCTGGACCTAATGTTTTGATTCTGGATAGTGTTGCGATGTTATTTGTGTTGCGCTTCCCCAGATTCAACGGATATGCAATATGGGGATCCTCCTGCTCTCAAGGTTCTTGCTCAAAGAGCAGGTAGAAGCCATGGCTCGCGGTAGGGGCAGTGATGGTATTCAGCCGGTTCTGTCCAGATCGCGTGAACCGGTAGCGGCGACTGCAGGAGGCTCCACCCACCCGCCCAGATGTTATGCGTGACTACTGCACATGCACAAAAGGCCGTAGGCATGCGCAGAGGTGGCACATGTGAGCGAAATGATCACACACGCGCACTCTCATTTGCGAACCGGTAGGGAAGGTAAATGAATCTCACCTCTGGGTAGGGGTCTTTGCCCAGATTTGTTTTGTGTAGCAATTGCACAAGACAGAGGCTTTGAGGGTGAAGGTTCGTTCGCTTTGATCAATCCCTGTTTGGATTACTGTACCGTACTCGTCATGGGGCTGCCCTTGAAGACCACCCAAAAAGTTACAACTTGTCCAGAATTCAGTAATGTCTTGTGTTAGGCCCCCTCCTAGATTTGCCCAGATTACACTCCTATTTATGATTGAAATCCTGTTTCCCATTTCTCCATGTTCATCAGCAAAAGCCCATTAAGATGATCAAAAGTAACCCCATAATTATTACAAACTATATCTGCTAAATCCAATTTGAATCCTTTGGATTCTACAATTACATTTTCTTTTCTTTTGAATATATTTTATTAATACATTTTTAATATCACATAAAAAGTTCCATATCTATCTGAACAGCGTGTTCTCTGGACACAATTAATTTTAAGTAGAATTATAATTATAAGCACAAAATAGTAATACAATTAGTTTATCCATCTTATAAAATTTTCAATACAAAAGTTTTTATTATCTTATTAGATTCTAATCTCTGATTCTGTTAGTTAACCATTGGTAAAACAAGTCCCATGTCAAGAAGTATTCTGTTTCTTCCTTTTCTTTTAAGTGTTATAATCTATCCATCTCAGCACATTACAATTACATTTTCTGTATTGCTCTGATCCTCAGCCATAATAACAGTGCTATTGATTAAATGATAAAAGCATCCTGCTTCCAGCATGCTGGAAGGGCAGCTCCTAAGAGTCCGGCCAGAATAGAGTAGAGTAGAGTAGAGTAGAGTAGAGTAGAGTAGAGTAGAATAGAATAGAATAGAATAGAATAGAATAGAATAGAATAGAATAGAATAGAATAGAATAGAATAGAATAGAATAGGAATGTTTTATTTGCCAAGTGTGATTGGACACACAAGGAATTTGTCTTGGTGCATATGCTCTCGGTGTACATAAAAGAAAAGATACGTTCATCAAGAATCATAAGGTACAACACTTAATGATAGTCAGGGTACAAATAAGCAATCAGGAAACAATATCAATATAAATCATAAGGATACAAGCAACAAAATTACAATCATACAGTCATAAGTGGAAGGAGACGGGTGGTGGGAATGATGAGAAGATTAATAGTAGTGCAGATGTAGTAAGTAGTTTGACAGTGTTGAGGGAATTATTTGTTTAGCAGAGTGATGGCATTCGGGAAAAAACTGTTCTTGTGTCTAGTTGTTCTGGTGTGCAGTGCTCTATAGCTTCGTTTTGAGGGTTTTAATTCAGAAGGTTGATCCTCTCTTCTTTTGTTAAGATATTTAATTTAATAGCTGGAACACTAAAATGTATAATGGGCCTGGACACACAGTTGTAGTTAATTGGTTGGAGAGTGCTGGCTCCTGTATGAGCCAATCTATATGATGGGTTGCTGGGTGTAAAGGAAGTTTCTCTTTTTCCTCGCCTTTTTTCTTTTCCGTGTGCTCGGTATACTGTTCGGTGATTGATGATTTACCTCACGATGTAGTGATGTGTCTGACTATCTTGCCTGCTGTAAACATACATGAAGAATACATTTATTTATATAAAGCTACAAGTTCGTGTCAGCATCTCTGACTCCATTTGGACACCGGCGACAAATTCCCTGACATCTTTCCTCTCTCCTCAGGCTGGGACTGTCCATTCGTGCTGCAAAGAGGAGAGAAAAAGCAGGCAGGGTCAGTCTGAGAGGGAGCCATGAGGAGGAATCACACCATCCAGTTCTGAGGGATCAGCAAAGATCAGCCCAGGGAAGGAGCAGAAGCAGCAGCCTCAACAGAGGGACAACTTAACAACTGAAGTCCTGGCACTCCTAAGTGCCCGTCATTAAGTAATCTCCCCAGTTTGTTAAGTAGACAGAGTGAAAAAGCTGCCTCCCCAGTTCAGCTCCATTTCATGCATGGAAGGAAACTCCTCCAACAGGCTGCAGGAATGGAGCTCAGATCTGAAGGAGTTCAACTCTCCTCGGCTGGCAGCTTCTTTTGATTGGCCCCCAGAGATGAGAGGGAGTCCTCTTGGCAGGCAGCAGCAGTTTGCAACCTTTTCTGCCCGGTTCCCCATTAATTTTTTGGGGAAGCCAGCAGATACCTTTGCAAATGGCAATCATATGATCGCGGGGCAATTGGCAACTCATCATAAATACAAATAAGTTGCAAGCATCCAGATCATGATCATGGGAGCACAAGAGCGGTGGTACAATTTTTGCCACTGCTAGACTGTATGACCCTTTCCAAGGCTGTTATAATCCCAGACCAGACTGTTCAATAAACAGTTATCAGTTGAGAATTACCTGTACCTATCCTCTGTCCACAGAAATCCTGGTTTCACCAGAATCAGACAAAAAGGGGTGTATTAGGAGGCAGAATTGTGAGGGTTCTCCCTCTTTTCATTCCCCCAACCTTCAAACCCTGCTGTAAGATGTAAAATTGGTTCATACAGAAGCAACTTCCTCCAGCTTACCCTGGCCTGAATTGTGATTTCCTGGAAAAGAAAGAAAAGAAAATGGAGATGTCAGCTCTTTTTGACTTTAGGTTCTTCCTTCTCCCCCCCCCCCCCCAATCTTTATTGTCAGTGCACAACATATGTACAATGAGATTGGTTGAGCTCCCTCAGTGCACTCCCCCCTCCCCCACACAATACAATTCACAATGAAGACAGAAAATCCCTAACCCAATAAATTGTATTAACTGTTGTGACCAAGGCCCAAGTAGTGATTACCAAACACAATTCAGTCCTTAACAAACTTATTTTATTAAAACAACTGAGAATTAATTCATTCTCAGCTTAGTCCAAAACAAAATTCTTAATAACCAGTCCGTAGGCCTTATCACCAATCTTTGATGTCTTTGACAACCTGCCAAAGGCTTTTCTTGGCAAAAACACCCCACAAAGTTCAAGAGACGCTGACAAGAAGCACAGGAATCAACGTTGCTTTTCTACAAAGAACCCAATGGCTCGTTGCTGCTCTTTTTAAGCCTTAAGGGAGTGTCCAATCATCTGTCCTTACTCCCAAGTTGTCCTTTTTTCTTCAGTTGCTCTTGCCTTCTGGAAGCTCTTCACATGCGTGCACTAGGGACAGGCTCCTCTTGTTCCTCTGCCTCTGCTGTCCGCCTCTGGAATCCACGCATCGCTCCCAGATGGCCCTGGCCCCATCTCTGCCTCCAACGCAGAGCCCACGTCTGGGCCTTCCCCTAACTCCAGGACTGGCCTATTGTCCTCCTCGGCCTCCTCACTGTCCGACTCTGCTGCCAGGTCCGCAGGCTGCTGGCGGACCACATTAACAACCACCCAATCCTATTGCACCAGTGTGAACATGTTACATGTTGCGCTGGCCCTGCAAGTCCATCGTACTACATAGTTATGATGTTATTTCGCATTCAGGAGTCTGACAGCCCCCGGATAAAAACTGTTCTTCAGCCTGTTCCTGCGGCTGGCTATGCTTCTATATCTTCTTCCCGATGGTAGGAGGATAAAGAAATGGTAACCAGGGTGAGAGTCACCCCTGAGGATTTTCCTCACTCTTCTAAGGCAGCGAGCCCTAGCGATCTCATCTAGTGGTATCAGGGGACAGCCCACAATGTTTTGTGCTGTGCTCACCACCCTCTGTAATGCTTTTCTATCCGTGGCTGTCAGACCACCATGTCATACCGTGATGCAATAAGTGAGGACGCTTTCTATTGTGGACTGGTAAAAGGAAGTCATCAGTTGTTGTTCCACCCTGTTTTTATCAAGACCCTAAGGAAATGGAGTCTGTTAGGCCTTCCTGGCCACCTGGATCATGTTGTTTTTCCAGGTAAGGTCTTCGCTGAGGTGGACTCCAAGGAATTTAAAGGAGAAAACTCTCTCTACACAGCCCCCCTCGACGTAAAGTAGGGCAGGTTCCCCTCTCTTCCTCCAGAAGTCCAACACCATCTCCTTGGTCTTGCTGATGTTGAGGTGCAGGTTGTTTTTTACGCACCATGTGGATAGTTTTTGAACCTCCCCCCTGTACGCTGTTTCATCTCCACCTGTAATAAGACCCATTACAGTGGTGTCATCTGCGAACTTAATGATCACAGTGGATGGGTCAGACGATACACAATTATGTGTGTACAGTGAATTACAAGTAGGGACTAAGCACACAGCCCTGTGCGGAGCCAGTGCTGAGCTTCAGGGAAGTGGATATGACAGACCCAACCCTCACTGTTTGTGGCCGGTCCCTCAGAAAGTCTTTGATCCAGTTGCAGATGGAAGAGGGAAAATCCAAGTCAGTCGGCTTTTCGATAAGGATGCTTGGCAGAATGGTATTTAAGGCCGAACTATAGTTTATGAAAAGCATCCTGACATAGTTCCTGGATTTCTCCAGATGTCTCGCTACAGAATATAAAGCAGTAGCTATAGCGTCGTCTGTCGACCTATTCCCACTGTAGGCAAAGCAAACTGATGTTTATCGAAGTGTGGGAAGTATGTGCTAAGGTTGTGATGGCGAACCTATGGCATGCGTGCCACAGGTGGCACGCATAGCCATATCAGTGGGCACGCGAGGTCAGCTCCAGCACGCATGTGCGTGCCGGCCAGCTGATTTTCGGGCCTTCTGGGCTGTTTCTGTCAGGGAGTTTATTGATCCCATCCTGGCTCTGGGATAATCGCACCCTGGTTTAGAGATTTGAACCGAGGCTTCTCCTTGAAAGTATACATTAAGAAAATAAAACCCGAAGAAGTATTTCTAAGAAAACTCATTTTATTGTAAAAGTAAAAATAAAGATAACTCCTATTAGCTAATTGGCTACCTAATTAGCTACATCTTGGCAGCGTTCCTGCCTCACCTCTTGGCAGGAGAACAAAGGAGGAAGAAGGCTAGAAAAGGAATGCACGCTTGCGCACTTAATACTGATAACAAAACTTGGCAAAACTACAGTAAGCCTATTAGACCAAAAATGACAGCTCAGCTGGGAAATACAAGAACCCAGTGACAGTTTCCTGCCTCCATAGGGCCTGGGGGTGGGTGGGGAAGGCCCATTTTTCTCTCTCACCTGGCTCTCTCTAGGAGTCTCTGGAGGCTGGGGACAGCAAAAAACATCACTTCCTGTCCAACCAAAAGTTGGGAAATGGGCTGTTTTCACCCTCCCCAGATGCATAGAGAGGATCTGGAGCCAGGTAAAAGAGAAAAACGGGCCTACCGGGCCGTCGCGTGCTGGGAGTGGGGGGGAGTCGCGCACGCATGCGTGGGGTGCATAGAATTATGGGTGTGGGCACACCCGTGCGCAACCCCCACCCCCATCCCCTCCTGGCACGCGATGGCAAAAAGGTTAACCATCACTGTCCTAAGGTGTTGGAGGACCAATCTTTCGAAGCATTTCGTCACTACAGACGTTAATGCGATGGGTCTGTAGTCATTTAGGCAGTTAATTATTTTTTTTTAAATTTGATTTATATGCCGCCCTTCTCCGGAGACTCAGGGTGGCTTACAATGCGCTAAGCAATAACCTTCATACTTTTGTATATTTATACAAAGTCAGCTTATTGCCCCCACAAACTGGGTCCTCAATTTACCTACCTTAGAAAGGATGGAAGGCTGAGTCAACCTTGAGCCTTGGTGAGATTCGAACCTGCAATAATTGCAGGCAGCTGATGTTAATAACAGGGCTTTAGACCACTGTACTATCCAAGGCTCTTGCTGTTTTCTTCCGGACTGGGACAATAGTAGCTGGTTTCAAGCATGATGGAACACTGGCCGTTTGCAGGGAGATGTTAAAGATCCTTGCCAGGACCCCTGCTAATTGATCGGCACAATTCTTTACCACTATCCCCAGCACCACACCTGGGTCTGCAGCTTTGCAAGGATTCACAGCCTTCAATACAGCTCTCACTTGGTGTTCGTAGAGAGTGGGTGGCTCACATGGCTTCCCTCACATACACAGTAACACACACAAACGTATCCAGACAGTTTCAACCAAACAATGGCCTAAGGCAGGGGTCCTCAAACTTGGCAGCTTTAAGACTTGTGGACTTCAACTCCCAGAATTCTCCAGCCAGAATTCTCTCTGGCTGGAGAATTCTGGGAGTTGAAGTCCACAAGTCTTAAAGCTGTCAAGTTTGAAGACCTCTGGCCTAAGGGAAAGAATTCTTTTCATTTATGTATCTCCACAAAGAGCAAAAGTTCAACAATTCTTCAGTCAGAGGGCACCGCCCATGTGAGGATAGATATCCAGGTCATGCTTGCCCCAAAGGTGCTTTTTTTCAAGAGGCAACTGGACTTTCTGGTTTTTCTTTGAAGATGTTTCTCTTCTCATCCAAGAAGCTGCTTCAGCTCTTACTGGCTGGCGGCTTTCCATTCCCCACCATCCAGTAAGAGCTGAAGAAGCTTCTTGGATGAGAAGCGAAATGTCTTCAGAGAAAAACCAGAAAGTCCAGTTGCCTCTTGAAAAAAGCACCTTTGGGACGATAGATATGGCTGCAACGTTTCTTTCTCCTTGCCAGTTCATACTTAGAGAGCCTTGTGGTGGAGACCAAGAGGAGATCCAGCTAGCATCTACCAAAGCTCCTTATTTAAAAAATGCCTCCTTTTGTTCACTACTTTTATGGATCTTCCTGACCATGTTATAGGCAAATCTATCTTTTCTGCCTTTTAAGAAAACAGAGCAGCTTCTCAGCCAGAAGGATCATCCAGACAGGATCATCGCCTCATCTTTTTGAAAATTCCTTGTATCAGATATTCCTCCTTGGGGGCAATGATAGGTTTCAACCAGTGTAACAACCGGTTTGCTCTGCGCAAGCGCACTGCATTTCAGAACAGCTGAGGCACGGCAATCTGCTCTGGCACACCTATCAGCTGGCTAAAAACGAACGAATATAGGTAGGTATGACGCAGGGGTGGGTGGGAGGGCCCAGCTGACGCCAGCTGATGGTCGAAGTGAACCGGTTCGCTCTCAGCTCACCATCGGAGCTACTGGCTCGCACGAAATGGGGCAAACCGGTAGAAACCCACCACTGCTTGGGGGGGTCTCTATTCCCTAGAACAGCCTGACTGTAATGAAAAGGGAACCCAGCTTTCTCGGCTTAGTTTTTGGGAGAAAGACAGAGACATCACAACTCTGCAGCTTCAGGAGATGCTTTTGTGTTTGGGCACGCGCGCGCGCGCACACACACACACAATGCTAGCTCTGATCCCAGCTCAGAATTGGAGCTAATGTGTAAAGTTCATAAATCATCCACTTTCTGTCTTGTAGACATAAAGTTGAGTCAAGACTGAAGTCCGCAAAAGAGGCCAAGATTTTAGATGCTCCCCAAAAGGACTGGGAAAACACAGGGGGATGAAGCCCAGAAGATCCTCAAAGGGACTCAGGAGGATTTCTCTATCTTCCTTCAATCACCCCTCCCAAAAAAGAATACTTACTCAAGAATATCAAACTCCCAACAATCACACACGCCAGGACAAGAGCAGCCGCAGCACAGCCGATGATGAGGCCGAGGTTGGATTCTGGAACTGAATTGGGAGAAAGAGCAGATAATCAAAGGAGAACCCCAAACAATTATCCCAATTAGACTTAATTTAGCCAAAGGAATAGAAATTCCTCAAAAAGTCCAAGGGGCTTCACTTCATGTTCCTCAAACTGTAGCATGAAGACGGCCTGCTAACCATTGTTTTAATATATCCCTGATAGTCAAATAATGTGTACGCTTCTTTCTTAGAACAGCAATTGGTTGGCGTGGCATGGCTTGGTGGGCATGGCTTGCTGGGTGTGGCAAGAGAAGGATACTGCAAAATCCCCATTTCCTCCTGATCATCTGGGACTCGGGAGACAGAGAATAGATGGGGGTGGGGCCAGTCAGAATTTTTACTACCGGTTCTCCGAACTACTCAAAATTTCCGCTACCGGTTCTCCAGAACTGGTCAGAACCTGCTGAAACCACCTCTGCTCTGATGGCAAAAAAAAAAAAGTCAAGAGTGGTAGCCCTTCTTTCTTTATGTATTTCATGAAGTCGGCTGCGGTTCACTGATTTTAATAAAAATTGGCATTCGGAAAAGGGATCATGAGGGTTTCCGGTTGATGTCATTGTGCTAACAAGATGAGCATGGAAATCGCTCCTGCCTCACTCTTGTAAACTTCTTAGCCTGGGTGGCTTTTGTGCCGGCAACAGCCCCGGAGAAGCGACTGTATGCGGAGAGGAGCAATAGCGTGCATGTGGAGTGGCAACCCGGCACGCAAAGGCGAATCTCTCCTGTCACAGGCTGGGAAGACAGCACTAGTCATGGCGGCCCCAAAATGATGACTACCCCCATATTGGAAGGGAAACCCGATCGCAGGTGGGCAAGGAGCCCCTTCTCTAATTTAAATTACTTTACTTTGGGACGGATCTTTGATCCTTTTGATCCCCCTACTTTGATTGTTCATGGTGGCGGAAAAAGAGTTAACTTGAGTGCCATTCTTTCGATTGGAGCTGAGACGGGGAAAGCGGCTGTTCGTTTATTATACCATGAACTCTTTGGCCACTACTGAGCTGAGCTGATCGAAAGAAACATCGTGGAAAAGGATTTGTATCTGATTGCTGGAAAGTTTCTGGGTGGATCACCCCCCTCCCTCTCATTGATGGATGGTGTTTACTCTTGACTTCTTTGTGGATTAAGAATCGTGATTGAAGGGACAGATTTATCCCCCTGCAGAGCTTTTCTCTTCCGGCTTTCTGTTTGATCATTATTGAGTGTGTGGAATAGCAACCTGCTTCCCTCCAGTGGTGAACTTTAAAATTACAATATACACTGAGTTTCCAGAAGAGTAGAGATCTGAATTTGCTTTTACATTTGACTGAATGAATTACCCCCATTGATGATTACCCTTACTGACTAAATTTGATTCGAAAGTTTCAGAATATAATTTATTTCTGGTTGGCTAATTTAAAGTTGTTGTTTTTTTGATTAGGTAATTAACTAAATTAATACTGAAATAGACTAAATATTGGATTAAGTTATATTGTTTGGTGATCAATTATTTTGGCGAATCGCTGTAAACAGAACTGATTATATAATTATTATAATTAAATTTGAAAGCGATCGGCCATATTTCTACAAGCAAGATGTCGAGTGCGACAATCGTGACAACCACAAAAGTTGGGGGGAAAGTTTTGACACTCCCAATGGTTGCTACTCCTGTCACACCTACATCCTCATTCTCATCCTCTAAATCTTTGGATGATCTGGCTGCTGCAGGGAAACCTCCATCGTTATCAAATCTACAGAACTTGCTGCAGGCAAAGTATGAGGTGATGACAAAAAACCAAGAAGTTATCCCCCAAAACTTAGAGGACTTAACATCAGATCTTAAAGGGGAGTTTGGAGCTGTCAGAAATGATATCAAAATGTTGAACGAGAGATTGGAAGGTGTGCAGGGTGCGTTAGCACAACAGGATTGTAAAGTACAAGATGTAGAGAAGAGAGTGGGACGATGTGAGGAGAGACTGGATGAGAATGAAAGAGAGCAGTTCTCGGTGAATAGGGCCCTCGAAGAAGAAATTGTTTTTCTTGAGATGGAAAGATCAGCTTTTTACCTGAGGATACAAAATGTGGTGGAAGAACGGGGGGAGCCTCTAAGAGATATAATGGCAGACATTCTGGCTGGGATTTTGGAGATAGCTAAGGAAGATGTTCAGAGAGATATTGATGACGTTTTTCGTGTACATATGAGCTACGCCAGGAGGCAGAAACTCCCGATAGAGGTCCATGTTAGATTATCCAAGAAAGCACTTAGGGAAGAAGTGATTTTGAAGTCCAGAGACAAAACGGTAACATATAAAGACAAACATGATAATTCTGAAACAACTCCCCAGACGAGTACGGGAACTACGGCGAAATTATCATTTCTTAACTGCTCAACTAAGAAAACATAAAGTGCTATACAGGTGGCTATTACCGGAAGGGTTACAATTTACATGGGCAGATAAAAAAGTGAGAATTGACAACCTTAGAGATGCCAGAGATTTTCTTATCAAATATATGAACCCCTTACAATCAGATGTGGGAGAAGAGTCAGAGAGCAAGAGCGGGGAAGAATTATTAGAGGAGGAAGAGAGAGGGGAACTAGAACAGCTAGACGGGAGAAAGAAAGGAAGAGGACAGAAACAAATACAGGCAGAGATAGGAGCTGAGGGACTGAGCCAGAGAGAAACAAGGCAAACAAAAAAGAAACTCCAATTAGAAGGCAAGTAAGGGCAACAGAAGGGAGAAGGGATGGGGGAGGAAATTCGTCTATTGTCAGTTAATGTCAATGGGCTGAATAGCCCAAATAAGAGAAAAAAGATTTTTAACAAATTAATAAAAGCACGTCTGAATATAATATGCCTTCAAGAAGTACATGTGAAAAGGGATCATCTTTATTTATTGAATTATACCAAATTGGGTCAATTATATACATCTTTAGCGGAAACTAAAAAAAGAGGAGTAGCTATTTATGTCCAAAGGCATATAAACTCGAAATTAATTTTTGCAGATGAAGAAGGGAGACTTCTAATGATTGAAGTAGAAATTTGTTGTAAAAAATGCTTACTGGTTTGTATTTATGCACCCAATGGGAATCAGAAAGACTTTTTCCAGAATCCCTATAGTAAATTGGTAGAATATGACTATCCACACATTTGTGTAGTGGGGGACTTTAACGCCATAGATGATAAAGATAAAGACTATATATCTGGAAACAGGAAACAGGAGGGGAAAAAGAGCTCTGTAAAGAAAAGATTGCCTATTATTTGCCATCAAATACAAGAGGAATTTGAACTCAAAGACATTTGGAGGGAAAAACATCCAGAAGATAGACAGTACACAAACTTCTCCACCAGGCACTCATCTTGGTCACGGATAGATGCGGTTTGGATGTCGGGGGAATTGCGGCAGGGAACACAGAAAATAGAGATAGGTGTCAATGAGTGGGCAGATCATAATCCACTTTGGATATCATGGGGAGGTTTGAAAGCAAGGCCTAGGTGGAGAATGGATGTGAGGGTCCTCAAAGATGAACAATTCCTAATTTATGTAAAGAAGGAGATGGGGTTTTTTTCCAGGAAAATAATAATGAAGATGCGAACTTTTTAAATGTATGGGAAACAGCTAAAGCAGTGTTTCAGGGTTTACTGATAAATTATACAGCAGGGAAACGGAAGAAGGAGAAGGCTAAATGAGACAAATTATTAGAAGACCTGACAAGAAGTGAGACTGCGTTGCAACAGGACCCAAACAATAGAGAACTTAATATGAATTTGAAATTAGTGCAACACCAAATTAACTTACTAGACCAAGAGAATTTAGAAAAAAAAATTAGGTGGATGAAACAACGACAATTTGAAAATGCAAATAAACAGGGAAGATGGCTTACATACCGATTAAAAAAAGAAAAAGAAAAGAGTAGAATTCACAATTTGAGAGATGGAAATGGTGATTGGATCACAGGGGAAGAAGGGAAGAAAAGAATAGCGCAGGAATTTTATACCGACTTATATAGAAAAGAAGATAAACCTAATCAGGAAATAAGAAGAATATGACTTACCCAAAATATCGGATATGTCTAGGGAAATACTGGACAGGGAGATAATGGAAAGGGAAATTGAAAGGGTTATGGGAAAACAAAAAACAGGGAAGACTCCCGGTACAGATGGTCTCCCGATAGAATATTATAAGGCACTTTGGGAAATCTTAAGCCCTTATATGACAGATCTATTTAATGGGGTAATCCGGGAGGGAAAAATCCTGAATTCCTGGTCAGAAGCATTAATAACCCTCTTGCTGAAGGATAGTAGTGATTTATCCCTAATCCAGAATTATAGACCTATTTCGCTCCTTAACGCAGATTACAAACTATTTGCAACAGTATTAGCAGAGAGGCTAAAAGGTTTCCTAAGTCAATTTATACATGACGATCAAAATGGTTTCTTACCCTGTAGGCAGATTAGAGATAATGTGAGAATAATCATGAATGTTTTGGAACATTATGACACTCACATTGATAAACAATTGGCTTCGGTTTTTGTGGATGCGCAAAAAGCCTTCGACCGAGTGAGCTGGAGTTTTTTAGTGGGCTTATTACAACATATGCAATTCGGGGAAAGGTTTATCCGGGCAATTCAAACTATTTATTCGAAGCAGTCTGCTAAAATCTTAATTAATGGAGATGTATCTGAACAAATCTACATCGAGAAAGGAACTAGACAGGGGTGCGCGCTTTCTCCGTTGTTATTCATCCTAACATTAGAACCCTTATTGAGGGAAATTAGGTGCAACTCGGGGATAAAAGGACTGCATATTAAGAACCAACAATATAAGGTACAAGCATATGCCGATGACTTAGTATTTATATTGCAGGATCCTATTCTATCGGGCCCGAATTTGATCTATGAGTTAGAAAAATACGGAAATGTAGCAGGCTTAAAAAAAAACAAGGAAAAAACTAAGGTCATCATTAAAAATTTGACAACAAAGCAGGAGAAGGAACTAGAAGCAAATTTGGGATTTCAAATTGTCAATAAATTACAATATCTAGGTATTATATTAACAGCCAAATGCTCAACAATCAAAGAAGATAATTATGTGAAATTAATTCAATGAACAGAACAGGACTTAGAGAAATGGAAGAACCTTCAGACATCTCTATTAGGTAGGATCGCGATTATAAAATCCTATATCCTCCCAAAATGGACATATTTATTTTATGCAGCACCAGCTAGATTAGACAACATTTTTTTAAAAAAAGCTAAATCAATGTGTCCTTAAATTTATATGGCAAAATAAAAAGCCCAGAATTAAACTTAAAATGTTTCAAGAGGTGAAAGAAAGAGGGGGATTCGGCTTACCAAAATGGGAATATTATTATCAGGCTGCAAATTTAGTTTGGATAAGGGAATGGATCCTGCTGAGAAGACGACGGTTGTTGATTCTGGAAGGTTCGGGATTACAACAGGGTTGGCACTATTTTCTTTGGCAAGATAAGGTTAAAAAACATATGAGCTTTGCAGGTCATTATGTAAGGAACATTTTAATTGAAACATGGAGAAAAATTAAAGGTAAATTCTACTCCTCCACCCCGTCTTGGTTGGTCCCACTAGAAGCTGTAACATATAGCTTGCTCTACAATAAAGAAAAACACCTGTCTTACCGGGAGCTGTTGGATGCCCAAGGCTGTTTAAAAACAAGAACTGAGTTAGACCTTCAAGGAATAGAATTGGACTGGTGGTCTTATGCCCAAATCAGCTCTAAACATAAGAAAGACAAGGAACAAGGTGGTATAGATATGACCCAGCAAGAAATAGATAATATTATACTAGGAAAGGAGGAAAGAATGTTATCCAAGATTTATAAACTCTTAATAAACTACTGGATAGGGGATGAGGTAGTTAAAGATTCAATGATTGCCTGGGGGAGAAATATTGGCTACTCAGTTGAGTTGGTAAAATGGGAAGTAATATGGACGAAACAATTGAAACTCCTGATGGCAACCACTTACAAAGAAAACTTGTATAAGATGGTGTATAGATGGCATCTCCCTCCTGCCCGACTATCCAAAATGTTTCCAGGACTCTTCCCAAACTGTTGGAAATGTGGGGAGATAGGTACTTATTTTCACGTATGGTGGACCTGCCCCAAGGTAATTGAGTTTTGGAGACTTATACAGGGATGGATATTAGAAATCACTGGATATAAATTACAATTGAAACCAGAATACTATCTATTAAATATCAGGCCAGATAAGATAGGCATGAATACATGGTGTTTGATTGTATATATCACAACTGCAGCAAGAATATGTTTTGCTCAATATTGGAAGGGGAAAGACCTACCGGCTGAAGATTTGATTTTGGGAAAAATTATTGAATATGCGGAAGCTAACAGGTTAACAAAAATTTTGAGAGATCAAAAGGATTCTGTATATTTTCAATGTTGGAACCAATGGTATATTTGGTTGAATAATAGAATAAAAAGAAGATAAGGTTAGTGTAGATTTTATATCTTATTTGTATATTTTGACTGAAGTTATTATATTGTGTAAAGCTCCCGTCGTGATCTGTATGTGAATAAATACTTTGTTTGTGAAGAAATAAATAAAAAAAATTAAATTACACACGGTCACTCACGCCCTCGTCACCTCTTGCCTGGACTATTGTAATGCTCTCTACATGGGGCTCCCCTTGAGGAGCACTCGGAGGCTCCAACTGGCGCAGAGTGCGGCTGCGCGGGTGGTGATGGGAGCGACGTGGCGCTCCCATGTTACTCCTCTCCTGCACGAGCTGCACTGGCTCCCGGTGGTCTTCCGGGTGCACTTCAAGGTGTTGGTTACCACCTTTAAAGCGCTCCATGACTTAGGACCCGGGTACTTACGGGACCGCCTACTACCACCAATAGCCTCCCACCGACCGGTACGCTCCCATAGAGGGGGGCTCCTCCGGGTGCCGTCAGCCAAACAATGTCGGCTGGCGGCCCCCAGGGGGAGAGCCTTCTCTGTGGGGGCACCCACTATCTGGAACGAGCTCCCCCCGGAGTTACGGAGGATCTCGGATCTTTGTGCCTTCCGCCGTGAGCTAAAAACTTTCCTGTTCCACCAGGCGGGCCTGGCCTAATTCTTCCCTTTTTCCCTTCTTTTGTAAAAATAATTTAGAAATTTTAAATTGTAAATATTTTAATATTTGGGGTTTTAATATTTTATAATTGGGATTTTAAATATTGGGGCCATTGTTTAATTCGGTTTTATTTGGCTTTTAAATTTTGTATGTATGTTTTTTACTTTTGGCTGTTCACCGCCCTGAGTCCCCTCAGGGAGAAGGGCAGTATATAAATCTAAATAAAATAAATAAATAAATAAATAAATAAATACAATATGGGAAAAAAAGGAAAAGGGATCATGAGACACTTCCTGATTTTTGTACTTCGAGAATTCTAACCAAAGAAAATCTTTTTCGGGCGTCCGGCATAACTGCTGCTCCTTTGCTGGAGGCAGGAAAAAGGGGATGGACAGAGGCTAAGAGAGGATCTAGGGATTTCATCAGGAATGGTCAACTCTTGTGGTGGGATTTGTTGCTTCCTTTACATCAGTGGAATCCAATTCTATGGATCCAGTTCAACCTCCTACATGGGAAAAAAACCAAAACAATTAGAACTCAACTTCACATTTGGATACAGCTGGGGTCAGAATTCTTTTCCACAATCCTCAAGCCTGAAAGAGACCCCACCCTTTCCCTCTCACCCTTCATGGCCACATCCAGAGGCTCCCGCAGGCCGACATGCTCCACATGGCATCGACAACGGTCCCTCTCTTTGGGATCGATCTGAATGCTGAGCCAGTAGTGGTAGGTCCCATCCGCGTTGGGGGCCACAGTCCCATGGAGGGTGTCCTGCAGCCAGACCTCCCTGTCCCTCCTCCAGGAGGCATTGATCGCCCTGGGATAAAAGCCGTGGACCCGACAAATGTGACTTTCCATCCCATCTTCGGCCTCCATCCTTCTGCTCACCGTCACCACTGGGGTCTCTGCAGAAACGGCATCACCAGAATTAACTCTGAGCCTCTCCAGAACCTGGAAGGGGGATGAGAAACCTGAAGAGGCAGAAAACTCTCCCAGTATTTGGTTTTAAATCAAGGTTTTAACACACTATGGTGTGGTAGACCTTATGGTGGTAGACTTTAGGAGAAACCCTCCCATACTTCCACCTCTCACAACACTAGACAACACAGTATCAACAGTAGAGACCTTCAAATTTCTAGGTTCTACCATATCGCAAGATCTAAAATGGACAGTTAACATCAAAAACGTCATCAAAAAAGCACAACAAAGAATGTTCTTTCTGCGCCAACTCAGGAAGCTCAAACTGCCCAAGGAGCTGCTGATCCAGTTCTACAGAGGAATTATGGAGTCTGTCATCTGCACCTCTATAACTGTCTGGTTTGGTTCTGCAACCCAACAAGAGAGACACAGACTTCAGAGGATAATTAGAACTGCAGAAAAAACAATTGCCACCAACCTGCCTTCCATTGAGGATCTGTATACATGAGTCAAAAAGAGGGCTGTGAAAATATCCTGAAATTGTTTCAATTTCTACTCTCAAAAAGATGCTATAGAGCACTGCACACTAGATGGCATGCAGCGAAGAGGGGGTTGAGGGCTTTTTTATTCAAATTTTTAACGAAATTTTTAAGGGGACCTGGGAGGAAGACCAAGGGGTTTGGGGGGGGAGAACCCACTAAGGTCGGAGCAGAGCCCGGTACAGGGGGACGGTTTGGAGGGCGCAAGACGAGGGACTGGGGAAGGGTTGGAGGGCCATCCGGAGGAGGAATTTCCCATCAGCACGGTGAATGGGAAGGGCAGATATGGCGGGAGCAGGGGACCACATCATCTGCCGGGGACGCGTACCTACTATTTGAGAGCAATTGTGCGCCCCAGTCCCCAAGACTCCTCTCAGATACTAGGTGGCTTAGATACTCAGGACCTGGGCCTCCGGCTGATACTATGCAATGCCAGGTCCGTGGTAAATAAGGCCTCCCTTATCCACGATCTCATACAAGAGGGGGGAGCGGACCTGGCAGGTATTACTGAGACCTGGTTGGGCCCGGAGGGAGGGGTCCCCCTGGTTGAGATGTGTCCACCGGGCTTCAGAGCATTCCATCAGCCGAGGGCCCAAGGGAGGGGCAGGGGGGTGGCGGTTATTATTAACCCAGGGCATTTGCCCAGATACGTCTGGTGCGCCAGTTGCGTCCCTACTTGGACCGAGATGCCCTACGCACAGTTACTCACGCGCTGGTCACCTCACAGATTGACTACTGCAGCGCTCTCTACATGGGGCTGCCCTTGAGGACCACTCGGAGGCTTCAGCTGGTACAAAATGCAGCCGCGCGGGTTGTGATGGGAGAATCCCGATACTCCCATGTTACACCTCTCCTGCGCGGTTTGCATTGGTTGCAAGTTGCCCTCCGGGTGAGATTCAAGGTGCTGGTGATGACCTACAAAGCCCTACATGGCCTAGGACCAGGATATTTGGCGGACCACTTACAGCCAGTAACGATATCCCATCGCCTGGTTCACACCCATAGAGAGGGCCTACTCAGGGTGCCGTCAGCTAGAGAGTGGCGGCTGGCGACCTCCAGGGGTAGAGCCTTCTCGGTGGGCACCCCCACCCTCTGGAATCAACTTCCCTTGGAACTCCGATTAGCGCCTGACCTTCGCACCTTCCGCCGTGAATTAAAAACTTGGTTGTTTAATTCCCTTGACCTGGACTGATAATGGGGTTTAAAGGGTTAATTTTAAATTTTTAAATTTTAGACTTTATTTTATATTGTGGCTTGTTTTTATTATTGTGAGCCACCCTGAGTCCATTGTGAGATAGGGCGGCATATAAGCCGAATAAATAAATAAACAAACAAACAAATAAATAAATAAATAAATAAATAAATAAATAAATAAACAAACAAACAAGGTCTTGGTCCGAGGGAAACCACTGTGCCACAGATTGCCGGATGTGAATCCCTCTTTGTGAGATGGGGTCATGGGGCTCAGATGGGCCTGTTGCTCACGTACCTGGCTCCCTGTCGCGTGGCAACGGCCCTGCTCGAGCTACTCGACGTGATAGCCACAGTGGCAGTTGATACACCCAGGCTCATGGTCATGGGTGATTTCAATCTGCCATCCGTTGGTGAAACATCTGAGATGGCTCGGGAGTTCCTGGCTTCCATGACGGCCATGGACCTGACCCTGTTAGTTCATGGCCCCACCCACAGGGAGGGTCACACTCTGGACTTGATTTTTGTCTCTGGCCAGTGGTTGAGTGGTCTTGTTATAGGGGATATAGACATGGAACCCTTGTCATGGTCAGACCACTCGCTCCTTCGCCTAGATCTTCGAACCGCTACACCCCGCCGCAGGGAGGCGGAGCTTAAAAGATGGGTCTGCCCCAGGCGCCTGATGGATTCTGATAGATTCCAGATGGAGCTTGGGCCATTTCCTGAGGTTCTAGCACATGACTCGGTCGAGGACCTGGTGGCGGCCTGGGATCGGGCCGCTAGTGGGGCCTTGGATCGAATCGTGCCTTTGCGGCCTCTGACCCAGTGCCGATCCCTCATGGCGCCTTGGTTTACTGGGGAGCTGAGGGAGATGAAGCGCCGGAAAAGATGCCTGGAGAGTGGTTTGAGGGCCAGTCTCGCCGAATCCGATCGAATACTGGTAAGGTCGCATATTAAGACCTACCTAGTGGCAATAAAAGCGGCAAAGTCTAATTACTTTTCTGCTCTTATTGCGTCATCAGAGAATCATCTGGCGGCCCTGTTCAGGGTGACCCACTCCCTGCTTCAACCGGGAGTGCAGGAGGACCCCCTGGAGGGCAGGGCTGAGGATTTCAGACGATATCTGTATGACAAAATCGCTCAGATCCGGGGGGATTTGGACTCTGACTGGGTAGATCCGGGCAGGGTGACAAGGAATAGTCTTGAGAATGTTACCTGGGAAGAGTTTGACTCTGTGACTCCGGATGATGTGGACAGGATTTTGGGGAGACTTAATGCGGCCACATGTTTACTGGACCCGTGTTCCTCCTGGTTAGTACTGGCTTCCCGGGAGATTACACGAGGCTGGCTCCAGGGAATTATCAACGCTTCGTTGAGTGAGGGTCACTTCCCCGCTACCTTGAAAGAGGCGGTGGTGAGGCCTCTCCTCAAGAAGCCCTCCCTGGACCTGGCAGTACTGGCTAACTACCGTCCTGTCTCCAACCTTCGCTTTGTGGTGAAGGTTGTTGAGAGTGTGGTCGCACGATAGTTTCCACAATTCCTGGAGGAAACGTCTTATCCAGATCCATTCCAGTCGGGTTTTAGGCCTGGGTACAGCACAGAAACGGCATTGGTCGCATTGGTTGATGATCTCTGGAGGGCTTGGGATAGGGGTTGCTCCTCTGTTCTGGTCCTATTAGATCTCTCAGCGGCTTTTGATACCATTGACCATGGTATCATGCTGCACCGGTTGGAAGAGTTAGGGATGGGGGGCACCATGTTACAGTGGTTCTCCTCCTTTCTCTCCGACCGGTCACAGTTTGTGTTGGCAGGGGGGCAGAGGTCGACCTCGAGGCCTCTCATTTGTGAAGTGCCACAGGGGTCGGTCCTCTTGCCCCTTTTGTTCAACATTTATGTGAAGCCGCTGGGTGAGATCATCTGTGGCTTTGGGGTGAGATACCACCAGTATGCTGATGACACCCAGCTGTACATCTCCACCCCAGGCCACCCCAACGATGCCCTTGAAGTGATGTCCCAGTGCCTGGAGGCTGTGCAGATCTGGATGGGGAGGAACAAGCTCAAGCTCAACCCTTCCAAGACTGAGTGGCTGTGGTTCCTGGCATCCTGATATAGTCAGCTGACTCCATCGCTGACTATCGGGGGTGAGTCTTTGGCCCCCGCAGAGAGGGCGCGCAATCTGGGAGTCCTGGATACGCAGCTGTCCTTGGCGGAACATCTGACGGCTGTAGCCAGGGAGACCTTTTGTCAGGTTCGCCTGATTCGCCAGTTGCGCCCCTTTCTTGATCAGGATTCCGTGTGCACAGTCACTCGCCCTCGTCACCTCTTGCCTGGACTACTGCAACGTTCTCTACATGGGGCTCCCCTTGAGGAGCACCTGGAGGCTCCAACTGGTCCAGAATGCGGCTGCGCGGGTAATTATGGGAGCTGCATGGCGCTCCCACATAACACCGCTCCTGCGTGAGCTGCACTGGCTCCTGGTGGTCTTCCGGATGCACGTCAAGGTGTTGGTTACCACCTTTAAAGCGCTCCATGGCATAGGACCTAGTTACCTTCAAGACCATTTTCTGCCACCGACGACCTCCCATCGACCCGTGCGCTCCCACAGAGAGGGTCTCCTCGGGATGCCGTCAGCCAAACAATGTAGGCTGGCGACCCCCAGGGGGAGAGCCTTCTCTGTGGGGGCTCCTACCCTCTGGAATCAACTGCCCCCAGAGATAAGGAGAATCCAAGACCTCCATGCCTTCCGCCGTGCCCTTAAAACTTTTCTCTTCCAGCAAGCCAGGCTGGCTTAACAAACCCTTTTAAACAATTTTAATTGGTTTGTCTTTTTAAATTTGGGACCAAACTGAGATATTTCTTTTAATTGTTTTTAATGTTTGTATTGTATGTTTTTATTTGGCTGTACACTGCCCTGAGTCCCTAGGGAGAAGGGCGGTATATAAATTTGAAAATAAATAAAATAAATAAATAAACAACTAGACACAAGAACAGTTTCTCCCCGAACGCCATCATTCTGTTAAACAAATAATTCCCTCAACACTGTCAAACTAGTCACTAAGTCTGCACTACTATTAATCTTCTCATCATTCCCATCACCCATCTCCTTCCACTTATGACTGTATGACTGTAATTTTGTTGCTTGTATCCTTACGATTTATATTGATATTGTTTCCTGATTGCTTATTTGTACCCTATGACTATCATTAAGTGTTGTACCTTATGATTCTTGTTGAACATTTCTTTTATGTACACTGAGAGCATATGCATCAAGACAAATTCCTTGTGTGTCCAATCACACTTGGCCAATAAAAAACTATATTCTATTCTATAACTGCAGTGTATCCAAGAGTTTTGGGAAATGCTTTCAATCTGGAAAATGCTCAACCCCAAGAACTCCTGATTTTGAGTCCTTCCCAGGGACTCAGCCTGAAAAACCTCCCGCAACAAATTGAGGGTCCAAGGAAATTCCTCTCTGACTGCTTTGAACTCTGACTAATCTTGGGCTTCAGAAGGAGGATATTGGACTCTCTTTTAAGTTACCTTTCAAAAAAACACAACCTAGATGTTTCTCCCTATTTTGGGGTTCTCTTCTGCTCCCCCAAATCTTTGATGGCTCCAGGCCTTTTTCTGAAGGACACAACCACAAAACAGAACTCTAAAGGCAAAAAAGGGATGAACAATGATTTATAGTTCCTCACATGCGAAATATCCATCCCACAAAAAACTTAGCCAGCTTAAACTAAAGGCAAGAGAGAGCTCAAAAATCATTTTTAAAAAAGGTCCTGGAAGGTCAAACAAATGTGGTTTGAGAGTCCAGGGTCATTACTTGAGAAATCAGGCTAAAGAACTGAGGATCACAGTAGTGAGGTAAACAGAGAGTTGTTGCTAAGGGATCTGCTAGGCATGTGGTTCCCCTTAAATAGGGGCATCACAGATTTGTTCCTTGGTGGGGGCGGGGTCCATTCTAGCCAATAGCCTTGCTGAGTGCTTTTGTTCACTCCTCCCTCTTTGCCTTTGCATTTAGAGGGACATCTGAAGCCAGCAATAGCTGCCTCTCCTAACCCCTGGATACCATTGCTTTCCCACCTGTGACTTTTCTAGCTGAATCCCCTTAGGCTGCGGAATGGCACAACTCCAGTGGTGAAATGTAAAATTCGTTACTACCGGTTCTGTGGGCGTGGCTTGGTGGTGGTGGTGGTGGTAATACGACTGAGTGGGCGTGGCCAACTTTTTTGGTTTTTTTTAACTTTTAAAACCATTTTTTCTACAACCTCTTCAGCTGAAGAGGTTGTAAGAAAAATGCTTTTAAAGCCTCTGACGATCCCAGCTGACTTGCCTGATCAGCAGAAGCTTTTTTTTTTTAAAAAGCCTCTGACGATCCCAGCTGAGCCACGTGATCATTAGAGGCTTTTTTTTTTTACTTTTAAAAGCATTTTTTCAGCCAAAGAGGTTGTAGAAAAAATGCTTTTAAAATTTTTTAAAAAGCCTCTGATGATTGCATGGCTCAGCTGGGCATGGGGGGGAGGGGGCAAGGATTTTTCCTACCAGTTTTCCAAACCACCCACCTCCATCCCTACTGGATCGGGTGATCCGGTCCAAACTGGGAGCATTTCACCCCTGCACAACTCACTGTGGCCATGTTGCCCTGGGAAATTCACCGCAGAACAACATACAGGATAACTCAATGCAATCAATGTTATCCGCCACTTTCTTTGACATTTATTTCCATTGACAAAAATGGAAATAATTTTGAAGAAACAGTGGCTGATAACATTGATCACACTGAGTTCTCCCACGTGGAATTGTCCCACGGTGAGTTGTCCCACAGCAGACTGGCCACGGAAAGTTGTCCTGCAGCAAGATGGTCATGGCAAGATGGCCGCAGTGAGTTGGCTTTGGCGAGTTGTCATAGACCACCGGGGTGTCAAACTCGTGGCCCACAGGCTGGATGTGTCACGTGCTGGTTCGGCCCCCACCTGGTTTAGTGAAGGGGGGGGGAAGTCCCAATATGTCACGTGATGACGCCAGGACAACGCGAGTTTGACACCCCTGTCATAGACCCTTAGGCTGATCATCTTCCTGTTGCTTCATCTTGGGCTGTGAACAGGACACTACTAAGTGCTTTTGCTGCCTGATCCACACAGAGAAATCCACCAGGTAGAGGCTGCATTTCATGCTCCATTGAATGGTTTCCTGCGTCCTGGAGACCTGCAGGAGGGAAAAGAGGAGCATTGCTTCCTGGACAGCCAGGCTGCAGACCAGGGACCCAAAGGGGCTAAAGTGTGTCCAAGAAATCAGATCTGAAAGGAGGAAAGTCTAGCCTGGATCCAGAGATTCACCTGTCCTCAGCAGCGTCTCGTTCCCATATGACAGGAACTTCTCTAGCAACTCAATGCAGTTCTCTGTGACGGGCTCATTCATGATGACGGTTTTGCTCCATCTTCCATCTCCTGTATTAACCCCCCTTTGGTCCCATCTCCCTGGAGATCACGGACGAAGATGCCCTGGAGGATATAGTCTGAAAGCAGAACAGGATTATGGTTTGAGGAGTTCTCAGGAGAGACAGACATTTTCGTTCTTGCAAGGATTTTGACTCAGGAAGGAGCCAGTAATTGAGACCTTCCACCAGGAGCCCTTTAGGAAACATTTGACTTCAGGGGTAGGGAAATACCTCTCATCCATTCCTCCCTCACAAAAGAATGTCCCCCAAGGCCGAGCTCACTCTCTTTCCTCTTCTTTACCTTAGTGGTGTAGGTGAGAATGCAGTTGTTGTTGTTAGTTGCGAAGTCGTGTCCGACCCATCGTGACCAGGGGTGGGTTCTAAAATTTTTTACTACCGGTTCTGTGGGCATGGCTTATTTTGTGGGTGTGGCTTGATGGTCATGTGACAATTCTTTAGGATTTAGCAGAGGTACTGGTCTACCAAGCTTTTAACTGCTTGCAGAGCTGTACTGATCTACCCATTTATTTTTGCAGGCACTGCTCTACTCATGTATTTTTGCAGGCACCAGTCTACTCATTTGTTTTTGGAGGCACCGGTCTACCACTAAACTGCCTTTTACCACTGATCAGCTGTAGGGCGGCCCTTTGAAGCCCCACGGCAAGAGTTTAAACAGTTTTTTTCCTTATAGCCCATCAGCTGGGACTCAGGAGGCAGCAATAGATTGGGGGTGGGGCCAAATAAAACATAAGAATAACACGGGGGGGGGGGGCAGAACCGGTTCAGTGATGTCATATCGTCACTGCTACTGGCTTGGCCGAACCAGGCCAAACCAAGAGGAACCCACCACTGATTGTGACCCCATAGACAACATTCCTCCAGGCCTTCCTGTCCTCTACCATCCTCTGGAGTCCATTTTAGCTCAAACCTACTGCTTCAGTGACTCCATCCAGCCACATCGTTCTCTGCCGTCCCCTTCTTTCCCAGCATTAGGCTCTTCTCCAGTGACTCCTTCCTTCTCATTAGGTGGCCAAAGTATTTGAGTTTCATCTTCAGGATCTGGCCTTCTAAAGAGCAGTCAGGGTTGATCCCCTCTATGACTGGCCAGTTTGATCACCTTGCAGTCCAAGAGACTCGCAGGAGTCTTCTCCAGCACCATAGTTCAAAGGCCTCAATCTTTGGCGCTCAGCCTTTCTTATGGTCCAAGAGAATGCAGTATTGCAGACTAATTCTGCTGACTGAGACTGCCAGCAGTTCGACAGTTCGATTCTCATCAGCTCAAGGCTCTAGGTTGACTCAGCCTTCCATCCTTCCAAGGTCAGTAAAATGAGGACCCAGATTGTTGGGGGCAAGATGCTGACCCTGTAAACCCTTTTGGGAGGTCTGTAAAGCCCTGTGAAGTGGTATATACAGTAAGTCCAAGTGCTATTGCTATTTTATATCACTCCTGGGTTATACTGTTTTATTTGTGGTACTTCAACATGTCTTTTATTTATTTTTCACATTTTGGATTGGCCGTCTGCTTTTAATAATTCTAACATATACAGAAAACCTCAGTTATGGGGCAAGGGTAAAATAATAAAAAATTTAAAACAAAAGATTCAGGGACTGCCACAAAGAAGAGGAAGTCAAGTTATTCCCCAAAGCGCCTGAGGGCAGGACAAGAAGCAATGGGTGGAAACTAATCAAGGAGAGAAGCAACTTAGAACTAAGGAGAAATTTCCTGACAGTTAGAGCAATTAATCAGTGGAACAACTTGCCTGCAGAAGTTGTGAATGCTCCAACACTGGAAGTTTTAAAGACGATGTTGGATAACCATTTGTCTGAAGTGGTGTAGGGTTTCCTGCCTAAATGGGGTTGGACTAGAAGACCTCCAAGGTCCCTTCCAACTCTGTTATTCTATTCTATTCTATTCTATTCTATTCTATTCTATTCTATTCTATTCTATTCTATTCTATTCTATTCTATTCTATTCT
>WNWU01000311.1:160379-188483 GCA_012654045.1 Ptyas mucosa
GATAGATAGATAGATAGATAGATAGATAGATAGATAGATAGATAGATAATTTTCTGGATGGATTCCCACCAGCAGAAATAGAGGCTGAACCCCTCACATCCCAGAAGGGACTCACTGCGGCACATCTGCTGCAGAACGACTGCCTCCAATACTAGACGCCAGAGGGACGCAGAGCACAGAGCCATCCTGTTCATAAACCTCAACCTGCGCTGCGCATCCCTGAAGTCGCAGGCAAAGAAAGAGGCGCCCCCACTGATCAACAGGGCAACAATCCAGAGCTAGCTGGCGATTGGCCAAGCTCAACCAGTAAGGGGGAAAAAAACATTTCCAGGATGTCTCTGTTGCTAGGCAAACAATCAGGCAAAACTTGTGAAAAGAGCTGGAAAAAGGAAGTGAAAGTTTCATCTGGGTCAGCATTCAAGAACATCTCATTGCAGGAATTCCTGCTGTAGTCAGCCTTCCAGTACAGAATGTACAGAATGAGAATTAGGCCATGCCTGTGAGGAAGAGGAGGGATCTGGGCAGGGGTGAAATCTAGCAGGTTCTGACAGGTTCTGGAGAACCGATAGTGGAAATTTTGAGTAGTTCGGATGGGAATGGACATTCTGCAATATCCTTCCCCCAGGAGTGGGGAGGGAATGGGGATTTTGCAGTATCCTTCCCCCAGGAGTGGGGTGGGAATGGAGATTTTGCAGTATCCTTCCCCTGCCACGCCCACCAAGCCACACCATGCCCACCAAGCCACGCCCACAGAACCAGTAGTAAAAAAAAATGGATTTCACCACTGTATCTGGGTCTGTATTTCCGTCGATGAAGAAAGCCGGGGCCATTAGAGGAGCTTTCCAATTGCTGGCTAGGTGGCTCAGTGGCTAAGACACTGAACTTGTCAATCAGAAAGGTCGGCAGTTCCGTGGTTCAAATCCCTAGTATAGGTCTCCTGCATGAGCAGGGGGTTGGACTAGATGACCTCCAAGGTCCCTTCCAACTCTGTTACTCTTACTGGTGAGTCTCTGGAAACTGGCCATGTGAAGCAAAGAAATATTGGAGTAGGATTCACATCTTAATACAGAAGATTCTCAAGCTTTTCTTTTGGATTTAATGGACAAATCGGGAACGTTGATGTTATATATGTCGAGGGCAGCAAGATTGCTTTACGCCACAAAAATGGAAGGGCACTTCGATCCCCACAATGGATGAACGGCTGCAAAAGCTGATGGAGTTTGCGGAGATGGCTAAATCGATTGCTTTGATTAAAAAAAAACACACACACACAATTATTTTTGTTTCTGCTTGGAAATCACTTCTGGACTTTGTACTTGAGGTGGGGGAAAAAAATGAAACATTGATTTTGGGTTTTACCGATTAGATAGGTCTGTTGTTATAGAAATGGCTAGTTTATATTATTATGGAAAAGTAAAAAGTTGAATTTTGATGTTGTTATCTTGTTTTACTGCACAAAGAGAGTCGGAAGTCAACGCCTTTTCTTTCTTCTTCCCTCTTTCCAGTGGCGGGGTTCCTCCCGGTTCTGCTGAGCTGGTAGCGATATTATGTCACCGAACCGGTTCTGTGCCCCACCTCACCCCTGAATCCCCCCACGCCCACCGACCCACCCCCCACATTAGTCTTACCTTTTATTTGGCCCCACTCCCAATCTATTGCTGCCTCCTGAGTCCCAGCTGATGGCTAGAGGGAAAAAAACTGTTTAAACTCTTGCTGTGGGGCTTCAAAGGGCTGCCCTACAGCTGATCAGTGTTAAAAGAAAACAAATGAGTAGACCAGTGCCTGCCAAAATACATGAGTAGATCAGTGCCTGCAAAAATAAATGGGTAGATCAGTGCCTGCCAAAATACATGAGTAGATCAGTGCCTGCCAAAATACATGAGTAGATCAGTGCCTGCAAAAAATAAATGGGTAGACCAGTGCCTGCAAAAAATAAATGGGTAGATCGGTACAGCTCTGCAAGCAGTTAAAAGCCTGGTAGACCAGTACCTCTGCTAAATCCTAAAGAATTGTCACATGACCATCAAGCCACGCCCACAAAATAACCCCCCCCAGAACCGTTAGTAAAAAAAATTTAGATCCCACCCCTGCCTCTTTCCTACATTTTCCCCTTCCCTTCTCCCTCCCTTATTTTCCTATTATTTTCTTCTGTATTTTTGTTTTCGGATCGGCTGAAAGGCTTTGCTCCTGTGATTCTGGAGAGATAGAAACTACAAAAGTACACATACAGATTGGGGGAAACCAGGCTTAATAGCAGTAACTGTGAGAGGGATCTTGGAGTCTTAGTGGACAACCAGCTAAATATGAGCCAGCAGAGTGCAGTGGCAGCCAAAAAAAGCCAATGCAATCCTAAATTGCATTAACAGAGGGATACAATCAAGATCCAATTAAGTACTAATACCACTCTACAAAGCCTTAGTAAGACCACACCTAGAGTACTGCATCCAGTTTTGGTTACCACACTATAAAAAAGAGGTTGAGACTCTAGAAAAAGTGCAGAGAAGAGCAACCAGGATGATTAGAGGACTGGAGACTAAAACATATGAAGCACGGTTGCAGGAACTGGGCATGGCTAGTCTAGTGAAGAGAAGGAGCAGGGGAGACATGATAGCAGTCTTCCAATATTTGAGGGGCTGCCAAAGAGAGGAGGGGGTCAAGTTGTTTTCCAAGGCACGCAAAGGCAAGACAAGGAATAATGGATGGAAACTGATCAAGGAGAGATTGAACCTAGAAATCAGGAGAAATTTCCTGACAGTGAGAACAATCAACCAATGGAACAGAAGTTGCCTTCGGAAATTGTGGGAGCTTCATCGCTGGAGGCTTTCAAGAAGAGATCGGACTGCCATTTGTCAGAAATGGTATAGGGTCTCATGCTTGGGTGGGCGGCGGCGGTGGTGATGGTGGTGTTGGACTAGATGGCCTACAAGGTCCCTTCCAACTCTGTTAATCTGTACAGAATATGTTCTTCTTCACTGCACCTAATTAACCAATGGAACCACTTGCCTTCAGAAGTTGTGGGTGCTCCAACACTGAAGGCTTTTAAGAAGAGAGTGGACAGCCACTTGTGTGAAATGGTATTGGGCAGGGGTGAAATGCTCCCGGTTCAGACCAGATCGCCCGATCCGGTAGCAATGGCAGCGGGTGGTTCGGAGAACTGGTAGCAAAAATCTCTGTCCCCACCCCCCCCACCCCCCACCATGTCCAGCTGAGTTGCACAATCATCAGAGGCTTTTTTTTTACTTTTAAAAGCATTTTTTCTACAACCTCTTCCGACGAAAAAATGCTTTTAAAAGTAAAAAAAAGCTCTGATGATTGTGCAGCTCAGCTGGGATCCTCAGAGGCTTTTCAAAGCATTTTTTTCTGCAACCTCTTGGCCGAAGAGGTAGTAAAAAAAATGCTTTGAAAAGTCTCTGACGATCCCAGCTGACTTGCCTGATCGCCAGAGGCTTTTCAAAGCATTAGAAAAAATGCTTTGAAAAATTAAAAAAAAAAAGTTGGCCATGCCCACTCAGTCACATTACCACCACCACCATCAAGCCACACCCACAGAACTGATAGTAACACATTTTACATTTCACCCCTGGTATTGGGTCTCTTGCTTGAGCAGGGGGTTAGACTAGAAGACCTCCAATGTCCCTTCCAGCTCTATTCTTGTTCTATTTCGGGAACAACAGGCAATAAATGAGAGGACACGGCTGAACGATCTAACACACTTTATTCTAACTGCAACTAACAACAACTCATTTGTGTGAGGGAGAGAGAGAGAGCTCCGTCACTGACAGCTCTTTTATACACAAACTGTCAGTGGCTCAGCCAATCTTAAGGCTTCAATCTCCCGCTGGAAGACTCCCTGCGGTTGGGCCAATCGGCTTCTTTATTGGTGACACGTGTTCTTCTGCCGAACATAACAATTCTATTCTGGTTACACCTTTTAAAGAGACATCTGAGCCAGGTTCATACTTCTTCTGACTAGTTAGTAGATATACTGCTCCCCAGATTCAGCTTGTTGCCGGTTGCCAGATGCCGGTTGCAAATTGTCAGATAATAATCTAAAATGCCATTGAACTACACCATCTATACTGGAAGGATCATTTTGTGTTTATACTTTCCCTCCATTTTGTTTAAGGGACTGAAGGGGGAGTGGCTTAGCCTCTCTATAAATATGACCCCCTTTAGTCACACACACAGGAGAAGAAGAGGAGAGAGATACTGACCTGACAAACTTACAGCTGCTCTAGGCACATTTACCTCAGAAATAAATAAAGACCAAGAGACAATGTTCTGTGATTTAAAATGTAAATAGCTTATTGGTTTTAAATAAACAAAGTTTTTCTTGATAAAAGAAATCTGGCTTAATTCTAACTGCTGGGACATTCTAAGATCTTATTGACCTCTACAACCTAAACTAAAACTTTTCCAACAAATTGTTAGCAAGAGGATGGTTGTTGTCTAATGATCTTCAGCAAGCTCACAATATGTCATCTAAAATAAAAGGGGTCACTAAAAAGAAAATTACTTGGACCTGTGAATCCCCGGTATTAACCAGAGCCCGGATGATTCAGATGGCTAGCCAACATCAAGAAAACCACGAAACAAACACGACCAGCAGAACACCTGTTTTTGACAGCTCTGATGAAGACACTAAAGAATATGCTGAAAAAGGAGCCAGTGCGCGAATTGCAGGATACAGGTCAGTAGCCACAAGTCCTGAAAGGCCCCTAATTGACTTTTCCTCTCACTATGAGGAAAATACTAGCAAAGTAAGAGCAGAAGAAAACCCTTATGATCTTCGGCTTGAAGCAACTCCTGACCCCAAAGAAGCAGCAAAGTCCAGATACAGTATCCTAAAGGCTTTAACTGAGGAAATTGACTTAAATGAATCCCTCTCTAATCTCCTCATAACAAAGAGGCTATCTGACCTCCAAAAATCAAGAGAGATGTTGAAGGCAATAAAAACAAATGCCTCAATTACCTCAGAGACTCCAGTGAGCCATTATGCCAGAGAAAAGGCGGCAAACTTTTTTCTCTCAGAACCTGCCCCTTTAAATTTCCTGACAGAACCTGCATCAGCTCAGCAGCAAAACAAAATGGCGGCTTTGCCACTTCCTGTTGTCACAGGATCCAAAATGGTGACGCCCATGAGCCACCAACAGGCCCAAGGCCTAACAACTAATACAAACCCCATTAATAAAAAACAGCTAATTACGAGCTGCCACCAACAGCAGTGGGACTGCCAACCCTGACTATCCCAAGCATGCAGCAGGGGCAACCAACACCACCACCCAGCCAATCAACCCAGGGGCAAACTAGTTTACATGAAGCCATTAACTCCCTGGTCACCGCTTGCAGCGCCGTAGTAAAAACTTTTAAAACTACGGCTGAGGCTGCAACCCTGGCTATCCAACCTGATGTGGGCGGCCCACGTGCTCCTGAGGCATACCGCCCACCACCGCAGCAAGACTCACTAGCCCAGATGTTCTTCGGAGGACCTCAGGCTGAGATCCTCACACCTATGGCCGATCCTCTTCTGCCGACGACAGCATGCCAGCCTGCATCTTCCATCCGAGGTCTTCGCCCTGTAGCAGGCTTGTCAACTTCAGAGCTCTTCGCCTGCTGTCCCATGCCGATCAACAGGGCCTGGGAGTCTTCCGAGGCCTCCTCGTCGCATCTTCAAGGACTCCGGGCCCAACCGGCTTTTCCTGATGATCTTCAGGCCTTTCCAGCCCAACCTAGTAGACCGGGACCCCCGCTGTGGCCTTCTTCAGGAGCCCAAAGGAAGACGTCTTCCCCAATTGAGCTCCAGCCAAGACTGAGACTTGTGCAGCCACATTGCACTGAGGACCTCGCACATGTGCAGAGTGAAAAACCTCTAAAAACGGCATTTCTTACAGCTATTCCTATGCCTGCTATAGGGAGTGTTGACATTCAGCACCCTGGTCAGCAATGGCTGCCAGAAAAGCCTGAAAATAATAATTTGATGCATTTTTTGACTCGTGCTTTGTCCCAGGGGTTCAAAAAATTACAATTAAATGGGGAAAACCATCTGGACTGGTGCAAGCAGGTTCAGGTGGTGCTCATGAAGCAAAATTGTTTATATATGTTAACTAACCCACCTGCCATCCCCTGGTCAGCTGAGGATGAACAGGTGCACAAAAAGGTTTATAGCATACTACTAGAAGCCATCGACACAGCCCTATACCCTAGTATACCTGATGGTCTCACTGTCCAACAAGTATGGACTAAATTAAATAATCTCTTTTGTAGTACAAATGTGGGCACCACAACAAGGTTATCAATAAATTTTTATGGGGCAAAACTCAAACCAGGCAGCAATATGAATGAGCATATTGCAAAATTAAAAGGGATGAGGGCTGATTTAATTCAACGTGGCCACAATGTATCAGTGGAATCTTTAATTAACGTAATGCTCAGCTTTCTGGATGATAGCTGGGATACATTTATTACAACTATTGATGGTTTAGCTCCAGAACTCCTAGAAGAGCCTGGTGGCGTGGCAGACTAAGCACTGTAATTAACATTCAGCTGCCTGCAATTACTGCAAGTTCAAATCCCACCAGGCTCAAGGTTAACTCAGCCTTCCATCCTTTCTAAGGTAGGTAAAATGAGGACCCAGATTGTGGGGGCAATAAGCTGACTTTGTATAAATATACAAAGTATGAAGGCTATTGCTTTACACCTTGTAAGCCACCCTGAGTCTCCGGAGAAGGGCAGCATATAAATCATTTTTTTTAAAAAAATGTGGAATATCTTTCTGGGCGCCTCATAGATGAGGATAGGAGACGTAAGGATTGTGCTCCATACCAGCAAAGAAACCAAAGACCCATTAGGAGACCAAATAATAATTATGACAGGGCCAGTACAGTTCCCAAATGTCATAGCTGTGGCACACACAAGGGCACTTCAAGAATCAATGCCCCAAAAACAATAGTTATAAGCCAACTAGCAAGAAACAACATAAGAAAAGCTACCACAAGGGAAATAACCATAAAGACAGCAGCAGAGCCCACCAAGTTAATATTATCCCTTATTTGAATAATGATGAGATTAGCAACAATTTACATAATTATTGGATAATTGATTCTGGGGCAAGTAAGCACATAGCTTCTAATAGAAACCTCTTCAAAAGCCTCCAGAATAAAATATCTAATGTAAAAGTTGCCACAGGTGCCAATGTACTTGTTGAAGGAGTAGGAACAGTTTATATTGAAGGGATTGGCGATATTGAGGGAGTAATGTTTGTACCAAAGATAATAACTTGCTGAATAGCACAAAGTTATGCAGGGAAAATGGTATTAATATTAAACTCAAGGAAACTGTTGGTTATGTGACAAAACAAAATGTTATTGTTGCTAGTTTAAAACTGTTTAATGATTTGCCATACCTAATCCCACTTGTTAAGCCCAAGGCTCTAGAGCAGTGGAGCAATGGGCAGAAGGAAGCCAGAGTGCAGATAGATGAAATTACTACCTAAAATATTGAATTTCAAACATCTCAAGGTAACAAAAAGGTCAGTGACAAAGCGCCCTCTAAGGGAAAACCACTTAATAGTAAGTGTGTTCATATCTTACACAGAAAGCTAGGGCACTTCAGTTTCCAGGTAATTGAAAAGATGCCCCTATTTACTGAGGGTTTAGACCTTAGAAAATGTAAAGCACACCTAGACTGTGCTATCTGCAAAGAAGCTAAAAGTAAGGAAGCAAATAGGCCCAAAATTGCAAAATGCCGTGCCAACAGCATGTTTCAGCTGGTCCATATGACATAGTTGGCCCTTTTTCAGCCTCTTTAGGCAGGAAGCATTTCTTCCTAACGATTGTCGATGACCATACTCGCTACGGCTACGTTTATACAATGAGAGACAAAGCCGAAGCCTTCGAGAAATTCAAAAGCTTCTATAATTTAGTCAAAACTCAACATAAAGTAAACATTGCTGAATTGCAGACTGACCGTGGCACGGAATTTATGTCCACCAAGTTCCAAAATTGGATTGAAAGCAAGGGCATAAGGCACCACAAAACAGCACCTTACTCCGCCTTTCCAAATGGCATGGTTAAACGACGTAACAGCTTGTTGCAAACTATAATGAACTGTTTAATAGCGGACACTAAGTTAAGCAGAGCCTTCTGGTGAGAAGCTGTCCTCTGCGCTAATTATATAATTAATAGAACATGGTCAAAAACTCTTGACCAAACCCCATATTACATGTTGTATGGGCGAAAACCCAAATTATCCCATCTAAGAATTTTCGGTTCACATGCCTGGGTTAATATCCCTAAACAACTAAAAAGAAAAGGGGGACCAAATTAAAAATAAATGATATTCATAGGGTATGCCCCTGGCACAAAAGCATATAAGTTTTTAGATGATGGAAATAAAGTTGTTGTTTCCAGGTCAGCCAACTTCCAACAAGATGAAAGCTGGGGGAGAATTCATTGCAATGACACCAGTGTCTACGTCAAAGATAAAGAAAGCTTTCTGCCTATCATGCCTACAAATGATGATGGTGAACAGCAACAGCAACCGTCACCGCGAGTGCAACGCAATGAAAGAAACTCATCTGACACTTCACCTGAACCAGAAGCACTATCTGATGAATCGCCTCCATCCAGTGTCCCATCTTCACCTCGACATCACTACACAAAGAAAAGATCTTCAACTTTCCCAAGTGCCCAAGGCAAAAGACCTCTAAAATCTGAGAGGGGTTACAATGCTGATGATGTCAGCACTCCAAGCTTCATTCACTCCGGTGCTGACATAAGAAGAAGGAGAGGACGCTTGACTTTTCACCTACTTATTTCCCTTGGAGATAATATCCCCTAGGAGATGGGATGGTAGGGGGGACATTCCTGTGAGCTGAAGTAGTAGATATGGGGAGAGTGATTTGGAAGATGGCCAATGAGAAGCAGAGAAGAGGCCAAAGGATAGGGAGGGTTTGGGGGCAGGAAATTAATATCAACTACGATGGAGTCGGGGCCAGATTGTTGTACTCAATAAATGAAAGATTTAATCAAAGACTATTTGTTTGGAAATGCAATTTATTTGAGACGATCAAAATCTGACAGACACGTCATCACAAGAAGAAGACAAAGGTGAAAGGCACCAAGTAAGACAGTCCAAAAGAATAAACAAGGGGATCCCTCCACAGAAGTATGAAAGCGTTATCGCTTCTATCAACTCTGTGACCATGGTGCCTAAGAACTACAAAGATGTTCTTCAACTCGATGAAGAAGAGCAAGCAAGATGGAAAGAAGCCATGCTTTGTGAAATGAACAGCCTTAAACAAATGCAAGTATACACACCTGCCAAGGTTCCCAAAGGCAAAAGGGTTATTGGGACAAGATGGGTTTTTAGAGCCAAACCCATGCCAGGTAACAAACTGTTATACAAGGCCCGGTTAGTGGCCAAAGGGTACCCAGACGATTACCTGGACACTTATTCACCAACCGTCAGAGCCAAAACAGTAAAAGCTGCCTTAACAATGGCAGCGGCCTTAGGTGAAAAGGTTTTTCAATTTGATGTCCAAACAGCATATCTGCATGCTGATCTGAAAGAGGACATTTACGTCAAGGAGCCACCTGGTTTTGAAGGAAAAGAGGGCTCAACTTGGAAACTACAAAAGAGCCTATATAGTCTCCTACAATCAGGCCTTATGTGGTATGAACACTTCACCAAATTACTGAGGTCAATAGGTTTCACCATGTCATCAGCTGACCAATGCCTGTTTACAAAAAGGGCACACAATATTTTTGAAAAAATATTAGTCTATGTGGATGACTTCCTTTACATAGGGCCAAACAAAGCCACATGCGATAAATTTGCAGAAATTATAGGGAGAAAATTTACTTTAAAATCCCTAGGTCAAGTAGATAGATACTTGGGTGTCCAAATAACTCAAACTGAGAAGGGGTTTAGCCTTTCCCAAAATGAAAAAATAATTGAATTAATTGAAAGGTGCAATATGGAAAACGCAAGTATAACAAGTACCCCTATGCAAACTAATTATTTTGCCCATGCACATGATGATAGTGAAATCTATGAAGATACAACATTTTATAGATCCGTAATAGGATCACTCCTATTTATTAGCAAATGGAGCAGACCGGATATCTCCTTAGCTATAAATCTTTTATTCAGGCATTCTCAAAAGCCAAAACAATATCACTGGAATGGTGTAAAAAAGGTCTTAAGATATTTAAAAGGAAGAGCTGACACAGTTCTCCTTTTAGAATCTAGCAAAGGGAAATCAGCTCAACTGAGATGTTTTGCTGACTCAAACTGGGCAAGTGATCCTAAATCTAGAAAAAGTACATCTGGTTTCGCAATTTATTTAAATGACAGCCCAATTCATTGGCAAGTTAGCAGACAGAAGTTCATATCATGCTCGACTGCAGAGTCTGAGTATGCCTGTTTATCTACAGCCACAAATGAGTTAATATGGTTTGACTCAATCATCACTAGTTTGTAGACATGCCTCTTGAGGCCAATAAATATTATGGAGGATAATGATGCTGCAATCCATATTTCAAAGTCTACAGCTGCTGGCCATAGATCGAGACATGTTGATATTAGATACCAAAACGTACGTCAAATGGTCAAAATAAATTTTATATCTGTCATTTATATAAAAACAGAAGAACATACTGCTGACATATTTACAAAGCCCTTGGCTAAGGATCAGCATCTATATATATTTTTTTATTTTATTCTTTTTAATTGAATTTTTCGAAATACATAAACAAAAACAAAAAAAACATAAATAAATATCACCCAGTGTATAATACAAAAACAAGGGAAAGAGAGGAGTTCATATCTTTGTTGTCAGTTCATCCAAAAGTCTCTTTGAGTAGGTACTGGTGTCGTCTCTTCCAAATGTTCAATTGCACTGTCCACAAACGGTTGCCAGATCTTCCAGAATGAGTTTTCCTTTATTAAACCTTTCCTGAATTTTAACTCACGTTAGCTTATCGTTAAGGGCAAATTTCCAAATTTCTTTATACCATTCGGCCAAATTATAATCAATATCTAATTTCCAGTATCTCGCTATTATTATTCGACCCATAATAATCAATATTCGTACAAGCTCCCTTTCTTCAATTGTTAGCATCTTATCAGTTATTTTTAATATGAAAATGATACCTAATCCCAATTTAATTTCCTTTTTAAATATTTTACTGATTTCAATTTCTATTTGGGACCAAAAAATTTTAACTTTACCACATCCAAACCACATATGCTCATATGTCCCGTCCTCCACTTTACATCTCCAATACAATTTGCTAACTTCTTTATTCATTTGGTATAATCTTATTGGGGTCAGATACCACTTCCAAACAAATTTATAATTATGTTCCTTTATTCTAATCGATAAAGCCTTCATTATTCTACTGGTCCAATTTAAATTCCAGTCCTGGTCTGAAATATCTATTTTTAAAACTTTTGCCCAATTACTTCTCATCACGTTTTGTGAGTTATTATCCAAATTAATAATTTTATATATTTTACTAATCAATCTTGTTATTCCAATTTCTCCCTTTCTTATTTGAGATACTATTTCTTCAAATTCCGTTTTTGGCCTTTGTACCCCCAGTCTATCCTTAAGCATCTATATTTGTGTAAGAAGTTATGTTTGTCATTTTAATTGTATGCATATGTAATTTTGACTTTGGTTGACAGTATAGTTCACTGTCAGAAGGGGAATTGTCAGATAATAATCTAAAATAATGCCACTGAACTACACCATCTATACTGGAAGGATCATTTTGTGTTTATACTTTCCCACCATTTTGTTTAAGGGACTGAAGGGGGAGTGGCTTAGCCTCTCTATAAATATGACCCCTTTAGTCACACACATAGGAGAAGAAGAGGAGAGAGAGATACTGACCTGACAGACTTACAGCTGCTCTAGGCACATTTACCTCAGAAATAAATAAAGACCAAGAGACAATGTTCTGTGATTTAAAATGTAAATAGTTTATTGGTTTTAAATAAACAATTAAAGTTTTTCTTGATAAAAGAAATCTGGCTTAATTGTAGCTGCTGGGACATTCCAAGATCTTATTGACCCCTACAACCTAAACAAAAAACTTTTCTAACACAGATGAGGTATCCCTTGTTACAGCACATGTAGCTAAATTTTATGCAGCAGCACAGAAATTCCATCAAATTCCAGCCTGGGTATCAACGATTGAAGCATTTTCACATTCAGATACAGTGAATTACTGGATGAAAAGGGTGAACTTAAATTGAAGCAAGAACTGGAAGAACAAGGATTAAAGATGAATTGGTTTTCTTATTTGCAAATACGTTCTAGATATGATGAGGATCATAAGGCAGAAGGTCTTTATAACACTTTGACTAATTTAGATAAAATTCTAACAGGTTCTGATGACTATGTAATTAAAAAACTGTATGGTTATTTACTAGAGGTAAAATTGGAAGAAGAACAAGTCAAAGAAACAATGATAGCATGGGGGAAAACATTTGGTTATGGAATTGACTTAGAGAAATGGCAAAAATTGTGGTTGGAAAATTATAAAATGACAATGTCAACAGCATATAAGGAAAATTTGTATAAGATGTTTTACAGGTGGCATCTTCCCCTCAACATGAATAGCCAGAATGTTCCAGAACAAATCGGAAAAATGTTGGAAATGTCATCAGATACCGGGCTCATATTACCATATGTGGTGGACATGTTTAGAAGCCAAAAGATACTGGACTAAAATCTACACATGGTTGGAAAAAAATGACAAAAAAACACATAGACTTTAAACCAGAGATTTTTTTATTAGGAATTGTGCCAGAAACATATAACAGAGCATTGAGATATTTGATTGTGAATGTATTGATGGCGGCTAGAATTGTGTTTGCTAAAAACTGGAAAAATGCGAAAATACCAATGCAAGATGAAGTTATTAAGAAAATCATGGAATGTTCTGAAATGAGTAAATTGACATTTGAAATTAGAGAACAAGAAGATAAACAATATTATAAGATATGGGAGTTGTTTTACCAATGGCTAGATACTAAAACATGGAAATGAAATATGGACTATAAAATGAATGTTATAATATAATATGTGAAAATAATGTCTTTGGAAAGATAATGCTATTGTTAGATAAACAACAAATAATGATAATGATATAAAGATATATATTAGATTGATAATATGAGAAATTGGATACTTAGTAAAATATGAATACGAGGACGAAGCACAAAGGATTTGTAACTGATCAACACACTGTTTGTAATTGTTAATGGAAGATGAATTTTTTTGGTTTTGTTTGTTTAAAAAAAAGAAAGAAAGAAAAAGAAAGAAATTCCATTGAACCCTGAAGGGTCAATGTCCCACAATGCATTCTTGGTAACTATAAATTAAAATTTAGGCATTATTACTTTGTTGGTATTAATAATTTTTACTTAGTTGTAATTTTAGAAATTTAAAAAGAGAAAGAGAGATGTTACATTTAATATAATTTTAGTGTTCAAATTATAATTGAATGTAGGCTGTATCCTGGATGTCCTTACTAGATGTGAGTTATATTATATTTTAACTCGGTCTTATTTTATTTTATTATCTGTCCTGTTCTATGATCGCAACCACATCAGAAGCAGTTGGATAGCCTCCTTAGATATTATATGATATGATAACATCTATCCTATTGTGACTCTATGGTGCTGTATTATGCCGATTTTATCATGGTTTTACTCTAATTTAATATTTTATCTCATCTACAGTATTGTCCACATATTTTATATACATGTATTTGATGATGCTTTATTTAACCTTATGTTTGTGTTTGTACATATATGATTTATTAGCATTGTATCAGTGATTGCATGACCTCTGTAGATGCCATACACTAAATAAAAATAAATAAAAACCACAATACATTGGAATTGAATTAAATGGATGCATTGGAATTAGGTTTGCAGCGGGGGGTTTTTTCCCCCAGAAAAGGGGCAAAAAAAGACTTTCACAAAATTTGATTTATTATTATCTGTAATTCTTCACATTTGGTTGTTTTTTGAAGCGCTGTTGATGTTATCAAGGAAGGACGATGGCTCTCCCACCTGCCCACTGGAACATAGTTTCCTTTGAAATTAGATGAGACCAGGGGTGAAATCTAGCAGGTTCTGACAGGTTCTGGAGAACTGGTAGTGGAAATTTTGAGTAGTTTGGAAAACCGGCCCATCTCTGACTGGCCCCAGAATGGGGTGGGAATGGAGATTTTGCAATATCCTCCCCCCAGGATTGGGGAGGGAATGGGGATTTTTTGCAGTATCCTTCCCCTGCCATGCCCACCAAGCCACGCCCACAGAACCAGTAGTAAAAAAATTTGGATTTCACTACTCGACCAGACTGAATCCTGCTGGCCATTTGGAAAGATCTGGTTTTTCTTTCAGACATTGGGACCAGGAGATGGTCAGCCCTGCAAGGAAGCAGTTTGGCTGCACTATCGATCTCACGTCCCATTTTTCTAAATTGTGAAAATCCATAAATGGCAACCTGGAAAAATTCAATGGCTGACTTGATACATTGATTATTTGTTAAAGTTCGGATGATCAAACGTATGGTCAATTCACTCTGCAAATTTTTTTTTTAAAGAACATGAACTGCTTTAATAGCAGACATTTCAGAATGCACACTTTTTTAATAATGATTTTGTTAAAGATTATATTATACAGATAAAACTAATACCTCTGATACAAAGAAAACAAGAAGAGAAAAGAGAGGAAAACTCCCCTTTCATTCCACACAAGTATCATCAGGATAAACAATTTATCAATCTTTCCTTAAAGTAAAACCAAGTAAATCTTAACTGAATTTTAGATCTATGGTTATTATTTGTTTTTTAAATGTTTTATATTGTGTTTTTATTATATGACTGTAAGCTGCCTAGAATTGCCTTGATGAGAAGGACAGCATAGAAGCTTGATAATAATAATAATAATAAATCCTCTTCATCTCATTCCTCAACCTATTCTCTAAACACTCATCTCTACAACCTCATCTCTCCAATTAGCAAAAGCCCATTAAAGGTTGTCACAAAAGACCACATCATTATTGCAAATTATATCTATTAAACCCAATCTGAATCTTTTTCATTCCACAATTATAATTATACACAACATTTCCTATTCTGCTCCCGATCCTCATTTAGAATAAAAATGTTATTTATTTCAATGATAAAAGCCATAATGAACGTCCAAAAAATATATCCTGGTTCAAGCATATTGTGGAAGGCCCTGAAGGGCTCCTCCTAAGAGTCCGGCCTAATTCCGAAGGAGGTCGATCTCATCTTCTCTCCTCTCTCCTCATGCTGGGACTCTCCACTCAGGCTGCAAAGAGGAGGGGAAAAGCAGGCAGAGTCAGTCTAGGAGGGAGCCCAGAGGAGGAATCCCACCACCCAGGCTGAGGGATCAGCAAAGATCAGCCCAGGGAAGGAGCAGAAACAGCAGCCTCAAGAGAGGTCTAGGACAGGGGTCTGCAACCTTAAACATTCAAAGAGCCATTTGGACCTGTTTCCCACAGAAAAGAAAACACCGGGAGCCACAAAACCCTTCCCGTGCCTGACTATTTCTTGAGCGGCCACAAAACCAGCATATGTAGTTGAATTAAATGTTCTGTTTCCTTCTGAAACTTTTCTTTTCCTGGATTTATCCATGGTTGGCCTACCAGGAGTTAAAGAGCTCAATAAATTGCGTGCCGGCAGGTGTCACACATTGGCAGTTGTGATGAATATTTTGAGTGACAGGGAGCCGCAGCAGAGGGGGTGAAAGAGCCACATGCGGCTCCAGAGCCGCAGGTTGCTGACCTCTGGTCTAGGACAACTCACCGCAGCCAACTCACTGCAGCCAACTCGCCATGGCCAACTCTCCATGAGACAATTACCACAGCCAACTCACCGCTGAACAAAAGTTACACAATATTGAAGAAATGATGCAATAGAATCATTAAAGAAAGGATGCAAAAGGAGGGACAAAATGAAATGTGAATGACAAAAATTAAATAACGACTTAAAAGCCAGACATCAACACGCCCCAATCCACATCAAAAGCCACTTACAACAAAAACTATAAATACCACACACAGAGAACAGTACACACTTTACGAGAAAGACATTCCCTGAAGATAGGCTCCAGCATGAGTCCGAAAGCTCAGAAGACAAAACCTCTGGTCCTGCTGACTGACCCAGATTGGATCCTTGCAACATTATTCTGGGACACATACATTTGCCTTCATTCACAAAAATTAAACTTCTCCAATTCTATACGATTCATATGCTTACGTAAAATATTATTATTTATTCAAGAACAATTTCTCTTCTGAGTGAAAAAGAGACAAACCACAATTCTCCCATCAGTGTTTAAGAGGTTATAATGGGTGGAAAAGGGGTGACAATATCTGTTTAAGATGCAATCTAAATAGACTTACCGTACCTATTCTTATTTCCAGGTCTGCCTTATTTATTTATATCCCACTTTTTAATTAAATAATTCAAGGCAATGAACACACCTGATATTTCTTCCTGCTCCTATTTTTCCCACAACAACCACAACCCTTTAAGGAGAGTTGGGCTGAGAGAGAGGGTTTGGCTCAAAGTCACCCAGCTGGTTTTCGTGCTTAAGGCAAGACTAGAACTCACAATGTCCTGGTTTCTAGTCTGGTGCCTTCATGACTAAAACAAATTGGCTCCAATTATTTTAATTATTTTACCAGAAGCTGATATGAAAGGAGCACATGGAGGATGTATCAGTGGTGGGTTGCTCCCGGTTTGCACCGGTTCGCAAGAACCGATAGTAAAAAAATTTAGTAGTTTGGAGAACCGGTAATAACATTGGCTGGCCACGCCCCCGAACCGGTCCCCGGCCTGGTCGCCGTTCGCTTACCCCGCCCACCTCAACAGCTTTTTTTTTTTAACTTTTAAAAGCATTTTTTTTACAACCTCTTCGGCTGAAAAAATGCTTTTAAAAGTTAAAAAAAAATCCTCTGATGATCGCGCAGCTCAGCTGGGATCCTCAGAGGCTTCTGAAAACATTTTTTCTGCAACCTCTTCAGCCGAAGTAGGGGAAAAAAATCCCTTTAAAAGCCTCTGGCGATCCCAGCAGATTTGACTGATCGTCAGAAGCTTCTAAAAGCATTTTTTTCTGAAACCTCTTCAGCTGAGGAGGTTGTAGGAGAAAAAAATTCCTTTAAAAGCCTCTGGCGATCCCAGCAGATTTGACTGATCGTCAGAAGCTTCTAAAAGCATTTTTTTCTGAAACCTCTTAAGGTTGTAGAAATAATGCTTTTAAAAGTAAAAAAAAAAAAAGAAGTTGGCCATGCCCACCCGTTCACATTAACCCCCAAGCCACGCCCACAAAATAAGCCACGCCCACAGAACCGGTAGTAAAAAAATTTAGAACCCACCCCTGAGGATGTATTAGGACGCCCTTTAAAAGGGGCCTACCCCTTTTCAAACCATTTTCAACCCCCCCCCTCCAAAAGCCTTCTTAAGAGCTAGAACACTTTTGCTCATTCAAGAACAGTTCTGACTTACACAGGCATGAACTGTCAGATCCTTTGTCACCTGCTGGAGAAAAAAGAAAAGAAAGCCAGAAGGTCAGTTTCTTGGCTAGAGGGAGGAGATAGAGAAACACAGATCTGATTCCAACCCTCTCCCTCTCTCTCTCCCCCCAAACTTGCAATACATCACATGACGTTGACGTGACGACACACGTTTGACACCCCTGGTCTATAGTCTAATGAAGAGAAGAACTAGGGGTGACACGATACCAGTCTTCCAATATTTGAGGGGCTGTCACAGAGAAGAGGGAGTCAATCTATCCTCCAAAGTACCTGAGGGCAAAACAAGAAGTAATGTATGAAAACTCATCGAAGACAGATCCACTATGGAGAAATTTCCTGACAGTGAGAGCAAGTAATCAGTGGAAAGGTTGTGGGTTACTGGACAGCCATTTTTCTGGAATAGTATAGGATCATCTGCTTGAGCAGGGGGTTGGACTAGAACCATGGTGGCGAACCAGTGGCATGTACGGCCCTCTCTGTGGGCACGCGCACCATCGCCAGCTGCTCTTCTGGTTTCCAGCGTGTACATGCATGCCAGCTACCTGGTCATCACGGGTGCCAGAGCGCTGGAAAATGGCCTGAATCCGGCCAAAAACCAGGCCGTTTCCAGGCTGTTTTCAGGCCCAAAATATGGCCTGAAACCAGCTGGAAATCATCCTGGAAACTGGCCCAAAAACAGGCATGCCCGCGCCGATCAGCTGGTCTTCAGGTTTCCGTCACTCTGGCGCACACACTTGCATGCACATGGACGGGCGTTCCGGTTTGGGCACTTGGTCCCGAAAAGGTTTGCCATCACTGGACTAGAAGGTCCCTTTGAACTCTGTTATATTGTTAGAGAGCTTCTCAATCAGAAGTATCTTTCCACGCAGCTGGGTCTTCCCACCTTGAGGATTCCTTGCCCCCGATGCTTCTCCTTGGGGTTTCCACTCCCAAGAACAGCCTGGCTGTTATGAAAAGGTTGGGGGGGGGCAATTTTCCCTAGCCTAGTTCTTCAGAGGGAGAGGGAAATAGCACAACTCTGCACCTCCACAAGCTGCTTTTGTGTTTGGACATACACAAATATACGTATACAAGTCTTCAACTGATGCTGCTTCAGTTGGAGATTACATATAAAAAGGACGAATCACTCACTTGGTACTCTTCTGTACTTAGCTTGACATTTCTCTGTAAGGACAAAAATTAGTGAAAGCTCACTAAGAATAATCCAATTCCACCAAAGATCATCCAATCCCTCCCTCTGTAGAAAAACCCCCAGGAGAGAGTTTAGCAGTTGTTTAGACCAGGGGTGAAATCTAAAATTTGTTACTACCGGTTCTGTGGGCGTGGTTTGGTGGGTGGGGTTAATGTGACTGGCAGGCAGCTCAGCTGGGATCGTCAGAGCTTGGATCGTCAGAGCCATTTAAAAGAAAAAAAAGGCTCTGATGATCGGCTCAGCTGGGCATGGGGGGCGGGGCAAGGATTTTTGCTATCGGTTCTCCGAACTGCCTGCCACCATTGCTACCTACTCACCCAAGCTGGTCTGAACTGGGAGCATTTCACCCCTGGTTTAGACACAACCTCCCCTGAGACTATTATTAACAATCATAGACTACAAGGACACCACCAGATTTGCCCCAAGAGAGACCTGCTGCCACTGAGATGGATGGAGGGGAATTGGGGGAAGCAGCAGCAACAGCTGGGAGGGGAGGATGGTTTTCATGGAAATCCTTCTCTGCTGCTCTTTGATCAAAGCCTTTGAAAGAGACAGAACTGGGATGCCTCTTCCCAACTCAGAAGAAGACAGGACAGTCCCAACGTCACTCAGCCAAGTCAAGACTGAAGACCCAGCAAGAGGCCGAGATATCAGATGCTCCCCAAAAGGGCTGGGAAAATAGGACAGAGGAAGCTCAGGAAAGTCACTCCCAAAGGGAAGAGGTTTGCGAGGAATCTCCCCAATTACAGTATTGTAAATAAGGATACTTACTGAAGAATATCAAAGTCCCAGCAATCACACATACCAGGACAAGACCAGCCACAATGAAGCCAATGTTGAACCCTTTGTTGGACTTTGGAGCTGAATTGGGAGAAAGAGCAGATAATTGAAGGAGAACCCCAAACAATTGTTCTAATTAGGGGACATAACACAGTCAAAGGATTGGAAATCCCCCCCAATTAAAAGGATGAAGAGCTCATGTCCAGGGCTGAAATCCAAAATTTTTCCCTACCGGTTCTGTGGGCGTGGCTTGGTGGGTGTGGCCAGGGAAGGATACTGCAAAATCTCCACTCCCACCCCACTCTGGGGCCAGCCAGAGGTGGTATTTGCTGGTTCTCTGAACTACTCAAAATTTCTGCTACCGGTTCTCCAGAACCTGTCAGAACCTGCTGGATTTCACCCCTGCTCATGTCCCTCTCAGGGTGACATGCAAATGCCTTGCTGACCATTGTTAGAGGTGTTCTCTCCTCAAAAATGCCAGTCGAGCATGAAAGTAGCTGACATTCATCTTTAGAATTTCAGCTCAAAAGCAATTTTCAATCTTGTGACTCTCGGCAGTTTATAGAAACAAAAACGTCAGCAACACAATAATCTAAACAAAACTCATGAAATAATGAACATGTTTTTGATCTTTTTACAGGCTACCCCAATATGTCATGACTCTGAATGGAATTGGGCAGGTCTGTATGCCGTCTTTTTTCTTAATTTCTTATATTCACATTTTATAATGTAAAGCAGGGGTGTCAAACTCAAGGCCTGGGGCTCGGATCCGGCTGGCGGGATGCTTAGATCTGACTACTGAGACATCAGTCCAGCTACTCTGTGCATTTCATGAAGTCAGCTGAAGTTGACACATGTTAATAAAATTTGGCAGTCAGGAAAGGGCTACAGATTCCTCCTGATTTTTTTTTCCTTTAAGAATTCTAAGCAAAAGAAAATCTGTTTCTGGGGCTCAGCGTAACTGCTGCTCCTCTGCTGGAGGCAGGAAACAGGGAAGAAATAAAGGCTAAGATAGGATCTAAGAGCATTTCATCAGGATTGGGATGGGATTCTGTAGCTTCCAATAAATCACCTGAAGCCAATTCTATGAACTGTTCTCTATAGATGCACTAACCTCAAACACAGGGAAAACCAATGGATTAAAGTTCAAGTATGCTCATACCTGGACATAACTGGGGTCAAATATCTCTCCCACAATCCTTCAGCTTGAAAAAGAGCTCAACCTTTCCCTCCCTGCAGTCTCTCACCCTTCAGGGCCACGTCCAGAGGCTCCTGCAAGCTGTCGTGCTCTACATGGCATTGGTAGTGGTCACTGTCATTGGAATAAATCTGGATGCTGAGCCAATAGTGGTAGGTCCCATCCGCATTGGGGACCACAGTTCCATGGAAGGTGTCCTGCAACCAGACCTTCCCATCCCTTGTCCAGGAAGCATCAATTGCCTTGGGGTAGAAGCCGTCGATTTGGCAGACATGTGTTTCCATCCCATCCTCAGTCTCCGTCCTGCTGCTCACTGTCACCACTGGGGAGTCTGCAGAAAAGAATGATCTCTGAGCCCCTCCAGAGCCTGAAAGGTGGATGAGAAACTTGAAAGTCTCCTATTACTTAGTTTTAATTTAGGGATTTAACATGCCACAACTGCAGCATCTCCAAGAGTTTTACAAATGCTCCCAATCTGGATAATATGCAAGCACAATGATTCTTGATTTTTAGTGACTCAGCCTAAAATTTGCAGCAGATTGTGGCTCTAAGGAAATTTCACTTCCACTTCCTCAAATTGTAAGCTGTTCCAGGCCTCTTTCCACAGGACACAACCACAATATCAAGATAGGGAGAACCAGAATCAAAGCAAAGGCATGGAGCCTTTTGGGATCTCACACTGGTCAATTTGGAAAAATAATTGTCTGTCTCAAAGCGGGGGGGGGGGGGCAGAGAGAGTGATGCCAAGGGAAAAGAGAGACAGTCTTTTGTGGATCGCATCATCCTCTCCACTTGACTATTGCTGGCCGGATGGAATGGTGCAACCAGGGCATGTCTGATTCCTTGTTCCGCCAAGAACATTTTGAATATAGGGGCTGAGAATTGAGGGCCATTGTCTGAGACAAGAACGTCTGGTAGGCCATGGGTGGAGTAAAGTCTCTGTAATACTTTAATGACTGCCTCTGCCATTGTAGAGGTCATAAGTATTATCTGAAGCCACTTCGAATAAGCGTCCACAACTATTAGGAATGTCTGGCCTTGGACTGGTCCAGCAAAATTAATGTGCACCCTTGACCAGGGTGCTTTTGGCATTTCCCATTTGTGTGCCGGGCAGAGGGTGGTGCTGGTCTGGACTCCTGACAAGGTGTGCAGGTAGCAATCCATTCAGCAATTTCCTCATCCATATTAGGCCAACAAACGTAGCTCCTGGCCAGTGCCTTCATCCTGATGATTCCAGGATGCCCCACGTGTAAAACCTCTAGCACTGGCTTCCTTAATTTTGGGGGTACAATTACCCAGTCCCCCCACAGTATACAACTTTTTGGGCCGATAATTCATGCTGCCGTGCATCAAATGGCTGTAGGTTACCCCCTACTGCCCCCTTTGGCCACGCCCTCCATACCCAGCTCAGAACTTGTGCTAAAGTTTTATCGTTGGTAGAATGTCTACCAAAGATGGGATTAGCCCTCACTCAAGATCCAAACCAGGACAAAGCCCTTAAGACACAATAGAAATTACCTAACACCTTTTCAGAACACAAGCCTCTTCATTACACCATCACCCTCCAAGTTTCAACCAAACCTCGGAGTTCAGACAACCTCAGCTATGACCCCTGCATAGCCCCATGTGAGTCTGACAGCATCCAATAGAATACATCCTCTTGCCACAGGAACAGGAAGCTCAATTTCAAAGCCCAGAGAGGGTATAAATAAGCCTCACTCTCCACTCCATGTGATCAGCTGCACTATGACCATGTGCTTGATGGTTCTGCTTCATTAAAGCAGAACCATCAAGCTTTCCAATCACCCTACCCATTTGCAGTGTCTTTCTCCCCGCTTGGAACTAAACCAGATGGATATTTCTTCCAACAACAGTTACTGGGAGGAAATTAAGGCTGCACGTGTCATTTGGCTACTTTTTAGCTAAGGGTACTTTCACTGAAGAACCCCAAGTGGCCTCATTACCTCTTATGGGCTGTGAACAGGAAACCCTTAATTGCTTTTGCTGCTTGATCCACACAGACACCCACTAGGCAGAATCTGCATTTCCTTGTCCATTTAATGGCTGCCTAAACAGGGCTTCCCTCATCCTGGAGTGTTCCAGACAAGGGAAACAAGCACATAAGCCAACTAAAGCAGTGGTGGGTTCCTCCCAGTTCGGCCCGGATCTGCCAAGCTGGTAGCGGTGAGATATGATGTCACCGAACCGGTTCTCTTTGTTCGGGAACTGGGCCCTCCCACTCCCCCGCGTTATTCTTACCTTTTACTTGGCCCTGCCCCCAATCTATTCGCTGCCTCCGAGTCCCAGCTGATCGGCTAGAAGGAAAAAAACTGTTTTGCCGCGGGGCTTCAAAGGGCCGCCCTACAGCTGATCAGTGTTAAAAGGCAGTGTGGTGATAGACCAGTGCACTCCAAGAACAAACGGGTAGACTGGAATGCTCCAAGAACAAATGGGTAGATTGGTACAGCTCTGCAAACAATTAAAAGCCTGGTTGACCAATACCTCTGCTAAATCCTAAAAAATTGTCACATGACCATCAAACCACGCCCACAAAATAAGCCATGCCCACAGAACTGGTAGAAAAATTTTTAGAACCCACCCCTGAACTAAAGCCCTTCAAAACATCCTAAGCAAACCAAAAGATCCAGCAATCCTAGAAGAAAAAAACAGGAGTCACCTACAACATACAATGTAAGAACTGCTACAGCCGCTACGTAGGACCAACAGCAGAAGATGGGCAGAACGTATCCATGAACACCAACTGGCAGTCAGAAGACATGATGAAAATTCTTTAATTTCACAACGTATAGACAGATTTAACCATAGTTTCAGTGGGGAAAAATGTGACAATCCAGACCAAATCCAAAAATGCCAGGGGATTTGTAGAATCCTGGCACGCTGACAAATGAGCCATCAATAGACACATAGACATTAACAATATCTTTAGACTATGCAAAAGAGACAATCAACCAGCCCAAAAGAGAACAAAAATGTCAGGGAGTTGATTGATCCCATCCTGGCTCTGGGATAATTGCACCCTGGTTTAGAGGTTTGGACCGAGGCTTCTCCTCGAAAGTAAACATTAAGAAAATAAAACCCGAAGAAGTATTTCTATGAAAACTCATTTTATTGTAAAGTAAAAATAAAGATAACTCTTACTATCTAATTAATTGGCTACATCTTGCCAGCGTTCCTGCCTCACCTCTTGGCAGGAGAACAAAGGAGTAAGAAGAAGGATAATGGAGGCTAGAAAGGAATGCACGCTTGCGCACTTAATACTGATAACAAAACTACAGTAAGTCTATTAGACCAAAAATGACAGCTCAGCTGGGAAATACAAGAACGCAGTGACAAAAAAGATTCCAGCACCTCTCCACCAGTAATCAGAAACTGCCAAAGAGCCATCAGTAAACACCCAACCAAAGAATCTCTAAGACCGCCCCAACTCACACAGTCAAGCAAGTCACCAGAATATAAACTGACAGCAAACAACACTCCTTACTAACCCTGATAATGTTACCTAGTTAATAAGGTGACCAATTGTCCTCCTTTAGGGAGAGCAAGTCCTTCTTTTGTAAGTTCTGTCCTCTCTTGAAAAGGGTCCAACTACATGTCCTCCTTTTCGATATTTGAGGACTAATCTGTAAATCTCCGTATTCGATTGATGCTGATCCGATTCGTTGCATGTGATGTGACGTATTTGTATTTGACATGACGATTTGTCAACATTTGGTACAGGGCAGCGAGATGCAATTATGAGACACATGAGCTCCGCACAGGAGAATTGTTTTGTGAGAGTGCTCCATGTGCAAGAGTGTGCCACGTGCAAGTGGCTTTGTTTACTTCTTATCAAAACACGACACGGCACACACGCAATTGTCCTCCTTCCCATTGTAAAAAAGTTGGTCACCTTATAGTTAAGGTAATGAAATGTATGCAAGAAAACAAGCAAGCTCGGAGAGCACCAAGGACCCCTTATAAAGGAGAAAATTCCAGCCTGGATCCAGATGCTCACCTGTCCTCAGCAGCATCTTCTTCCCATAGAACAGGTGCTTCCGCAGCCACTGAATGCAGTCTTCCTCCAGGTAGGACTTCCATCCCTGATTAGATCCTGGAATATCATCCCATCTCCTCTTGATGGTCTGAGCCAGGGGCTGGTGAGCCACCCAGGTGAGGGTCTCCTTGTCAAAGGTGATGAAGGAACTCCCATCGTAGCCATACTGCAAAAACCCTTCTTTGCTTCCATCACCCCAGAGCTCACAGCCATACATCCACTGCAGTGTGTGAAAGCCTGAAAGAGGGATAGGCAGATGGTTTTGTGAGTCCTCAGGAGAGAGAGAGACACCCCGTCCCACCCCACAGAGACTTTGAGACAGTAGTGAAGCACTGACACCCTGATTTCCTTCCTAGCAATTCCCGCTCCCACACTATTGTCCTCATTCTTCCCTCACTCAACGTGTACCTCCTCCCCGCCAAGTCCCGGATTAAACCCCTGAACTTTATCAGGAAACAGGCAGCTCAGACATTCTCCTTTCAGCTTCCTGGGATTAGAAAAGGCAGTGGAGGATCCCAAGGGGGAAAAAATGGAGTTGCAGAAGATGGAGCCCCCTCCATTTTTTCTCTCTGCCACTCCTCTGTTGGGGAAACTTTGGGGTGGAGCAGTGGTGGGTTCCTCCCGGTTCGGCCCGGTTCCACCGGTAGCGGTGATGATATGACGTCACCAAACCGGTTCTGCTACCCCACCCCCCGCGACCCCCCACCTCCCCTCAAATTATTCTTATGTTTTATTTGGCTCCACCCCCAATCTATTGCTGCCTCCTGAGTCCCAGCTGATGGGCTATAAGGAAAAAAACTGTTTAAACTCTTGCTGCGGGGCTTCAAAGGGCCGCCCTACAGCTGATCAGTGGTAAAAGGCAGTTTGATGGTAGACCGGTGCCTCCACAAATAAATGAGTGGACCGGTGCCTGCAAAAATAAATGGGTAGACCAGTGCCTGCAAAAATAAATGGGTAGACCAGTGCCTGCAAAAATACATGAGTAGACCAGTGCCTGCAAAAATAAGTGGGTAGATCAGTGCCTGCAAAAATACATGAGTAGACCAGTGCCTGCAAAAATAAGTGGGTAGATCAGTGCCTGCAAAAATAAATGGGTAGACCGGTACAGCTCTGCAATCAGTTAAAAGCCTGGTAGACTAGTACCTCTGCTAAATCCTAAAGAACTGTCACATGACCATCAAGCCATGCCCACAAAATAAGCCACACCCACAGAACCGGTAGTAAAAAAATTTAGAACCCACCCCTGGGGTGGAGGGGGGGTGGGAGAAGGGATCCTAAAGTGGGAACAGTTGCCCAGATATGCTATCACCAACAGGGCCCAAGAAACTCAGGGCCTCAAAGAGGATCTGGGTGTTGTCCCCAAATTCAGGCAAGAGTGTGTTGGGGGGGCCAGGAAGAGAGGGAGGGACATCTCAAGGGGGCTTCATAAAGCCAGCTCACAACTCAGTCAACTCCAACAAAAGAGGGGAGGAGGAGCAAGGCCTGGGTTACTGCATTCAGTTTTGGTCACCACATTACAAAAAATATGTTGAGACTTTGGAAAAGGTGCAAAGAAGAGCAACTAAAACGATTAAAGGCCTGGAGACTAAAACATATGAAGAAAGGTTGCAGGATTTCGGTTTGGCTAGTCTAGAGAAAAGAAGGACCAGGGGGGACATCACAGCAGTATTCATCTGCCTACTATGCAAGCAAGCCCAGGTTCGAACCCCAGCAAGGGTATGGCTAGCTGATGAGAGCTAAATAGCTTGAAATAGATCTATACTAGTCTCCCTTTATTTCTTTGTCAGCAAATATAAATTTAATACAAAATAGTTTGTCGTGAAAGTGACTGCCTGAAGGCTCCTGGATTGGGGCTGAAAGGCGAAAGGAAGCAGTATGCTCCTTCCCATATTTGGGCAGACCAGGTTGCTTCAATAGAAAACCCATTTAGGCTTCCGGCTGGCACCACAAGCACTGCTTCTCCCGCAGCGTTCGTCCCCCAATCGCGTGAAACCGCCAGAACAGCCGAAAAACAGCTGTCTGGTGGCTTGGAAACTCTCTCCCCGGGCAAAGGGGAGAGAGGTGAGCAGACAGGCTTGGGTAGAGCTCCCCAAGAGCCCCAGGGAAAATCCTGGGGTGCAAAGGGTGAGAGCCCCCCGGGAAGCCTGTCAAAACTCCAGATCTGGGGATGCCTCTGTTAAGAACAGAGCAAAACGCCGTGACCACCTCTGCAAGCAACGTGCCTAATAAAGAATTGAAACTGTAGCAGACGGAACAGAAACAGGAGAATCCAGACTGCAAGTATCCAAACTTAACCCCAATGTGTATTACAGTCCTCTGAGCCATCAAGAAATGAAAGTGGTAACAAAATGGTGATTGAGGTTTAGTGGGTGTGAAAGTGAAAGTTAACAAGCTAACAAGCAAGTTCTGTTTGGCGCTTAGCCCTTGATTAAAACACTGAAAGAAAGAAAAAGGTTTTTAGGTTCTAAAAGACTGTGAAATAATTTCTGGACTTTTAAATTGTTGTTTTGACAGCTGTAAGAATCTTTTAAAAAATAAACAGAAATGGCTTCAAAGCCAATAAAGACTGTGAAAGGATCAGGCAGCGCTGGGAGTTCTCCTGCCACACCTCTAAATTACAAGCCTTTGTCCCAGCAACAGAGCCAGAGACTTCAACATTTGAAATGTTGCAGGAAGCCTTAAAAGGCACGGAAAGTAAGATTGCTTCTGTGGATGAAAAGATGCAGAATGTGGTGGAGGAAATGACTGATATTAAGGATCTCATTTTAATTAAAAACCAAGAAATTAGAGAAGACATAATTTTGCCATTTACAGGCTTAGCTGGAGACATTGAGGTTTTGGATGAAAAAGTTGTACAGTTAAAGCAATCTGAAGAGATTCTGGAAAGCAAGCTGGGTGAGGCAGAGAATAAAATCCAAAAGGCTGAATTAGATGTAACAATGTTCAATATAGAGATATGGAATTTGCTTTAAGAATAAGAGGTGTGAAGGAAAATAAACAAGAGAACTTGAAAGAGATGATGGCAGAAGCATTGGCTCAAATGTTGGGAGATCAAAAAGTTAACTTAATGTGGCAGATTGACAAGATTTTTCGCGTTAATTCATGGGTGGCAAGGCAGAAACATCTACCAAGAGATATTGTAATATATTTTACTACAAGGACAACACGTAATGAAATTTTACAAGCCACCTTTAAGAACAAGCTGCAAGTGGAAGGTCAGGAAGTTATGACAATGAAAGAAATTCCCCCTAAAATGTTAAGAGCCAGAAAGGATTATGCCTTTCTGGTGG
>WNWU01000311.1:188493-217603 GCA_012654045.1 Ptyas mucosa
AAGAAAGCCAGAGAACGAAGAATTACTGGCACAAGCACAAGGGGGAGGATCAAATATTCAAGAAGACTTAATGCAAACCCTGACTATTGTTCAAGATTTGGATGTTCTTGAGGTAACAGAGGAACTTAGAGAACAAAGACAGACCAGAGCAGCTGCAGCAGCAGCTAGACGTAAAGAAGAACTAAGGCGGCACCAATCCCGGATGGTAACTCAAGAATCTACAAAAACAGAAGCAGTGGGAGGAGCCAGACCTAAAGGTCAAATGCATCAGGAACACCAGCAATTGCTCCAGAGGCTTCAGAGGTCCAGAGATGGCCACTAGATTCCTAACCTGGAACATCAATGGTTTGAATTCACCACAAAAGAGAAGGAAAATATTTCACTACTTGAAACAATTTAAAAATGATGTAATCTGTCTACAAGAGACTCATATTAGAAGTCAAGATCAAAAATATTTAATAAATGCAAGATTAGGAACACATTTTGTTGCGTCGGCACAAGACAAGAAAAATGGTACAGTTGTATATCTTAAACCAGATTTAATTGCTAATTTAATTGAAGCAGATGACCAAGGAAGATTTATAGCAATTGAAATTTTAATAAAAGGTGAAAAAATACTTTTAATTGGATTATATGCCCCGAATCAGCAACAGGAAAAAATTTTATAATCTTTTATATTCCAAGTTGTTACAGTGGGATTACAGAACTTGTATCTTATTGGGCGACTGGAATGGGGTTTTGGATACCAAAAAAGACAAAAAGGGACTTAAGCAAAATGTATCAACACGTGCAAGACTACCAAGACCCTTTTTTGAAATGATGTAAGATATGGAATTGAGGGATATTTGGTGAGAGAAGAACCCAGAAGAAAATGACTTTACCTTTTTTTCAGATAGGCATCAATCCTTTTCCAGGATTGATTTTATACTAATTACTAATGATCTTTATTGTAGGGTGAAGAGCACGAAGATATGTCCCAGAACTTTAACGGACCACAGCCCAGTGTGGATGGAATTGGAGCACGGCAAGGGACATAAGAGATCCTGGAGGCTGAATGAAAATTTGTTTAGATATGAGGAAAATATAATTGAATGTAAAAAATTTATGAAAGAATTTTTTATTATGAATATGCATAAGGGTACATCGATGGAAATGGTTTGGGATGCGAGTAAAGCTTACATGAGAGGTATATTGCTATTTTTGAACAATAAACATAGAAAGAAACAGGGGAAGAAAAGGAAAGAACTAGAGAAGGAAATTAAAAAGAGAGAACAAGCTTTAATAGCCAATCCAGCAGATAAGAAAACTAAGGAGGTAATTAATATATTGAAAGGTCAATTTGACATGTTGATGGCAGATCAAGTCGCAACAAATTTACAATATGCTAAACATAATACTTTTTGTAATGCTAATAAACCAGGTAGATGGTTAGCACATTTATTAAGGAAGAAACAAAAATCACGGATGATAGAGAAAATAAATTATAAAGGTAAAGAGGTTTATCAGCAAGAGAAGATTAAGAAAGCATTTTTGGAATTTTATACTAAGTTATATACTGGTGAGAAAATTCAGGATATAGATATAGATAGCTATTTACAGAAAGAGAATATTGGTATAATTTCAAGAGAGCAAAGGGACAGTTTAAACCAACTGATAACTGCTGAAGAAATTTTGTTTGCAATTAAACAGTTAAAGGTGGGCAAAGCACCCGCGATGGATGGTTTGACAGCTGTATATTATAAACATTTACAGTTGGAAATGGTGGAACCACTTAAGGAATTATTTAATAAAATACAACTTGGAGGAGGGATACCCCCGTCATGGAAAACAGCTTTTATTTCTTTAATTCCAAAGGAGGAACAAGACCATACGCAACCTAAAAATTATAGGCCAATATCACTTTTAAATACAGACTATAAAATTTTTGCCAAGATATTAGCAAATAGATTAATGAAAGTTATGCAACAGATGATTCATCACGATCAAACGGGTTTTATAAGTGGTAGACAAATGAAAAGTAATGTAAGGCAAATTGTTAATTTGTTAGAATATCTGGGAAAGCACAACCAAATCCCTGCAGTGCTAATATTTTTGGATGCTGAGAAAGCATTTGATAGATTGAATTGGCAATTTTTATTGACATTAATAGAAAAGATGTAGTTTGGGGAATATTTTACACAATCTATTAAGGCAATATATCAGAAACAAACAGCACAAATAATAATCAATGGAAGCTTAACAGATACTTTTAATATAGAAAAAGGAACAAGGCAAGGATGCCCTTTGTTCCCACTGTTGTTTATTTTGTCACTGGAAGTTTTACTGAGTAAAATACGTGGGTTAGATGAAATAAAAGGAATTAAAATTAGGCAACATGAGTATAAATTAAGAGCATTTGCAGACGATTTGGTTGTCACTTTGACTCAACTGGTACAATCGGTTATAGGTTTAATGGAAATAATTAATCAATATGGACAAGTTTCTGGATTTAAAATAAATGCAGGCAAAACAAAGATAATAACTAAAAATATGACTAGGAATCAAAAAGAAGAGGTAGAAAAACTTACAGGATTTGAAATGGCTAAGAAGGTCAAATATTTAGGGGTTTACATTACTACTTCCAATGTGAAACTATATAAGTATAATTATGAACTGTTGTGGCAAAAAGTACAGAGAGAGTTGGAAAACTGGAAAAAAACTCCAATTGTCTTTGCTGGGAAGAGTAGCAGCAGTAAAGATGAATATTTTACCAAAGTTTTTATTTCTTTTTCAAATGATCCCAATAATTAAAAAAGATGAAAATTTAAAGGAATGGCAGCAGGGTATTAATAATTTTGTTTGGGCAGGAAAGAGACCCCGAGTTAAACAGAAGATAATGCAAGATACACGTGAAAGAGGGGGTCTCAAAATGCCCAATTTGAGATTATATTATGAGGCAGCTGCTTTATCAGCAATTAGTGACTGGATAAATTTGACAGAGGAAAGGATATTGAACATTGAAGGGTATGGTTTGCTGTATGGATGGCATGCCTATTTAATATATGGTAAAAGAGTGGATAAGACTTTCAAAAGTCATATATTGAGGAATGCTCTTTTGCATGTCTGGAAAAAGTATCGATATAAATTAAGCAATGTTACCAATTTGGACAGCACCCAGGCATGCTATAGAGAATATAAGTGTGGAACAAAAACAAGATGATATTACCTACAAAGAACTTCTGTATAAAGAAGGTTACAATTAAAAGCTATGAATCAATTAAGGGAAGAAGGAATAATTAAAACATGATTTCAGTTTGGGCAATTACAAACTAGATGGAGACAAGATCAAAAAATTGGTATTTTGCAAGGGGAAGAAAATTTGGTAAAACAAATTAGAGATCAAAGTCAAATGCATATAAAAAGGTTGTATAATGCATTGATAGAAATAGATTCAGAAACAGAGCTAGTTAAGGATTGTATGATAAAATGGGTGCAAAATATTGGAGAACCTATAATGATGGAAATGTGGGAAAGCATTTGGGTTAGAAATATAAGGTTTAGGCTTCCGGTGGCACCGCCGGCATCACCAGACGCTTCTTTGCGAAGCGCCAGCCGCAGACTCCGTAGAATCGCAAGAACAGCGAAAATCGGCTGTCTTGCGGTTTGGAATCTTTCCCCCCAGGAAGAAGGGGGGAAAGAGAGCAGACAGGTGGGGTAGAGCTCCCTAAGAGCGCCAGATTTTGTCAATAATCTGGTGCTCGAAGATGAGAGCTCCCCGCGAAGCCTGTCAATGCTCCGGACCTGGGACGCCTCTGCCGGGGAAGTTTTTCCCTGGCAGAGCCAGATGCCGCGACCACCCCACTTAAACAACTTTAAACATCTATATTTGATCTCAACTGGATGAGCAAACACACGAGGAATTGGAATTGCAAGTATTTGTATTTTAATTTTAAAGAATTATTTTTTTCCCTTCAACTCCTATGGGAAGAAAGAGAAAGTAAGATGGCGTTCTAGCTTTAACGGGGCGTGAAGAAGTGAAAGTTAAAAAAAAAAGTACTGACAATGCCCCTGTTTGAAGTATAGGATTCTGTTTTAAAAAGTGGATTAATCAAGGATGGAGATAATTGCAACAATTGAAGCAGCAGCAAAAAGTTTAAAGTGAAAGATTTTTTTTGATACCTTTTTTTTCTTTTTGTTCTACTCTGTCCTCTTGGAAAGGGAAGAAGAAGGGGGGCAAGATGGCTGGTCTTTTTGAAAATAATGCTGGGTTAGTTAACCCACAAATCAGGACTGACCTTTTTGAAGAAGCTTTTAATTCAATTACCTCTGCCTTATTGGAAAGAATTGATACTTTTTTTCAAGTTGGAAATAATGAAACAAATGAAGATACTGTACTGAGACCTAATAGTGAGGTGTTGAATGAAGAGCTGGGAGAAGAAAGAGAACAGCCTGTAGTGATTTTGGAAAATAAAATGGAGGCATTGCAGAATGAGATGGAAGAATTTTTGGGAGCTTTTCGGTTTCTGGAGACACCAAATGGAATTTTACGTTTTTTTTACAAAGTCCTAATTGCAGTTAAAGAGCTGTTTCCAGTGGAAGATACAGTTTTGCGAAAATTATGTGGCAGACAACAACCTCAGAAAATGCAAGAGTGTATTAGAGCAAAAAAAGGCGGAGGAATTAGAGTGAAGAAAAAGGTCCGTAAAAAAGTTAGGAAAAAAGAGTGGAGATGAGTCCCTCATTGATGAGATGATGGTCCATAAAAAGTTTTGTTTAAGTGTTCATAGACTTTGAATTTTGGAAACATCCAACAGTTTATTGCCAGCTATTTAAGTGATGAGGGAGGTGAAAGGCAAAATTATAGACATATTGGAATATTTTGAGAAGAATAAACAGATCACTGCAATGCCAGTGTTTTTAGTTGTGGAGCAAGCTTTGGCCTGAGTGAACTGGAACCTTTTATTAAAGACTGTAACAAAGAGGAAATTAATTGTTATTGTAGAAGTCTTATTGAATACGATAGTGAACTTGAGCTTTTTGTTGGATTGTAATAGCTACAGGGCAAGAAGATAATAGGTCTAGGGCAATTGCAGGTGATCTGGTGGCTACCTTAACACGATTGATGAACTTAATAATCTAGTTGAAGGACTTTATAGCAACTTATGGAGTGGTACTAAATAATTCAATTTTTTTCCCCTCTTTCTCTTTTTACAATACCGTTGAGGTGGGATTATATCGTGGTTGGATTTCTCAGATACCATGTGGAATATAAATATAAAAGTCACTCGGGGGGGGGGGTTATACAAAGAAGCATTTTTTTTATGCAGGGGGGCAGACGGCAACTGAAGATATTATATATACTATTGGAAGATGGGAATAATCAAGAAGATTAAGAATTGGTTTAACATAGTATGAAGGAGGACTAAATGATAGATGTAGTTTTTAAATAGATGATGTGTTGAAATGTATTGCTAAACTAATAATAGGCCTGATTATTAAATATTGTTTTTTAGTTAGAAAATGTTTTTTTATTTTGTTAAAGTGTCTTAATTATAATTGGATTTTAATGGTTTAGAATTGGAGGACAGAAGAAGGGTTTATATAATTTTTGGGTTTTAAATTTATGGATTTATGTGTTAAAATGTATTGCTAAACTGATAATAGGTTTGATTATTAAGTATTGTTTTTTGTCAGAAAAAATAATGTTTTTAGATGATGTGTTAAAATCTATTGCTAAACTAATAATAGGCTTGGTTATTAAGTATTGTTTTTAGTTAGAAAATGTTCTTAAGATGTTTTAATTATAATTGGACTGCAATGGTCTAGAATTGGAGGACAGAAGAAGGGTTTATATAATCTTTTGTTTTAAATTTATAATGAAGCTAATTGGTTAAAATGATTAATAATAGGTTAGATTATGCATTGTTGGATTGTTTTACTAACTGCTTCAATTGTAAGTGGATTTTAATTGTGTAAGACTGGGAAGAAGAAGAAGAAAGAAAAAGATTTGCTTTTCTTTTACGTAATTGTTTTATGATTGTGTGAGGTCTGGGAGTTAAATTTATAGATAGTTTTCTTATGTGTTTTTATTAAGCTTGCTGTATTTTATATTTTGTATTTGCTCGGGGAAGCGGGGGGGGGGGGAGGTTGGGGAGGGGGAAAAATTTTTTTTGTAAAACTTTTAAAAAAATTTTCAATTAAAAAAAAAAGAAATATAAGGTTTATGCAGGCCCAAAACTTAAGAGAGAATTTTTACAAAATGTTTTATAGATGGCACCTAGATCCAAAAAAACTAGCCTGTATGTATTCGAATTTACAACCTAAATGTTGGAGATGTGAATGTGAAGATGCTACGTATTTTCATATATGGTGGACTTGTAAAAAAATTAAGGCTTTTTGGATAAAAATATGGTGGATCCTTCAAAATATTTTAAAGAAAAAGATAAAATTTGCTCCACAGTTTTTTCTGTTGGGCATATTTACAAATTTTACAGTAATAGAGACCAAACTGATTTTAAATTTAATAACAGCAGCCAGACTTTTGGTGGCACAGTATTGGAAGAAGGAAGAGCTACCTACTATTGAAGAATGGATTTTAAAAGTAGGGAACTTGGCGGACATGGCAAAAATTTCTGCATATTTGAAAGATCATTCAAATGAAAGATATGTATTGGAGTGGAGAAGATGGATCGACTATATTCAAAATAGATATCAAACTAAAAAACTCCAAATAGCCTTTGAATGAAATATTATTAACTTCTTAGTTTAGGATCATGGTTATTTGATTTATAAGGGGTTAAAGACCCAGTGAGAATTTGGAACTTATAAAATGTTAGCTTATTTTAGTTTATGATTGTTAAATGCTTTACCCTGTATTTGTTCTGGGAACTCCAGGGAGGGAGGAAGGGGAGCGAAGGGGGGCGGGAAGGGGGGAGGGGGAATGGGATGGGGGGGGGGAGAAAATGTTTGTATTTTTGAAAACTTTTTAAACAAAAAAAAAATAGAAAACCCATTTAAACTCCCCTGGTACAAGCTGGCAAAGTGAGGAGGACCTGTGGCTTAGAAGTTAATACATCTGCCTAATATGCAACGGTATATTGAAAATACTTTTTTAAAAGTGTAGAAGCATTTCGTGAGAGGGAATATGGGGCTGTTGTGGCTCCGACCCCCAAGCCCATCGTATCGGAGGAAGAAGGCTCCGAACATGAAGGAGAGGAGCCGGCCAGGCCTCCCTCCCCCGGCCCCTCTTCTCTGGCAATTCCTCAGGTGTCGGCCAAAGGAGAGTAGATTGGCCAGGAGCCAGGTGTCTCCGATCGGTCGGAGAGTGATGAGGGAGACAAGTTGTGGCTGGACCCACGTCAGCGTCGCCGTGCTAAATGATCACAGCAGATGAGGAGGCGTGCCAGGGATTAAGCTGAGTCACTGGACCACACCCCACAGGCTATATAAAGGAGTGGGGTGGCCATTTAGATTCTGTGATGGACAAAGTTAATTCTTGCAAGTCCCTTTGGTACAAAGCCTCAGTCTGCTGAAGGATTGTGAATTGGACTGTTTTTTCCCAGCCGGTGTGTATTGTATTTGTTATCTGGTGGAGGAACACCCCCCCCCTCTTGTTATAGTAAAGAACTTGGCAGCCGGTTCCCGTAGTGCTGCCAAACCTCTGATAACGGAACGTTTGTGTGTGCCAATTATTTAACCCTCGACTGTCTGTGTGGGTTTGTGTGTGTGGAAGACGGGGACAGAACATGGGCAGGAGGAGTCACCCGATCCATCACTCACCTTCGCTCTGATTGTAGCCAGTACTCAGAAACTCCAGTTTTGCTCTGCTCAGGTCGTCATGCTCACGTACGCTCTGGGTCTCTCTGTCCCAAAGCTGGGGATTCTCCTTCATTATCTTCTCCATCCAGGAGGCTCGAGGCCGCATCCTCTGGCTGTTGCTGTCATAGTGAACAAAGACCTGATCGTCTACATACCCCAGAACAAAAAACTGGGGTTGCCCCTGACTGAGTCCTGAGGTGCAGGTGGAGAAATGCTTCAGGGAGTGCAAGGAGGAGCCTGGAAGAAACCCAAAGGATAGAGTTAAGGGGCTTCAGCTGAGGAACCCAGATCCAGTGGAGCACAACAGACCCCAATCTGAGGGTTTGGGGAGCAAGAAGAGACTTGGGAGGCAGAGGAAGAAGGGGAAAGGAAAGGGGGGGCTGATGGAATAGAAAGAGGAGGCAGAAGGTGGAACAATGAAACAACTGAGAGGCAAAGAAGCTGTTTTGGGAGTGGGGTGTGAAGGGTAGGAGGGCAAAGAAATTGGGGTGATGAAGGGAGGAAGGGAAAATAGGGCCAAGGGAAAAGCAAATCTGTTTGCCCAGTCCAATTGTGCCTTCCCTTCTAGCAAGGCCTCCCTCAAACCATTTCCTGGATTGCTCATTTTCTGCCCCATGGTGTCTGAAGTGGCCCCACAAGGAGAAAAGGGGGTCCACCCCAGAAGCTCAAAAGCAGCAGGAAACCCAACCTGGTCACTCCAACTGTCCATTTATAGATATTTCCCTAAAGGAGAAACATGTTTCTAAAGACAGACAGTCAGATCTTTAGCTCCTTGCTCCCAGCAGATATTTGGTGCCCATTAAGAAAGACTGGGTGATCCTATTTACAAGACAAAAGATCTTCAACTCCAGGGTGATGGGATTAAGACATGACCCTCCAGAGCTCACTGCATTGCAACATCTTCTAAGGACATTGCACCACCTAGCACAGTTCAACCAAACTTGACTCAGATAAACATGATCCCACGTGGCTCCATGGGAGTCTGACAACAGGCAATAGGATACATATTCTTGCACAGGAACAGAAAGCTCAAGGGCAAGGCCTAAGGAAGGTATAAATAACCCTCACTCTCCACTCCATGTTGCCAGCTGCCCAGGACCTCAAACCCATGTGGTCTTGTTCATCAATAAGCCATCTTTCCAATCATGTTTTCAGTGTCTTTCTCTCCGCTTAGAACTGAACCAGATGGATATTTCGTCCAACAACAGCATCCCCGAGATGAAAAGAGCCACAGAGGTCATCTAATCTACCCTTTATTCCGGATAGGGACTCAAATGAGCACCTTTTTCTCCCTACCAAAATGGGTCTGGTCTTTGCTTGACCCTCTCCAGCAAAGAGGAGCATCCTAACTCTCTGGACAAGTGGTTGCTTACATTCAACCAGAATCTGGATTTCTTTCACTGAAATCCATAACTTTATGAATTCTTTGATTTGGTTTTTATAATCCAATTCAAAGGAAAGTTTGTTATGGCCAAAGATCAGCAAGAATAATAATACCACTGAAAAAAGGAAATAATATGATGAAAAAGGGCAACATACGAAAAGAGTCACTGTAGAATCAGGTCTACTCCAATAACTACAAAAAGTAAACTAAGAGGAGAATCAAACCCACAAAAATATGTAACAGGAAAATAGAAAAATAAGGTATAGATCCATGATGGCGAATCTATGGCACGCGTGCCACAGGTGGCACGCGGGGCCATATCTGTGGGCACATGAGTGTTGCCCTAGGTCACTTCCAGCGCTCATGTGTGCACCAGCCAGCTGATTTTTCAGGCCTTCCAGGCCCACCGGAAGTTGGGAAATGGGTTGTTTCTGGCCTCCGGAGGGCTTCCGGGGGGTGGGGAAGGCCGTTTTTGCCCTCCCCAGGCTCCAAGAAAGCCCCTGGAGCCTGGGGAGGGTGAAAAAATGGGCTTACTGGGCCCACCACTAACCTTTTTGCCATTGCATGCATGTGTGGCGGGGTGGGGCACAGGGGGCATTGAATTATGGGTTTGGGCACATGCCCACGTGACCCCCCCAGTACAACCCCCACTTTTGGCATGCGACAGCAAAAAGGTTAGCCATTATTGGTATAGATCATGCCTGTCAATCTGGCAATCCATGGACTGGATGTGTCACATGTAGGCTACGCCCACCCCAGCTCCACAAAGGCAAAAAAAATAGCAATACATCATGATACATTACGTAACACAATCCAGTTTGACACCGGTGGTATAGATAAATGTAAAATCACTGTGAAATGCCCTGGGCCACACCGAAAAATTAAATCATGAAACTTAAAAGAATGTCCTGGAATTGCTAATTGAGCATTGAAAAAGAGAACCTTTCCTTGACCGGCAGTAACTAAAAAGGAGTATGAAATTAAGCTAAAATAGACGATCTCTGCTTAAAACTTTTGATCCAAGATTTTTTTGCAACCACATATAGATCAACACAACTCTACTGTTCCATACCACAGAAGAATTTAAACAAAGCATGTTGCCATTTTGCCTAATGAAATGCAGACAAATTAGGAAAAAACAACCCACATCCCTTTAAATCTCAAGATTTAAATTATTTTTGATAAATTTTTAGCATTTTTAATTCTGCAAGATGAATCAAATAATAATATGGAATAATAATAAAATTATAATATTTTATAATATTGTAATTCAGCAAGTGCCCCTACGTTGGGAACTTTTGGGATGGAAGGCACCTTCCAGGAGGCAAATCCCCCCCCCCCCCCCGTGCCAGAAGCTCTCGAGATATTGGGGTTGAGGACAAGCTGACGATCAAGATGGACATGGGTTTATCAAGATAATTCGAAGCGCATGTGCAGAAGCTCAAAGATATTGGACTAAAATCCACACATGGTTGGAAAAAATGACAAAGAAACACATTGATTTTTTTCCAGAGATATTTTTATTAGGGATTTTACCAGAAATATATAATAGAAAACTGAGATACTTAATTGTGAATGTCTTAACAGCGGCTAGAATTGTATTTGCTAAAAATTGGAAAGGAGAGAAGATACCTACTGATGATGAAGTTATTAAGACAATTTTGGAATGTGCTGAAATGTGTAAATTGACATTTGAAATTAGAGAACAGGAAGACAAACAATATTACTTGGTATAGGATTTATTATATCAATGGATAGATAATAAAGCATGGAAATGAAAAATGAAATATGAAATGGATGTAATAATAAAATATATAAAGCGGGTTTTTTTTATGGGAGATAAACCACTGTTAAATAATTGGTAAATGAGACTAATAATACAAAGGAGATAAACCACTGTTAAATAATTGGTAAATGAGAATAATAATACAAAGGGATTTAAGAAATTCTCAAATAAGAGAATTTTGGATATGGGATTAAGCACAAAAGATTTGTAACCGATCGATACACTTTCTGTAATTGTAACGGATGATGGTTGTTTTATGTTTTGTTTAAAAATTAAAAAAAAAAGAAAGATAATTTGAGGCGCGTTTCCCTGTAGGACTCTTATCCTGTTGCATTCACACTGCATCCTTGATGAGAGAGGGAGAGGGAGAGGAAGGGATAGGGAAGGAGAGGGAGGGAGAGGGAGGGAGAGAGGAAGAGAGAAGGGGAAATCCTCTTCACATTTCAACCATAATAAGACAAGGGCTATCAATAGATTTAAACTCATTGTAATCCGCACTAATCTTGATTGTAGGAAATATGACTTCTGCAATAGAGTAGTAAATATCTGGAACGCTCTACCTGATCCTGTTATTAGTCTCTCTAATCCCCATTCCTTTTACCTTAAACTGCCTACCGTGGACCTTTCATGTTTCTTAAGAGGTCCCTAAGGCGGCATGCATAAGCGCACCAGTATGCCTACCGTCCCTGTCCTACTGTTCCCAATTATATGTAATCATTCTATGTGTTTATGGCTATTTTTTAGCAAAATTTTTGTGCCAATTTTTTTCCCCATGTGTCCATGTCTACGTCTATTCTGTTTACTTGTTTTCTTGTAGTTGTTGACAAATAAATAAATCAACGAAATTAATTAATTAACAGCCTTTGAAGGGACTCACCGAAGCTACTCTCCGGGAAGGCGACCGCCAGCACCACCAGAAGCAAGAAGGGCGCAAAGCACAGAGCCATCCTGCCCGCCACCCTCAACCTGCGCTCCGCTCTCCTGAAGTCTAAGGCAAAGAAAGACGCGCTGGTGGTGATTAACAGCGCAACAATCCAGAGTGAGCCGGCGATTGGCCACGCTCAGTCAATAGAAAAAAAGCATTCTTATGTCGTCAGTGGTTGCTAGGCGGACTTCCGAGCAAAAACGATCTAGAAAAGCTGCCAAAGGGGAAGCAAAAGTTTTATCTGATTCAGGCATTTGAGAAAATCTCCTCATCTTGCGGGAGGGGCAGAAGTGCAGGACTCAAAAGAGACGGAGAGTAAACTGGGCGCAGGCGGGGGAGGGGGGCATCCCTTTCAGGTCCCAGACAGCCTCTCGCCGTCGAGAATCACTTTCCAGAAGAGATACAAGAAAAAGAGGAAACGGATTACTACTTAGCATTTATTTTATTTTATTTTATTTTATTTTTGGATTTATATACCGCCCTACTCCCAAAGGACTCAGGGCGGTGAACAGCCAAAAAGATAAAACACACAAACTACAAAATTTAAAAGACAATATAAAAACCCATTAAATAATTTGGCCCAAAACAAATTTAAAACACCCCTAATATTTGAAAACAAATGTAAAATTTACAGCTAAAAGGAAAGTTAGGCCAGGCCAGCCTGTTGAAATAAAAAGGTCTTGAGGGCACGGCGGAAGTGCGTAAATCCGGGATCCTCCGTCTCTCCGGGGGGAGCTCATTCCAGATGGCAGGTACCCCCATGGGAGAAATGGTATAGATGGTTGGAGGAGAAAAAGGAAAAAAGATATGGAAATAAATGAGAAGGTATAAATCGTGGATAGGAAATTAAGTACCAATTTATGGGGATAGTGGATTAGATATGTAGATTAGGAGAACTCATATAAGAACTCAAGAACTCAAATAAGAAAGAAAGTGTATAAATGTGAATATAGACTACCGATGCGACATGTTGAAAAGAAGATGTACAGATGGATCTTTGTTTATATGTTTGTATGTTTCATTGTTTGTTTGTTTGTTTATATTAAAAAAATGTTTAAAAATAAAAATAAATAAATAAAAAATTAGGGAAGAAAACCAAGGATACTGAAACAATCCAAAAGCAACAGTAGCTACATTCATTGGGTTTTCCGAACAGATATGGATGACAATGGGCTTGAAATCTGTTTCTATAGTAGTTATTAGCCACACGGAAATACAGATGTGTAAAGCTGGCAAAGGGACCTAAGGGGACGAGAACTTCCAAAGTTAATTCGTTGAGAGACTGTCACAGAGAGATGGGGGGGTGGGGGGGGGGATGGGGGGGGGGGGGGGGGGGGGGGGGTATTCTCCAAAGCGCCTGAAAACCAGACAAAGAATAATGGATGGAAACTGATCAAGGAGAGATTCAACCTAGAAATAAGGAGAAATTTTCTCTGTGAGAAAAATCAACCAATGGAACAGATTGCCAGCAGAAGTTATGGGAGTTTCATCACTGGAGGCTTTCAAGAATAGACTGGACAGCCATCGGTCAGAAACCCTTCTGTTCTGTTCTGTTCTGTTCTGTTCGGTTCGGTTCTGTTCGGTTCGGTTCGGTTCGGTTCGGTTCGGTTTGGTTCGGTTCTTAATCCGAACCCAAGTGGAGGTTAGAAACCCCAGGTGATCTTTGCTCTGCATGAAAATGCTCAAAGCTTCTTGGGGCATCTTCAAAGCAAACACGTGTCTTTCTGTGGGAAAAGCTCAGAAGTACAAAATACAGTACATTCATTCCCTATTTCTGGTTATTCCCCAACAAAGTCTCGGATCTTTAGGAAGCTTCCAAGCACTTTGATTTTCCAGGTATAAATTAAGATGCTGCTCCCTCTTTTCTCCTAGGGAATTCTTGGATTAAAATAATTAATTCCTCTTCAGGTTATGATAATTGCTATTATGATCGCCAACTTTAGGAATTGATTGACTAGGAACTGATGGTGAGGCTTTTACATTTCTCATGATGAGCAAAGTATAAGTGGCAATAGTTTTTGCAGGGTTTGAACCAGAGGTGAAATCCAGCAGGTTCTGACAGGTTCTAGAGAACCGGTAGTGGAATTTTTGAGTAGTTCGGAGAACCGGCAAATACCACCTCTGGCTGGCCCCACAGTGGGGTGGAAATGGAGATTTTGCAATATCCTTCCCCCAGGAGTGGGGAGGGAATGGGGATTTTGCGGTATCTTTCCCCTGGAGTGGGGTGGGAATGGAGATTTTGCAGTATTCTTCCCCCAGGAGTGGGGAGGGAATGGGGATTTTGCAGTATCTTTCCCCTGGAGTGGGTGGGAATGGAGATTTTGCAGTATCTTTCCCCTGGAGTGGGGAGGGAATGGGGATTTTGCAGTATCTTTCCCCTGGAGTGGGGTGGGAATGGAGATTTTGCAGTATCCTTCCCCCAGGAGTGGGGAGGGAATGGAGATTTTGCAGTATCCTTCCCCCAGGAGTGGGGAGGGAATGGGGATTTTGCGGTATCCTTCTCCTGCCACGCCTATCAAGCTACACCACACCACGCCCACCAAGCCACGTCCACAGAACCGATGGTAAAAAAATTGGATTTCATCATTGGTTTGAACCATCTCTTGTTGCAATCAGCCCTCCACTGAGCATGTACAGAGTGAGAAGAGGAAGGACCTTCTGCCTCCCTTTCATGGTTCTGTATTTCTACCGATGAAGAAAACCGAAGTCATTAGGGGACCTTCCAATTGGTTTTGAGTCCCTGGAAACTGGCCGTCTTCAGGATGAGCCTCCCCTTCAGATCCTCTCTTTTCTCTCTGGGTTCACAGCAGGCGTAACCCATGTCGGTTTTAACTGACTGGTTAGTTTAAGGTGCAGCATCTTGCGCAAACAAGAGAGTCACACACAAACTACTGGATAGACATATATTGCCACAGAAACACATCGACGTAGTCCATATTTTCCAGGCCATCTGCTGAACATGTTTACCTTCTGAAAGACTTTAGTGTCATGTTTATTACGGTCTCTTCTCCGACGCTTTGGATTCTGGTAAGAACCAGGACTTTCCTTCCGCAAGCTTAGACCCCCAGTTAAATTCCAACTCCACCAAGGCAATATATTCTCCTTCCATTCCTCTCCCAGCAACCCTCTAAGGTAGGCCAGTTGGGTTGACAGTGGTTGAAGCCTCCCGGTGGACAAAAAAGGCAAGTAATTTAATTTAATTTACCGTATTTTTTGGTGTATAAGACGCACCTTAATTTTGGGGGAGGAAAACAAGAAAAAAAAGAATTCTGCCTCTGCCTATCAGCATCAGGATCAGCGACGTCCTCACTTCCATTTGGATTCTGATAACACGTAGCACAGGTCTTTTTATCAGTTTAAAACAAATCCTATCTATTGAACTGGACTGGGTAGGGTGGGGTGGGGTGGGGGATGATTTTCATGGGGGCAGTTATCTCAGGAGGTTAAGGAGAAGTCTGCTGCTATAGGGGGTGGGGATCTCCAGTCCTCGCACAAGTTATGAAGGCAGCCATCAGAACTGCTGGAGCTGCTTCCAGGCAGATCCCGGGAGAACTCGGAGCTCTCGGTGGCTAAAGGGGTAGAAGAAAACTCTGGGCACATTGAGAACACACACGTTCTCGTTGCTGGAAGAAGGGCTGCTTCTCCTGCAGTCTCCCCCACCTCCCGTCCTTGCACCTTGATCCTACACTCCTCCCTCCTCAGCGACCTTCTCCTCCCAAACAGTCTTCATGCTCAGAGGGACTCCAGTCAAGGTTGGTTCCCCCCACCCCGCTCTCTTAAACTGAACTGCACTGAGCAGATGGGGGGGGGGGGGACGGTGTGAAGGAGAAATGTCTCAGCTCCCCACAGCCACTTGGCATTTTGACCACCCGAAACGGATCAGCGGTGGCTGCTGCTTTCTCCCAGGATCATTTATCAACGAGTCAGAAAAGCAGTGCAGTTCAGTTTAAGAAAGAAAGGGGGGGGGGCAACCAACTTCGACCTTCTTCCAGCAACAGGAGAAAGTGCTTTCTCAACGTGCCCAGAGTTTTCTTCTTCCCCTTTAACCACCAAGAAGGAGGAGGGTGCGCAGCTCTGCAAATTGCATCGGAGAATCGGGGAGGAAAACGCCAGAAAATGCGATGCACGGAGGCAATGGTTTGGCAAAGCGGGCGCTTCTGCGTGGAGAGGTGTAAGGCAAGGTGCCCGCTGCCCAGCCTGCCCCTTCTCCAGACTGTTATGGAATGAAGAGATTGAGAGTCATCCCAAAGGGCAAACAGAATCAGATTTTATTATTGCAATAAGGTTCAGAGTCCGATTCATACCTGGAAGTCTGAACAAAATTATGGGTCGGGGACCCTGGTCTTTATACAGTTTCAAACAAAGGATTCTGTGAACTCAGCAGTTTTCATTTAGAAACATTTGTTACATCAAAGAGACATTTCCTAATTACAAAAGTTCTTACATGTCTTGCCAAACAAATATAACTTTTCTGAAAATTATCTTTGGTGATAGAGACTCACTGTCTCATTTTGGTATCCTTGACATTTGTAACTTTCAAACCGTATGTCACCCAAGGTATGGGTCTTTCTGACAGCGAGGGGTCCTCCCTTACAGAATGTTGCTTATACAGAGGAGTTTGGCTGGCTTTTGTATTTTTACACTGGATACATTTGGAAATGAATACTAGAAAGATGTCCAGTGGTCATCTAGCTGGACCCACATTTCCTACTTTAAGACAACCCAGGCTGAGGGCAGTCAGCTTCTACTACTGGCCCAGGAGACGGATCTGGCCAGGAGGGAAGAGAAAGTGAGACTGCAGAAAAGGAGAAGGAGGGTAGGCGGCTTTGCAAACTGCTTCGGGGGATTGGGGAGAAAAATGCTGGAAAACGCGATGCATGGAGGCAATGTTGTTTTTCCTCCCCAGTTCCCCAAAGCAATTCACAAAGCCACTCACTCTCCTTCTCCTTTTCTGAGGTCTCACTTTCTCTTCCCTCCTGGCCAGATCCGTCTCCTGGGCCAGGAGCAGAAGCCGACCGCCCTCAGCCTGGGTTGTCTGGAGAAGGGGCAATCTGGGCAGCGAGCACCTTGCCTTACACCTCTCCATGCAGAAGTGCCCGCTTTGCCAAACCATTGCCTCCATGCATCGCATTTTCGGCACTTTCCTCCCCGATTCTCCAATACAATTTGTACAGCCGTGCGCCCGGCGGTGGCAGTTTTCAGCAGGTTCCAAGCAGCACCATAACTCTTTCCACCACCCATCTCCCAGCATGCAACATTGCTCATTTTTGGCAATGTGAGGATCCCCACTGCCTGAAACCGCCGGAAAAGGCGACGCACAGAGGCCGACAACCTCCCAAGGGTGGGGGCCAGCAGGTGGGCGGGGCTACATTCGGCGCATAAGACGCACCCAGATTTTCACCCCCTTTTCGGGGGTAAAAAGGTGCGTCTTATACACCGAAAAATACGGTAATTAATTCAATTTATATGCTGCCTTTCTCCGAAGACTCAGTGCGGCTTACAATGCATTTAGAAAAACCATTATAAAAACATTTAAAAATTAAAACATTAAAACCCATTCACACCACTGATGGCCGGATCTCACATGATCGCAAGAGCGAGATCAACGGCCCTAGGCCTGCCGGAATAGCCAGGTCTTCACTGCTTTTCGGAAGGTCAATAAGATGGGGATGGTCCGGATCTCAGGAGGTAACTGGTTCCAGAGAGCCGGGGCAGCCACAGAGAAGGCTCTCCCCTGCGGGCCCGCCAGCTGACATTGTTTAACTGATGGGACCCAGAGGAGACCAACTCTGTGGGATCTTACCGGTCACTGGGAGTTATGTGGTAGAAGGCGGTCTCCAAGATAACCTAGCCCTGAGCCATATTGGGCTTTAAAGGTAATAACCAACACCTTGAATTGTGCCCCGAGACCAATAGGGAGCTAGTGCAGCTCACGGAGAATTGGTGTAATGTGGATGTATCTAGGCGCACACATGATAGCTCGTGCGGTCGCATTCTGGACCAACTGTAGTCTCCGAACACTTTTCAAGGGTAGCCCCATGTAGAGCGCATTGCAATAATCTAACCGTGGGGTGACAAGGGCATGAGTGACTGTGAGGAGAGCCTCCCAATCCAAGTAGGGTCGCAATTGGTGCACCAGGCGAACCTGTGCAAAGGTCCCCCTAGCCACAGGTGTCAGATGTTGCTCTAATCTTAGCTGCGTGTCTAGGAGGACACCCAAATTGCGAGCCTGTTCTGAGGGGGACAATTTCTCCCCCCCGGAACCAATTTGCCTGGAAGCTCCTCCAAGGCAGCCCCCAATTGATGACCTCAGCACAAGTGTGGTATATTGGGGACCCCCAGAGGCAGATCTTCCATCTTGCACTGGAGAGTGTCCCACGAATGAGACTGGCCCTGGCTGAATCTCTTCCCTCTCTTCCACCACCCAGGACGGAAGCTCTGAGTCAGCTTGCAAGCTTCCTCCTTGTCTCTAATAACAGGATAGGGTTATTCAAGAGGGAGAGAGGGAGGGAGGGAGGGGGAGGGGGAAGGGGGAAGAGGAGGGAGAGAGAGGAGGAGATGGGGAGGGGGAGGGAGAACACAAACCTCTCCAAAAGAGGCTTCATCTCAAGTGGCACCTTTGAGGACTGTTCAACTTGAGTATGAGGACAATGATGGAAAAACTGTTTCAACTGTTTCAAAACTCTCAATGCATTTGGAACGCTGGAGTTCCTGTGTTAATCTGCCCAAACACAGCCTTAGTTTGGGAAATAATAAATTTAGTTTCCTAAAACCAGGGAATTTGGGGACACTTTTTTTTAATTATTATTATTTGGCACAGGTAAAAGCGGTGCCTTGTTTTTAATCCGCATCTCCCCGTTGGAGATTTTATCATCTCAAGTTAGTTTTTCTGCCATGTCAGCTTTCAGATCTCACTCGGAAAATTCACAGGAAGTCCTCAAAACCCGTTTGAGTCATCAGGCCTAGGATGGTTAATTATTAAGGTGGAATGATTAAGATATTTTTGCCTACCATATGTAAGAAGTTAGCACTCACCCCTCTCGTAGAGGAATGAAGTATTTTTGGAAATATTAAAATGGCAGAATATTATGTTTCCCCGGATGAGAAATGGAGAAGCATGTTTTAAAGACGAAGCAGCTCCCATTTTCCTGCCCCCCACCCTTTGTTAATGGGCCAGAGGCAGAAACTCAATCTTCAAACAGTCCAGAGGAATGCCAGGAATGCAGTCCACAACACTATAACTCAGCATTTGTTCCAGTAGTGGGTTTCAATTTCAGTTGCTACCGGTTTGCTCGTGGGCGCACACGCACTCATGTCCATACGCAATGCTTCTGTGCATGCGCAGAAACGTCCGGGTGGGTGGTCGGAGTCTCCCGTTGCTGCCGCTACCGATTTGCCTGATCCAAGGCGAACCAGTTGCAACCCACCACTGTTTTGTTCCCAACATGCCCCTCCCAACTGCCTCTCCTTTAAACTCCATCCCAAGGTGTGCTTTGTGAAGGGAACCAGGGCCCTTTTCTTCCTTGTAAGCCAGGCAACCCACGTTGCTCTATTCTGCGTTCCCACAGCCAACGGAGCCACTCTCCCGTTCTCCGTCAGCTGTTCGTCTTCCATCTCAGAGTCAGTCTCTGATGGCGGAGGTCGGGGGGGCTTGGCAGGGAGGACTTGAAAACCATCCTGGATTGGAAGAACAGCTTCTTGGGAAGGATCGGGTAGAGGGGGGGAGAGAAGGCTGGCTAGAAGCTGTATTGGTCTCCCAAATCGGATCTAGTTGGGGAGGGGGATTGTCCACAATTCAGCATTCCTATAAAATGCAAAAATGGACTTCTTCATATAGAAGCGGCTCTCTGTACAATATCCCGGCCAGAGCTGTGACTTCCTGGAAAAGAAAGAAAGGAAAATAGAGTGGTCAGTGTGAAGTTTCCGAAAGATGCCCTAATTAATTCATGAGCCATGAGCCAAACTTCAAAAGAAATACAATCATTTATTAGGAGCACCATTTCGGCAATATTCAGATGCAGTTAGAACTAATCCCACGTAGATTTACGTTCCCCTATGACCCTGCCTCTCCCCTCCTCCCTGGCCATGTCATAAATCACATTCTCCAATTAACCACTTTGGCTGGCTGCGAAATCCAACACCCTCCGACTGATTGCGATAAGAAAGCATCTATGGAATGTAGCTTCAGTTAGGGAAATCAATCAGCTCTATCAGTTCTCCCTCCCTCCTGCTCATGGCCACTCGAAAGCTTTGCAAGTTGACAGTCAAGTCTCTTAGCTGGATGGAAAGAGATGAAGAAGCTCAGCTCTTTCTGACTCTAGATCCCTCCTTCCTTCCCTACAAACTAAAACACACCAACACATCCAAAGAGTTTGCACCAAACAACGTCCTAAGAGGCATAGGAAAGAATTCTTAACATTGATCTATCTCCACAAAGAACAATAGTCCAACAATTCTTCAGCCAGAGGACACAGCCAGTGTGAGGATATAGATGGCTCCAAAGTTTCTTTTTCCAATCAGTTCATTCTTGGAGAACTTTGTGGTGGGAGACCAAGAGGAGATCCAGGTGTCTCAGATGTTCCTCTTTGGGGGGTCTCCGTTCCCTAGAATGTAATGTAAAAGGGGGCCACCTTTCTCAGCTTAGTTCTTGGAGGAAGACAAAGATATCACTCTGCTTTAGGAGCTGCACACACACACACACATACACACACACACAAACAAACAAACACACACACACACTACCTCTGATCCCAGCTCTGAATTGGAGCTAACATGTAAAGATCACAAATCATCCACTTGATACTGCCTTGCAGACTTAAAGCTTAGTCAAGACCAAAGTCCCCAAAAGAGGCCAGATCTCAGATGCTCCCCAAAAAGGCTAGGAAATCACGGGAGAATGAAGCCCAGAAGCTCCTGAAATAGAGAGACTCAGGAGGATTTCTCCATCTTCCTTCAATCACCCCCCCCAAAAAAGGATACTTACTCAAGAATATCAAACTCCCAACAATCACACACGCCAGGACAAGAGCAGCCACAGCGCAGCCGATGATGAGGCCCAGGTTGGATTCTGGAATTGAATTGGGAGAAAGAGCAGATCATTGAAGGAGAACCCCAAACAATCATCCCAGTTAAAGGAGAGACTTAATTCAGCCAAAGGGATGAAAATTCCTCAAATTAGAAAGTCTTAAGGGGCTCCTCTTCATGTCCCTCTAACTGTAGCATGAAGACATCCTGCTGACCATTTTTTCAATAAATCCCTGACCATCAAATACTGTGTACGGTTCTTTATGAAAGCAGCAATTTGTTATTTGCAGGGACAGGGGCTAAGAGAGTATCTAAGGGGATTTCATGAGGATTGGTCAACTGTGGTGATGGGATTTGTTGCTTCCTTTCTATCACCGGAATCTAATTCTATGGACTGTTGCCTGCAGACCCACTGACCTCATATATGGGAAAAACCAATCAATTGGAACTCAACTTCATATCTGGACACATCTGGGGTCAGATTTCTCTCCCACAACCCTCCAGCCTGCCAAAGAGCCCAGTCTTTCCCTCCTTGCAGCCTCTCACCCTTTATGGCCACATCCAGAGGTTCCTGCAGGCTGTCGTGCTCCACGTGGCACTGATAGCGGTCCCTCTCTTTGGGATCGATCTGGATGCTGAGCCAGTAGTGGTAGGTCCCATCCGCATTGGGGGCCACAGACCCATGGAGGGTGTCCTCCAGCCAGACTTCCCCGTCCCTCCTCCAGGAGGCATCGATCTCCCTGGGGTAGAAGCCGTGAACCCGGCAGACATGTGTCTCCATCCCATCCTCCGCCTCCATCCTTCTGGTCACTGTCACCACCGGAGTCTCTGCAGAAACATCAGAATTAACTCTGAGCCCCTCAGGAGGCTGACAAACAGAAAAGTCTCCCACTACTTGGTTTGAACGCAGGGATTTAACACTCTCTAACTGCAGTGTCTCCAAGAGTTTTAGGAAATGCTCCAATGCTTGGCAAAAATGGAAACAATGTCCAAGAAACAGTGGCGTATAGCATTTATCACATTGAGATACCCCATGTGGAATTGTCCAGTAGCGAGCTGTCCCACAGCAAATATCCCCAAGTGGTCTGTTGCCTCATTGTGGGCTGTGAACAGGATACTACTAAGTGCTTTTGCTGCCTGATCCACGCAGACACCCGTCAGCAAGGGTGGGCTTCAAAAATTTTAGCAAAGGGGTTCTCTGCCTGGTTTCTGGGTGGACGTGGCCATGGTGGGTGTGGCCTAGTCGGCCTCCTGCACTACGGCAGGGGGGCATTTTTGCCCTCCCCAGGCTCCGGAGGCTTTCCTTGAGCCTCTGGGAGAATGAAAACAGCCTCCCCAGGCTCCAGAGGCCCCTGAACTTCCCAAAGTTCAGATAGGCCTGTTTTTCGCCCTCCCTGAGCCTCCGCGCGCGCCATGCACTTACCTGCATCCAAAATGGGTCACGTGGGGACTCCTGGGGGGGATGGGGTGGGGTGGGCAGGGCCAGCCAGGAGTGGGATGTGGGGGGTTCTCCGAACTGCACAGAATCTTAGCTAGAGAGTCTCCCGAACCCCTGCAGACCCCCCCAGAATGTGCACCCCTGCCCATCAGGCAGAGGCCGCATTTCCTGGTCCATTGAATGGCTTCCTGTGTCTTGGAGACTTGCTGGAGGGGGAGGGGAAGAATTCCCTCCCAGGCACCCAGGGAGCAGACCAGGGACCCAAAGGGGCCGAACGTGTACAAGAAATCTGGCCATAAAGGAGGAAAGTCCAACCTGGATCCAGATACTGACCTCTTGTCAGCAGCGTCTTGTTCCCATAAGACAGGAACTTCTTTAGCAACTCAATGCAGTTTTCCACGATGAACTCCTCCACGGGGAGGAAGGACAAGATGCCTTTCCCATTATAAGCCTCCGTGAAAAACCTTCTTTCACTCCCATTTCCCTGGAGTTCACAGCTTACGATGCCCTGTAGCATATGATCTGAAAGGGGGACAGGATTATGGTTTGAGGAATCCCCAGGAGAGACAGATATCTCCATTCTTATAGGGACTTTGATTCAATAGGGAGCCAGTAAAAAAAGGGACGAATAACAACTGGAAAATGAAAGAAATACATTTCCCCCCATAAAGCTATCTATCTCTATATATCCCTATCCCTATCCCTATCCCTATCCCTATCCCTATCCATCTATCCATCTATCCATCCAACTATCCATCCGTCCATCCGTCCGTCCGTCCATCCATCCATCCATCTATCTATCTATCTCTATATCTATCACATTTTGTGATAGATATAGAGCCTATCTGCCTTTAATATTTATAACATCCACAATAAACATCAGTTATGGGGCAAGAGTAAAATAATTTTTAAAGCAATAAACATTATTTCAAAATAACATTTTAAAAAGGAAACAGCCTTTTAATCTCGGAGCAGCCCACTTTCTTCTCCTCTCCTGCTATTGGCAGGGAACATGGGGCAGGAAGAACCACCTGACTTGTCACTCACCTGTGGTCTGATTGTAGTGAGTGCTCAAAACTTCCAGGCCTACTCTGAGCCCATCATCGTAGCTACGTGCTACATCAGTCAGAGTCTGCCAATATTGGGGAATATCCTTCCCCAATTTCTCCATCCAGGAGACTCGCGGCTGAATCTTCCTGCTGTTGCTGTCGTAGTGAGCAGAAGTCTGATCCTCCACGTAGCCCACAAAGGAAAAGTGGTACAGCTCCTGACTGGGCTCAAAGATGGCGAAGTAGACAATCTTGAAGGAATGTGAGGAAGAGCCTGAAAAAGGACCCAGTCGGGTAGAGTTAGGGGGATTCTGCTAGGGATCTCTGATGCTATGGGGCACAGCAGGACCAGTGGTGGGATTCAAATTATTTTACTACCGGTTCTGTGGGCGTGGCTTGGTGGGCGTGCCTTGTGGGTGTGGCTTGGTGGGCGTGGCAGGGGAAGGATACTATAAAATCTCCATTCCCTCCCCACTCCGGGGGAAGGTTACTGCAAAATCTCCATTCCTCCCGATCAGCTGGGACTCGGTATTATAGTTAATATTAATATTAGGATTAATGCGGGATCTGCTAGATGATCACTGGACAACTTTCTATTCACTTATTCTAAAAGCAAGAAATGCATCCGGCTGAAAAGAGTAAAGACTCAGCCAAATTCCTTCTGGCTAGGACAAACCTTGTAAAGAGGTCCCTGCATGTCAGAAGATAGAACGGTCTAGTGACATACAGCTTAGAGGTGGGCCAAGTCAAGGGGATCCAAGGAGCCAGGGATCCTTCTGTCAACAGGAGATAATTTGAATCCATGCACCAGTAATCTACAGATGAATTACGACAGTTTGGCCAGGATAATGTAAAACTTTCGTAATTAGGAAATGTCAATTAAATAACAAATGTATATGTATAATAGCTGTATTACATCTCCACCCCAGCTGTACATCTCCACCCCAGACCACCCCAACGATGCCCTTGAAGTGATGTCCCAGTGCCTGGAAGCTGTACGGATCTGGATGGGGAGGAACAAGGTCAAGCTCAACCCCTCCAAGACTGAGTGGCTGTGGTTCCCGGTTTCCCGATATAGCCAGCTGACGCCATCGCTGACTATCGGGGGCGAGTCTTTGGCCCCCGTGGAGAGGGCGCGCAATCTGGGAGTCCTCCTGGATACGCAGCTGTCCTTAGAGGAACATCTGACAGCTGTGGCCAGGGGGACCTTTTATCAGGTATGCCTGATTCGCCAGTTGCGCCCCTTTCTTGATCGGGATTCCGTGTGCACGGTCACTCACGCCCTCGTCACCTCTCGCCTGGACTACTGTAATGCTCTCTACATGGGGCTCCCCTTGAGGAGCACCCGGAGGCTCCAACTGGTCCAGAATGCGGCCGCGCAGGTAATTACGGGGGCTACATGGCACTCCCGCATAACACCGCTCCTGCGCGAGCTGCACTGGCTCCCAGTGGTCTTCCGGGTGCGCTTCAAGGTGTTGGTTACCACCTTTAAAGCGCTCCATGGCATAGGGCCCAGTTATCTACGAGACCGCCTTCTGCCACCGACAACCTCCCATCGACCCGTGCGCTCCCACAGAGAGGGTCTCCTCGGGGTGCCATCAGCCAAGCAATGTAGGCTGGTGACCCTCAGGGGGAGGGCCTTCTCTGTGGGGGCTCCTACCCTCTGGAATCAGCTGCCCCCTGAGATAAGAAGAATCCATGACCTCCAAGAGTATAAGAACTGTGGTTTCAGATTCATAAATTGTTCAGATCTTGAGGTATCAATACCTATCTGATCCTTATTGCGCAATAATAAACTGTCTCTGTCTGCCCGGAAGGGATGTCTCTTAATTCCTTTCTTCCCCAACATCGGGAGGCAGAGAAGAGATGGGGGCGGGGCCAGTCAGAGGTGGTATTTACCGGTTCTCCAAACTACTCAAAATTTCCACTACCGGTTCTCCAGAACCTGTCAGAACCTGCTGAAACCCACCTCTGAGCAGGACCCATTATCAGATCTGGAAGGAAGAAAAAGAGACCGGAGGGGGCAGAAGAGAAAGGGGGAAATGAAGGAATAGATGATGGAGAAGAAAGAGGAGGGAGAGGATGGAAAGAGGGAGGGAGGGAGGGAGGGAGGGAGGGAGAGGCAAAAAAGCAGCTTCTGGAGGGGTTTGAGGGCAGAGAAGTTTGGGATGAGAGAGAAAGGGAAGAGAAAGCAGGATCAAAGGGAGAACAGGAACCCCCAAATGTACCTGCCCGCCTCCCCCAATTGTGCCCTTCCCTCTTCCAGCAAGGCCTTGTATGGAGGCCCCAAACAGGCTGTAGTCGCCCCCAGGGGAGAAGGGGGGCGGTTTCCACCACCAGAAGCAGCAGGAAACCCCACCTGGTCACCCAACTTCATGGGGAAAACAATAAAATCAGCTTCTTGCCTCATTGAGGGCCAACGTGACTTGTTAATAAGTAAAGATTTGAAGAGAGATTTTATAAAACAGGGGAAGGAAAGAGGGATCGGGGGGGGCAGCGGCCATGGAACCCTTGGGGGAAACCCAAACTGATTGCCTGGGAGATGTGGGAATTCAAAATGGGAGTGAAGGGAGCAGCAATGAAGACACAAGGCCCCTTTGGATCAGTGGTGAAATTCACATTTTTTTTACTGCCGGTACTGTGGGCGTGGCTTGGTGGGCATGGCAGGGGAAGGATAATGCGAAATCTCCATTTCCACCCCACTCCAAGGGAAGGATGCTGCAAAATCCCCATTCCCTCCCTACTCCTGGGAGAAGGATATTGCAAAATCTCCATTCCCACCCCACTCTGGGACCAGCCAGAGGTGGCATTTGCCGGTTCTCCGAACTACTCAAAATTTCCGCTACCGGTTCTCCAGAACCTGTCAGAACCTGCCGGATTTCACCTCTGCTCTGGATCTTCTTCCTCGCCTGCCCCCCCCCCCCCCGCCCCACCGGCTGGGTAATTCCCCCTCCCCTCCCAGAGTTCAGGCATCTGAGCAAGAATTGGGTTTGAACCCAGGACTCAGTGGGGCTCACTCCCATTCCACAGAAAATCTCACTGGGATTATCCCAAGATTGCTTCAATTCAGCAACCCAATTTGGGCTCTCATGCTGTCTGTCATTCAGAGTTACTTGCAAGGCACCAAATTTACTCTAGATTTCAAACTCTTCAGTTTCCGCAGATGATTTTCAAAAAATTGTCTTCCTCCGGTGTTGATCCTGCTCTCTTTTCAGTGGCATTATGGAAATCAGCCTTGACACACACAGTCACAAATTCCACGAGATGAAAAGAGCCACGAAGGTCATCAAGGCTACTCTCTACTCAGGATCAGAACTGAAATTAAAGCCTTTTTCTACCCCTCAATATGTGTCTAGCAAAAAATTACTGGTACAAGATTAAAATCTGACTGGAAGAAATGATACAGCAACATATTGAATTTAAACCAGAGTTGTTCCTACCGGGTATCTTTCCAGAAAAAATTAGTAAGGAAAATGTATATTTGATCATACGTGTAATAACAGCTGCAAGAATTGTGTATGCTCAAAATTGGAAATCAGAGAAAATACCTTTGGAAGAAGAAGTAATAAAAAAAAATTTAGATTGTGCAGAAATGAATAGATTAACTCTGATGATTAAAGATAAGGAGGAATCAGAATATTTTAAAGCATGGAATTATTTTTAGAGTTGGTTGGAAAAGAGTTATAAATGACTGATACCATAATTATGTATAAATGATGATTACAATATTGAATTAGTAATGAAATGTTAGAATGGTTTGGATGAAGATGAAGATAGAAGTAACTTATGGAAGATGGAGAAGAAGCCTAGAAGATAACACCGAGATGTCACAGGGAAGGGAGGATTGATGTATTAAATGTTTGTTTGTCTTAAAAAATAAAAAAAAAATGTGTCTAGCAACTGCTTGACTCTCTCCAGCAAAGAGAAACCCCAAAAATCTCCGGACAAGTGGTTCCCCTGTCCAACTGCTCTTACGAAAACCTTCAACGAGAATCTGGCTCTCTTTCACCAAAATCCATCACTTTATGAATGAGGTGTTTTTGGTTTTTCTAATCCAATTCAAAAGAAAGTTTGTTTAGGCCAAAGATCAAGAAAAATAATAATAGCACCACTGAGAAAAGGAGATAATATGATGAAGAGAGGAAACATATGAAACCCGTCATTGTAGAATCAAGTCTACTCCAGAAACTCTGATCTAGGCCTTTACCTTGGGAATTGATGATCATGTGGAGAGTTGATTAGCTCTGATCACTGTCATCCCAAGCAGGATGAGGGGCATTTCTTTATGCTTTACAAGGCTGGGATCCTCCCGGGGATCCCCCTCCTCCTGGCTGAGGAGATATCATAATTTGATACCTTATTAATGGTAGTTAATGCCCCTAATGCCCCTCTACTGCCCCTAGTGGTGACGGTGGGAGGTGCAAAGGCAGCCAGGGACTTTGCGAGTTGACATGGTCGCATCCGAGTGTTGCTATCCCACAATCTCCACGATGGGACGGAAAGAATTGCGCAGGTACACTTGGCTGACATCTGGAGGAGCCACCTTGCCCTGCTTCTAGAATGGCTTGGGGAGATCAGGAGTGGGGGAGAGAGCGGCAGCAAAGAGGGAGAGAGACAGACAGCAGGCAGGCAGGCAGGCAGGCAGGCACATAGATGGACAGATCGGATGGATGGATGGATTCCCACCAGCAGAAAAAGGGGTTAAGTCCCTTATATCTTGAAAGGGAATGGAATGGAATGGAACATGGAACGGAACGGAACGGAACAGAATAGAATAACAGAGTTGGAAGGGACCTTGGAGGTCTTCTAGTCCAACCCCCTGCTTAGGCAGGAAACCCTACACCACTTCAGACAAATGGTTATCCAATCTCTTCTTAAAAACGTTCAGTGTTGGAGAATTCACAACTTCTGGAGGCAAGTTGTTCCACTGGTTAATTGTTCTAACAGTTAGGAAATTTCTTCTTAGTTTTAAGTTGCTTCTCTCCTTGATTAGTTTCCACCCATTACTTCCTGAGCTGCCCTCAGGTGCTTTGGAGAATAACTTGACTCCTCTTCTTTGTGGCAACCCCTGAGATATTGGAACACTGCTATCATGTCTCCCCTAAATCTTCTTTTCATTAAACTAGACATACCCAGTTCCTGCAACTCTTCTTCATGTTTTAGCCTCCAGTCCCCTAATCATCTTTGTGGCTCTTCTCTGCACTCTTTCCAGAGTCTCTTTCCAGGGACTCTTGGAAGGGACTCACCGAGGCACATGTGCTGCAGAGCGACCACCTCCAACACCAGGAGCCACAGGGGCGCAGAGCGCAGAGCCATCCTCTGTCCCGAAACCTCCGCCTGCAGCTGCGCTCTCCTGAAAAGTCCCAGGCGAAAGAAAGAAGCGCATCGGGACGATCAATAGCGCAATAACCCAAAGCGAGCCGGCGATTGGCCAAGCTCAACCAATAGGGAAAAAACGTTTCCATGACGTCTCTGGTTGCTAGGCAGGCGGAGGGGGGGGGGAACCGTCTGAGAAAAGCTGGAAAAGGGAAGCGAGAATTTCACGAGAATCACACATTCAACAACATCTCATTCCAGGAATTCTTCATCATGGGGGGAGGGGCAGATCTGCGGGGGTCAAAACAGCGGGGGAGTTATCTGGGCGCAGGCGGTGGGGGGAGGGGCGACCCTTTCAAACCCCTCGCAGCTGTGTGATCAGGCGGAGATC
>WNWU01000311.1:221372-235260 GCA_012654045.1 Ptyas mucosa
GGGGGGGGGGCAGGGATTTTTGCTACCAGTTCTCCAAACCACCCGCCTCCATCACTACCGGATCAGGTGATCCGGTCCGAACTGGCAGCATTTCACCCCTGCCTTAATCATTTTTGTTGCTCTTCTCTGCACTCTTTCCAGAGTCTCAACATCTTTTTTACATGGTGGTGACCAGTACTGGATGTACTATTCCAGTATTTGCAAACATTCTCACAATCGCTCTGAAGCCTAGATTCTATTTTTAACCATGCAAAACGTTGTGTTTGCTATCATTCTGACTTTTTCCACACACTCTATCCTTCAGAAATGCTCAATTTCCTAGCTTTTCAGCCAGAAAGCTAGCAAACATAATCTTTCTGAATGGTTGAAAGGGTTTTTTTTTCACCCCAAGTCTTTCTACCATACGGGAGAATCGCATTCACTAGAATTATAGGTCAAAAGCGACCGAAGACAATATATTTGAAGGGTAGAAAGGCTAGCGCGCAGAGGGGAGGGGAAACCGATGTGTTGGGTGAGAGAAAGGAAGCTCATGTTTTTGGGATTGGAGCATCCTTTCTCTGGCCAAGCGTACCAGTTCTCTTCCGTAACATAGAGGAGAGGGAAAGGCCTGTAATGGGCTGAAAATATGAAGCTCGGATCTTCATGGAGGGCAGCTGCCTGCTCTCTTTCGGCAATCAGCTCTTTCATTCTGTCCACTTAAAAATCTGTGCAATTGCTCAGTGACCACAACCAAGAGAATCCGGGATAGCAGTCATTGAGTGAGGCAGTCACAAATGTGCCTCAGTTAGCTACCACAATATTACGACCAAAAATTGGGGCACCTTCATGTTCATCATTTGAAGATTATTGTTGGAAATCCAACCCGTTGAAAGGTCGTCAGATTTATGTAAAGTTTGCACTGAGTCCCATTGAATTCCTCTAAAACAATGACGGGGCCCTTTCGGCTTGGAAGCGGAACTGCTGCAGCTGCTGGTTGCAAAGACTGAAGCTAATTCAACGGACTGGTAAGGAGTGCAATTTGCTGTGAGATTTCAGCGTTCTTGTGAGAAGCTGATCCATTTTGCTTGGGCTGGCCGAGCAAGTGAGCTGACGACAAATATCAGGCCAAGCAAACACAAGCACCCAAAGAGGGGAGTTTACTCAATTTGCTCAATGAACTTCCCATGTAAGTAAACAAACAAATGCAAACACGTACACAGGTAATGCTCAACGTACACCCACAACTAAGCCCAGCGTTTAGGTTGCTGAGAAATGTGTTAAGTACGTTTTGCCCCATTTTACGATTTTTCTTGACACATTAATTAAGTGAATCACTGCAGTTGTTAAATTACTAACACGGTTGTTAAGTGAATCTGGTTTCCCCGTTGACTTTGCTCGTCAGAAGGTTGCAAAAGGGGGATCGCATAAACCCGGGACACTGCAGCCGTCATACATGTGAATCAATCGTTTAAGCATCTGAATGTAAACCATGTGACCGACCATGGGGATGCTGCAATGGCCGTAAGTGTAAAAAATGATAAGTCATTTTTTTCAGTGTCAGATATATACTGATGGTCGTGCTCATTCAGTCTATGTGGAAGTTATTTAGGCCATACAGTTTCAGGTTTAAAAGTTATTTTATTATTTACAAATATACAATAATGAACAGGGTGTCCTGCTGCATTTATTACCCTAATTGTGTGACTCAGAGGTTGAGAGGGAGAGAAGTTCACTGCTGTCTTGCTGAGATGGATGGGGAGAATTAGGGAAGATATCCAATTGATTTGTGGGTATGACTCCAATAAGGGAGTTCATTGGTTTATACAGTCACATGGGATGTCTGTAGACTTAGAAGACTTAACCCCTTCTGGTGCCTGGGGCATCATACGTAGGCAATATCTGACATTCAGTGCCGTTGTAACTTCAAACAGTTACTGTTATAAGTTGAGGACTACCTGTACTTGGAACAGGAGGCCAAGTCCCTCCCAAAAGTTTAGCAAGATTGTCTTACAAGAGTTCCATATCAAAAGGAGCCTGAGTGGCGTAGCAGGCTAATGCCTCCTATTAAGGCAGCATTTAACATCCAGCTCCCTGCAATTACTGCGAGTTCTAATCTCACCAGGCTCAAGGTTGACTCAGCCTTCCATCCTTTCTAAGGTGGGTAAAATGGGGACCCAGATTGTGGGGGCAATAAGCTGACTTTGTATAAATATACAAAAGTATGAAGGCTATTGCTTAACGCCTTGTGTTGACCACTGTTCCCCCCTACGACCAGATCAGATGGTGATGGTGGAGAAACACCTGGACACAAGAGCAAAATGGCTGCCTCTTTCCTAAAGGACCATGCAGGAGCCACCCCAATTCTTGTTCCTTCTAAAGGAAATAAATAAAGGTTATTTTTTTATCAATTGTAACAGATGTAATACCAAAGTGTGAGACTATCTGTCTGCTGTTTTCTGACTATGTAAAGTGACCACGAATGGTAATCAGTGGAGACAATGTATTATGACTTGCTAAGAGCTCCCCAGGAGACAGGAACTTAAGCCTTGGGCAAAAATCACTATCAGGAGACAGGAACATCGGGGGATGGACGGAAATTGTCAAGAAGACCCTTTAAAGCAGTGGGTCTCAACCTTCCTAATGCCGCGACCCTTTAATACAGTTCCTCATGTTGTGGTGACCCCCAACCATAAAATTATTCCTAAAACCATTGAAAATATATGTTTTCGGATGGTCTTAGGTGACCCCTGTGAAAGGGTCGTTCGACCCCCAAAGGGGTCCCGACCCACAGGTTGAGAACCACTGCTTTAAAGTGTAAAACAACTTAAAGGATGACTTAAGAGAATAAGGGGGGGTTTGGGAGGGCTTCTTAGGCGTGGCGTGCATTGTGAAGGTGTATAAAATGTATAGCTTGAAAACTGTTTTTTGGCACTCTTTGAACTCAATCCATTTGGGAAGGGACTAAGAGGCCGCTTTTCTTTTTTTTTCTTTTCATGTTTTTCTCCAATAAATCTTTGATTTTGTTAACCAGACTTGTCTTGGAGTTGTTGAGTATAAAATTTTGGGAATTTTAAATCTCACACTTCAAAGCGTTGCCTTGGTTCTTCCTCTTCCTCACACCCAAAGTGAAATTGGGATCTTTGAGCAACAAGGAGGGGACAATCCCTCCTATTTCCAACCATCCAAAACAGGCAGCAAACTCAGGTGAGAAGAAAACAAAACCATTTATTTTCAGCAAGCAATTTTGGTATTCTTGCAGTAGGCACGCAATGATTATGGGAGCAGAAGCCTTGCGGTGCAATCAATTTCATGTTCCATTTTTTTGCATCATGAAAATCCACTAATGGCAATCTGGATAAAATCGGGAGTGGGGGGGAAGGGAAGGGTTTGAAAGCTGCACTCAGTGTAATGATTATTTGTCAAACTTGGATATAGTCAACTAACTCTGCGATTCTTATTTTTTTTTAATTAAAATACATTAACTACTTTAATGACAGAAATCTCAGAATGCACTGTAAAAAATTATTGGATTTACCTTTTGATTCCACAATTATAAACACATAAAGTATTCTCCTCTGTTCCTCAATTATAATGAAAAAGGTTAGCACTCATGCTAAAAGTAATGATAATCTATCCTGGTTCCAGCATTTTGGGAGGGTCTAAAGCAGAGGTGGGTTTCAGCAGGTTCTGGCCAGTTCTGGAGAACCGGTAGCGGAAATTTTGAGTAATTCAGAGAACCGGTAGTAAAAATTCTGATTGGCCCTGCCCCCATTTATTCTCTGCCTCCTGAGTCCCAGCAGATCGGGAAGAAATGGGGATTTTGCAGTAACCCTCCCCTGGAGTGGGGTGGGAATGGAGATTTTACAGTATCCTTCCCATGCCACATCCACCAAGCCATGCCACGCCCACCAAGCCATGCCCACAGAACAGGTAGTAAAAAATTTTGAAACCCACCACTGGTCTAAAGGGTTCCTCCTAAGAGTCTGCCCTAATTCAGAATAAGGTTGATCTCCTCTTCTTTCCTCTCTCCTTTGTTTTTTCAAAACAATATTTATTTTATTCAAAAGATTAAAATACAAAATCCAGAAGAGAAAATCAGCCGCACAGCCAAACAGAGACAGTACCCTCAACCAGACCCAGACCTGATGTAATCTTATCACAAGACCAATCACAAGATTCACTGATGACTCACAGCTGATCCATCACAAGACCCTCACTTGACACACCCACACTTGAAGCCCTTATTGTCAGGCCTGCCTCCATTCAAAACCCAAGAAAGAAAGAAAACCCTCAACTCCATTGAGATAGAGAAGAGGTACTTTTACTGAGTTTGGAATGAGAGCAGCAAAAGCAAGGCAAGATCTGATTCAAAACGTGCAAAAGTTACAGATTGAACGTTTCTCCAAATCCCTCCCCTCAGGGTCCCTTGCTGAGTGTCCAATCAACGTCCAATATGATGTTGTGTGAAGCTCATCATCAGGTATTTCACCTGTCTGGAGTCCAGGCCAGTTGGTCTTGACAGGGTGTAAACAACTCCACTCAGCGGCCCAGTAATTCTTGAGAGCAAACCTCTCTTTCAGTTCACAATGGGACTTCACCTCACCAGCTCACTTCACCAACCCAAATGCCATGCCCCCCCTCCCTGTTATTATGGCAGCCAATAGCAAGCATGCTGCAAATTCAAACCCCATGCTGGAGATCTGGCTGACATTTATAAACAGAAGAACACTGACATCCCCTAAACTCCGCTGAAGATGTTACCTAGCCCGGTAATGGAATGTTTCAGAAACCAACTCACAAGCTCAGAGAATGAACCTTCACCCTCATCTTACACCAGAACTACAGATATTCGCCACTATTGCAAAACTTAATATACCCCCTAGTTGAATACTAGATTCCTCCTTTGCAAAGCAGGTCTGAAATTTATAAGCTTGTATATTTATTTGCAACCCTAATTGATATATGTACATTACATATATCAAAGAAGAAATTGTGAACAAATTAAACAACAGCGAAGTTAAAATTCAAAGTAAAGTATGATATACTGTAGTTGCCATTAGCGAAACTTGGTGGGATATAACTCACAGCTGGAATGTACTGATGGAAGGATATAAACTTTTCAAAAGAAATAGACCTAACAGGAGAGGAGGTAAAGTTGCATTACATATAAGAGATAACTACATCTCTATAGAAATGCCCAAAACCAAGAATGAAAGCCTCCTAGAATGCATATGGGTCAATATAAAAGGGAAAAAGAATGTTGATCAATGTATATATGTATATATGTTTATTTTTAACCTTTCCCGGTCCGTTCTTCTTTTGAGGGGGCAGCATGTCAAGAGTGAAATATAGACAGCCCCGTGCCTCTCCATTTCAACTGCTCATTACAGTAAGGAAGGTGGGAGATGTTGACTATGAATGGGTCAATTTGGAGAAACCAAACCTCTGCCGTTCCATAGGAGCTTGCAAGACTCTGAAAACTTCTCAAGGTCTTTTCAACGGGTGTGCACAAGAGGCCAGATGGTTCTCATAACAAATAGAACTTGTTCACATGATCTACGTGGAAGATTGGGGTTGGGCTGGGGCATTCATGGTTTAATATTGTGAACTGATGCCTTAGAATGTTATGATACTAAAAGGACCTACCGTGTTTCCCCAAAAATAAGACCTATCCAAAAAATAAGACCTACCGTATATACTCGAATATAAGCCGAGTTTTTCAGCACGTTTTTCAGGCTGAAAAAAGCCCCCCTCGGCTTATATTCGAGTCACGAAAAAAATGCTTTTTTTCCTACAATCGTTTTGGCTCCCTGGGTTGCTGACAGGCTTGCTAAAGCCAAAATGGGGCGTGGGGGTGTGTGGCGCCCCTCCCCCGTGCCCCTTTTTGGCTCCCAAGAGTGGCAGGGAGGCTTGCTAGGGGCATGAGTGGGGTGCCTAGCAAGACTCCCTGCAGCCCCCTAGAAGCAAAAACAGGCTGGGAGGGACTTAAAGGGAGAAAGAAACAAAGAAATCCTCACTGTTTAGGGAGATCCCATGTGCACTGAGCTTGAGTTGAGAGCTTCTTGTAATTGGCTGCTAGCTAGCCTTGCTCAGGCTAAGCCAGGAGTGAGTTCTCCCAGCTTGGCTGTCTCAGGAATTCTGGGAGTTGAAGTCCACGGGTTGTAAAAGGGCCACATTTGCCCACCCCTGTATAGGGACTACTCAGAGGGCTGAAAAAAGTCATTTCTGACAGGTCCTCGCACTTCTGACCGGTCCTCACACTTATGACCATCCTCACATTTATGCCCGTGCAGCATTCTTAACAACCATGTCACTCATTTCACAACTGCTTCTCTTCACCATGGTGACAAGATAGGGCAAAAACATAAAATGTGAGGACAGTTGTAAGCTCGAGGACTGGTCACAAGTGTGAGGACCAGTCAAAAATTACTTTTTCAGCCCTCTGAGTAGTCCATATGCACAAAAGGACTACCCAGAGGGCTGAAAAAAGTGATTTCTGACAGGTTCTCGCACTTCTGATCGGTCCTCACACTTCTGACTGGTCATCATTTTTGCCCATTGTAGCATTCTTAACAACCGTGTCACTCATTTCACAACTGCTTCTCTTCACCATGGTGACAAGATTTTTGTTTTTGTTGATCCTCTTTTCCACTTACAGAGCTAGTTTACTGTTTTTCTTTGAAATCAATATTCAAAAACATTTAACTTATTGATGCCTCAATTAATGTAATTTTGTTGGTATCTATTTTTATTTTGAAATTTACCAGTAGCCGCTGCATTTCCCACCCTCGGCTTATACTCGAGTCAATAAGTTTTCCCAGTTTTGGGGGTAAAATTGGGTGCCTCTGCTTATATTCGGGTCGGCTTATACTCAAGTATATACGGTAGCTTGATTTTTACATGTGCACCCAATATAAGCCCTAGCCCCCAAAGTAAGCCCTAGTTAAGATCCTGCCCACTCCATTGCACCTGGTTGCACGAGGTGGGGTGAGGCTCATGGGTAAAAATCAAGATAGGGTGGAGATGGTGGGGTGGAGCTGCTTATCTTTGGACAGTTGCAGCCAGGCTTCACACACCCAATACCGGCTTCACCTTCTTCTGTGGCTGCTTGCCAGCGCTTGCGCGTGTTGCCCCCTGCCTCCATTTTGCTGCCAGAGACTTCAGGAAAGGCCTCTGCAGCTGAGAAACAAGCTCCGGATTGATGCATACAGCACCCCCGACCTCTATATCACTATCAGAGGCACTGTCAGATCTCATTTCTCAGCTGCAGAGGCCTTTCCTGAAGGCCGCTGACAGCGGAACAGAGGCTGGGGGCATTGTGCGTGAGCGATGGCAAGCAGCCGCAGAAGAAGTGGGCCGTCAGTGACTACACACTGGGTGGGGTTGTTGGTGCCACTGCTGCGAGGTGAGACATTATAAGATAGTGATGGCTAACCTTTTTTTCCTCAGGTGCCAAAAGTGCACGTGTGCAAGATAGCGCGTGGGCGTGTGCCCACACCCATAATCCAATGCTCCCCATGCACACCACGCCCCCCTGCGCATGCATGTGCAACACCCCTGCGCTCCCCCACCCCACCTTACACATGCATGTGTGACCCCCCTACACCCCATTTTGGGCCTAGCATGCTTCCCTGAAGCCTCTGGAGGCTGGAAACAGCCTGTTTCCAGACTTCCGGTAGGCCGTTTTTCGCTCTCTTAGAGCCTCCGCGCGAGCCCTATAATTGGCATCCAAAACAGGCCACATGGAGACTCCTGGGAGGGGCAGGGTGACATGGGCATGCTCGTGCATCTCCCACATGCACAGCAGAGACCCAAAAATCAGCTGGCCAGCAGGAGGCGCACACACGCATGCACAATAGAGCTGATCTACAGTGACGGCTTGCGTGCCCACAGAAATGGCTCCGTGTGCCACCTGTGGCACGCGTGCCATAGGTTCGCCATCACGGGTATAAGACATCCCCCCAAAATAAGACCTGGTGCCTCTTTTGGAGGCAAGAAAAATATAAGACCGGGTCTTATTTGGGGGGAATTTTCCTCATAAAAAATAAAAAGGTAGTTTATCAAGGCTCTTCTTTAAAAAAAAAAACCTAGAAAGGGCAAAAATTTATAATGTAATCCTATGTAAGTGTAAATTTAAGGTTGTAAAAGTCCAGCAAGGGATTATATAGTAGGTCAGAATCAGCTAGTCATAAATCAAAAGATTGTAAAAGTGTATGGCAATGTATAAAGTGCAATTAAAACCCAGGCATGCTTAAGAAAGATAAGCAGCTGAAGGGAAAAGGTGGCAAGAGATTAGATGTTCAGATAGTTCTTTGCTGGCATCCAGACCCCACCACCCCTTCTCCTTCAGTTCATGATCGTCCAAAACTCATCTTGGGTCCTTCCTAGTCTCTCGTTCATAAAATCAGGAGCAAAGCGACCAAATAAACAGCTTGGTGGCAAAATCAACTGTTCATCAGCAGGAGAAAAAGAATCCCTGACCATTCAACATGCCATCTTGAGGGAGGAGTCCTTTCCTCTCTCCTTATGCTGAACGGTGCACTTGTGCTGCAAAGAGGAGGGAAAAGGCAGGAAGGGTCAGTCTAGGAGGAAGCCAAGAGGAGGAATCACACAGTCCAAGCTGAGGGATCAGCACCCAGGGAAGGAATAGAAGCAGCAAACTCAAGAGAGGGATCAGCTGGGTGGAATTTTCCAAAATACAAGAGGGAGAGACAAGGCTGGGACTGGCTCCTGAGGTGGGTGAGAATCTGCCTAACATGTATGGATGCGTGCCCTCAAGTACACAAATCCAATTCAACTCCATGTTGCCTCCAGAAACAAGTGCAAATAGATTCATGGCCTCCAAAGAGTCTAGGCCTTCCTTCAGCATCTGGAGGGTGGGATTCTCAGATGGACTTGAGGAGGGATAAGCCCCCACTCCATCCACGATTGTAGGACCCTCAAGAAGTTCTTCATCTGCCCCTCCCTGTCCCTTACACTGGGGACACTCCGATCTCCTCTCTCCAGTTCTCTGAGCCTCCTCATCCAGTCATATCCTGAGAGGTGCTACAATCTGGCCTTGCAGAATAAGAGTTTGGGGGCAGGCAGACCCCTCCCCACAGCCCCTCTGAAGATCCCCCAAATTCCTTACTTTGCAGTGTTTGAGATGAATAGGAGAGAGAAGAGGGATTTCCCAGAGTATCTTCACCATCAGTTGGTCCTTGGACCTCAAAGCCTTCGTTTCCCTCCCTTCCTCCTCCCCACACAGACCCCAGTGAGGCCACTCACCTGCGAGCTGGCTGCTAACTGGCCTGCTTCCTTCCTGCATTGGAGAGAAAGACACAGAGTGAGTCTCTGCTTTGACCTGGTCCTGTGATGAGGTCTCTTTCTCTTCATCAGTAAACCTCTGCAGCTTCATGGATCTCTAAAAGGAGACCAGGCCATGTGACCAAAACAGGTCTCTTAAACGGTTAGGACTCATGGCATTTCTGGTGGTTTCCTTATTTCCCATTCCAGGACTAAAGGGCTCTTTGCTCCAAAGCAAGTGCCATATAAGCTCTTAGGCTGCCTTCCCTGTTTGAAGGAAGGAAGTTGGAAATCCAACAGGGAGAGTTTCCCTTTCTCCTCTGCAGGAACAAACCAATGCAAAGAAAGTGTATTCTGTAACTTCGTTAGAAATCAAGGAAAAGAGAGGTGGTGAGACTAACGAGAAGCACTTGCTTTTGTACAGAGCAAAGGGGGAAAACAGAAAAAAGTGAGAACAAAATGATCAGAATTGAAGGGAAAATGGAAACTTTGCTAAACAGAAGAAGACTGACACTGACATTTCCCGTAAACTCCGCTACAGATGTTATCTAGCCCGGGAATGAAACCCACAAGCTCAGAGAACCACCCTCACTTTGGTAACCCCTAGGGCAGTGATGGCTAATCTTTTTGCCGTTGCATGCCAAAAGTGGGGGAAGTAAGGGGGGATTGTGTGTGTGTCCACACGCATAATTCAATGCCCCCCATGTCCCTCCATTCATGCGGATGCAACCCCCCTGCGCTCCCACCACTTTTGGCACGCGATGGCAAAAAGATTATCGGTGGATCCAAACGGCCTGTTTTTCGCCCTCCCCAGGCTCCAGAGGCTTTCTTGGAGCCTGTGGAAGGTGAAAACGGCCTCCCCCACCACCCAGAGGCTCTCCAGAGGCCAGAAACGGCCTGTTTCCCAACTTCCGGTGGGGCTGGAAGGCCCAAAAATTAGCTGGCCGGCGCACACATGCACACTGGAGCTGAGTACAGCAATTCTTGTGTGCCCACAGAGATGGCTCTGCTTGCCATCTGTGGCACGCATGCCATAGGTTCGCCGTCACGGCCCTAGGGATAAGCAAAAAAACAAAAACAGGATTTTCCCCATTTCCCAGTTCAATGAGGAACCTTTACTCCAATCTTATACTATTCATATGCTGATGTAAATGTTAATCCTTCATGAACAATTGTCCTCCGAGTAAACAGGGGGAACCCTCCCACACACGCAATTTCCCCATTGACATAATCTCTTAATTATATTGGGTGGAAAAATGTGAGGAGTGACCATACCAATTTAAGACTCAGTCTCAATAGATTTATAAATCCTTTGTTCCTGTCCTGTCCGAATAAATCCTGGTGTCACTAGAACCACTCATAGAAGGAACACATGGAGGATGTATTAGGAGACCCTCTATAAAAAGGGGGGCTCTCTTTTTTCAACCTCCCCCCTCTCTGCCAAAAGGTCTTGCTAGGAAACAGAATAGCTGTCAGTCCTGAAGCCATTTTTTAGCTGGAGCCATTTTGGGAGCATCTTCAGGGGCTGCCACAGCCAGGTCGGTTGGAGCTGTGAGAAGCTAAGGGGGGGGGGGAGAGAAATAGACGGCTGGGGATGTGTAGCCAAAACAACATTCTTTCCTGTGGGAGCCAAGGACGTTCTACCAGGTGTTGGAGAGGCATGGACCGAAGCCAACCAAAATGGTGGCTGCGATCCGGTTGGACCATGTGTCGGACGTTTAACCTAAGGGGAAGAACTTTCGGTTTTGATTCGGGTGGGAAAAACCTCAGATCCTCCAGAGTCGGGTTTTTCCCCAGATGTGCCAATATGACATGCCTAATAAATCTATACTTTGAGGAATATTTGGTTATTTGGCCTGGCCGGATTGGATTGAAAGGGTTTTTTAAAGGGATTTTATTGGATTTATATTTGTATGTTGAATTTTATGTGTTTTTATCGTTGTGAGCCACCCTGAGTCTTTTGGGAGAGAGGGCGGCATACAAGTTTAATAAAATAAATAAATTAATAAATAAATATGCCTGCCTTGGAGTTTGGATTCTGTTGGGTGTGTTAACTGGAACCCTGACAATAGCTCTTGTTTATTCAACTCCCTCTGACTTACCCCAGTCTGAACTGCTGGATCCTTTGTCACTTGCTGGAAAAGAAAGAAAAGAAAATGGGAGGTCAGTCTCTTGGCTGACAGAAGGAGAAACTCAAATCTGACTGAAGCTACCCCTCTCTTGTCTGTCTCTTACACAGGGAGGGGGGGAGGGAGGGAGAAAGGGAGAGGGAGAGAGAGGGAGGGAGAGATGGAGGGAGGGAGAGACCCACAAATGCATTCAAAAGGATTGAATCAAACTGCTTTAGCTAAGAGACACAAGAAAGAATCCTTAATATGTATACACATATGCAGTGGTGGGATTCTGCCAGTTCTAGGCGGTTCGGTGTTTTTTGGTAATTTTAATGGCCTTGCAGCTGCTGCGGGGCTTCAAAGGACCGCCCTACAGCTGATCAGTGTCAAAAGAAAACAAATGAGTAGACCCAGCGGTGGGATTCTACTTCGGTAGAACCGGTTGTTAAGGAGTTAAATAGTTAAGCTAGTGGTTGCCAAAGAAGGTGGTACCGCGGGCCGTGGGATGCCTTAGGGGCGGCGGGGCGGCAGGGGGGGCGCTAGAGGCAAAAGGGGGCGACAGGGGGGGCTAAGTGGCAAGGAGGGTGGCCCCCACCCTTTGCCCTGTGCCTCACAGCAGTTACCTCCTTGCAAGCAAACAGCAGGAAAAAACTCCTTTCAGCTTTAGTTTAGGCTTGAATAGATCTGCCTCCCGACTCTCCCGACTCTGATTCGCTCTTAGCTGTTTTGTGCAGGCTCTTTTGCAAGCTCTTCTTTTGAAACCTCTTTGCTAGCTGCAAAGAGTGATTTTTTTCCCCTAGCTAAAACGAAACTGAAACTAAAGCAGGCTCTGCTACACGCAGGGAGAGAGATTTTTTTTTCTCTTTGCTCACCAAAAAAGGTAGGTGTAAACAATGGGAAATTTAGTTCAAAAGAGGAGAGTTCAAGATTTTAAAACACAAAAGAAAAAATTTATCTACCGTATATACTCGAGTATAAGCCGACTCGAATATAAGCCGAGGCCCCCAATTTTACCACAAAAACTGGGAAAACTCATTGACTCGAGTATAAGTCGGGGGTGGGAAATGCAGCGGCTACTGGTAAATTTCAAAATAAAAAAAGACTGGTCAAAAGTGCGAGGACCTGTCAGAAATACCTGTCAGTCTACTCATTTGTTTTCTTTTAAAAAGGCAATTTTTCGTGACTCGAATATAAGCCGAGGGGGGCTTTTTCAGCCTGAAAAACGTGCTGAAAAACCATATACGGTATTTAACTAGGGAATTGTAATAATTGAGATACTATTAATTGTATATTGTATTGAAAGCAGAAATGGTTAAGTTGTGGTTTGGAGGAATATATGGGGGAAACTATTTGGTTTATTATTATTGGTAAATATAATTAATGGATTTGTAAGAAATTGGATTGCATGGAAATAATTGGAATATTCATGTTCATATTGATTAATATACAAAAAAGATAGTTATATAACTGATTGATTTATATTAAAATGTTGAATTTGTATTAAACAACTGCAATATTACATAATTAACCAATGTGAGGATGGATATAAAAATAGATGACAATGGGAAGGGGTATCATATAGAATAGAAGGGAAAAATTGAATTTGATTAAGATTAGAGATGAGGATGAAGGGTAATATTGGTTTTTTAAAAAAATAGATGAGGAATAAATATGGCAAAAAGGAAATATAGAAATTGTAAATTTAATCGAAATGACTAAACACTGTTTAAATTTGTGAACCGGCCAAATACTCTGTTCAAAGAAAATACATTGTATGTTTGTATCTGTGTTTCTAATTATTGCTATTTATTCATATTTGTTCTCCTTTATTCTTTAAAGTTTAACAATTCATTCTTTATCTTAATATTTTTATATTTGTTTGGGTTTGGCTTTCTTCCCTTTCATCATTTTTATTGTACAGCAATCTTTCTCCTCCAACCTACCACCTCTCTCTTTTCTTTCCTTCTTACTTTCTCTTCCCCCCTCTTCTTCTCCTCCCTACTTCCTCTTCCTTTCTTCTTCTCTTCCTCCCTCTCTTAACCTCACTCCTACTCCTACTCCTTCATCCCTCTCTTGCTGTATCCTTTTGTGCATATGGACTACTCAGAGGGCTGAAAAAGTAATTTTTGACTGGTCCTCGCACTTGTGACCAGTCCTCAAACTTACGACTGTCCTCACATTTTACGTTTTTGCCCTATCTTCTCACCATGGTGAAGAGAAGCAGTTGTGAAATGAGTGACACGGTTGTTAAGAATGCTACAATGGGCATAAATGATGACCAGTCATAAGTGCGAAGACTGGTCAAAAGTGTGAGGACCTGTCAGAAATGACTTTTTTCAGCCCTCTGGGTAGTCCTTTTGTGCATATGGACTACTCAGAGGGCTGAAAAAGTTATTTTTGACTGGTCCTCACACTTGTGACCAGTCCTTGAACTTACAACTGTCCTCACATTTTACGTTTTTGCCCTCTTGTCACCATGGTGAAGAGAAGCAGTTGTGAAATGAGTGACACGG
>WNWU01000311.1:247257-269903 GCA_012654045.1 Ptyas mucosa
TCCTTCCTTCCTTCCTTCCTTCCTTCCTTCCTTCCTTCCTTCCTTCCCTTCTTTCCTTCCTTCTTTTTCCTTCCTAGCTCTCTTCCCATCTTCCCTTCTTTTTCTTTGTCTTTCCTTTTCTCCTTTCCTGTCCCTTCTTACATGCTCAAATGCAAAAGGGGAAACATTTCTCCTTTTATTTTGTTTTTAGCTTGCTTTGGTAGCCCTCTGCCATGCCCCCCTCCCCCCCGAGGCCATTTTCAATGGCAGAGGGCTGCAGGAGGCCGTCGCAGCTGAAAACGGCACTCGGAAGGGCCGCATGCAGCCCCCCCTCCCCCCGGTTCCAGTTTCACTGACAGAGGCTGCCTCTTTTCCCCTTCACTCTGCTTCTCCCCTTTCTTTACTCTCCTTCTTCTCCTTTGTTCTCCCCTTCATGGCACACACCTCCTCTCTTTATAGCCCCCTTTTCCTGAGCCGCCCCTTCCCCCCTAATTTCCAGCGGGTCTCTTATCTGGTGATGATCCGCTGGGTAAGTACCACTCCTGCAACCATCCTGAGCACCTCGGTCACTTGGTGCCGCCTCCCAGGATGTCCCCAGCCAGTTGCTACTGCTCCAATCAAGCCTTGGGGTGCCCACAACTGAGCCTCTCACCCTTCATAGCCACGTCCAGAGGCTCCTGCAGGCTGTCGTGCTCCACGTGGCACCGATAGCGGCCCCTCTCTTTGGGATCGATCCGGATGCTGAGCCAGTAGTGGTAGGTCCCATCCGCGTTGGGGGCCACAGACCCATGGAGGGTGTCCTGCAGCCACACCTCCCCATCCCTCGTCCAGGAGGCATCAATCTCCCTGGGGTAGAAGCCATCCACACGGCAGACATGCGTCTCCAGCCCATCTTCCACCTCCATCCTCCTGGTCACTGTCACCACTGGGGGCTCTGCAGAAATGACACCCCCAGAATTAACACTGAATTTCCACACCAGCTGACAGAAGAAGTAAATTCGTCTTTGATTTGTGTCTTTTTCCAGGACTGCCTGGAAAATGTACACAATTTTAGCAAAGAAAAAAAACCCACCAGAGCTGCTGTAAGGTCCAGCCTCTCCCCCTTATTCAAGAAAGTAAAAGACTCTTGAAACTTTGTATTTCAAAAGGAACCTTTTATTGAAAAGAGGTGAAAGCAGGACAGAATCAAAGCAGGCTCTGAAGTCCCTCAGGGCATACAACTAGGATAGAGGAAATTAGGAACCCCTCCCAACCGTCTGGATGTGGATTCAGCCAATCTGCAGGTGTGAAGATGTTATTGTACCGGCTACTCTGAGAAAGAAATAAGAGAACTTTCTCAGGGCCATCTTCCGGGCATTGCAGTCCACATGGCCCACCCTCCCCTTACATTCCCCAAGAGCAGGGGTGAAATCCAGCAGGTTCTGGAGAACCGGTAGCAGAAATTTGGAGTAGTTCGGAGAACTGGCAAATACCACCTTGGCAAATACCATCGGCTGGCTCCAGAGTGGGGAGGGAATGAAGATTTTGCAATATCCTTCCTGTGCCACGCCCAAGCCACGCCCACCAAACCACACTATGCCACGCCCACAGAACCAGTAGTAAAAAAAAATTGAATTTCAACACTGCCCAAGAGGTGAGAAATTTGCAGGCATCGAAGGCGCCAGGCAACGGTTATAAATCAGGGGAAAGGTTATACTAAAAGACAAGGCAAGAAATAGGATACATAGAAAGAAAAGAGAAACTAAATGTGTCAAAATACAAACTCCGTCCCCCCCCCCTTTTCCTCCAAAGAATAGCAGATACACGGATCTGACAGCTGCTTGAAATATTTGCCATCTCCACTCAAGGCATCTCTTCGCCTTTGGAACTGAAACGCTACACAGTGCTACCCTGTGATTTAGGAGCAAAGGTTTAACACTTGAGTGCAAGATCTTCGTAAAAGCTGCCTAAAAGGGGGGTCTGGGGAAGAGGCTGGGGAGAGGCTGGGAACGGAAAGAGATGGCAAGTGAGCAACTTAGCAGATTTCCTTTGTAAGTTGGGTCTGCAACCCTCAAGGTGCTTTTTCCCAAGAGGCAACGGGACTTTCTTATTTTTCTTTCAAGACATTTCACTTCTGATCCAAGGAGCTTCTTCGGCTCTGACTGGATGGTGGGGAATGGAAGGATTTGGGCTCCACATCCATTTGCACCATTCAGGTGACTCTGAGGACACAGATAAACCTCCAAGTGGCCTCAACGACTCTCTAAAAGGAGGCAAACGACCAGCCGTCTGCAAGGAGTATCAATCCTTCCATTCCCACCATCCAGGCAGAGCTGAAGAAGCTTCTTGGACGAGAAGCGAAACGTCTCTGAAGAAAAACAAGAAAACCCAGTTGCCTCTTGGGGGGAAAAAAAGCACCTTTGAGACAACAATGACCAGGATGACTGAGAATCTCCAGAGACTTTAACTAATCTCAAGAGTTTTAACAAGGGACCTAGAAGCTATATATGCTTAGAGCAGTGGTCCTCAGACAGACGGCTGTTACGTATAAGCTGGGTTGACCAAATCAGAAATGAGGAGGTGATAAGCCGCCTGGGAAAGCCAAGGGAAATCATCAAAACCATTAAAAAGCCAAAGTTAGAATATTTTGGACATGTGATGCGACACCCCGAATAATATGGCATCCTTCACTTAATCCTCCAGGGAAAGACTGAAGGCAAACGAGGTCCTGGCAGAAGAAGAACATCATGGCGTCAAAATCTAAGTTTTGGACAAAACTCAGCAGCACTTTTTCATGTGACTGTTGATAAAAATAGGATCAGTAACGTCCGATGACGGATATGGGAGGAGGAGGAGGAGGAGGAGGAGGAGGAGGAGGAGGAGGAGGAGGAGAAGTAGTCCCCAACCTTTCTGGCATGGCGGTCCAGTGGGAGGGGAAGAGGGAATAGTTCTATGCGAGTGGCAGACACGTGAGGAAGTCTGCATAGCTCCATTTGCAAGAGCAGTGGATGTGCACGCCCACCGTTCGCGCAAACGGCGCTTCGCACATGAGCGCAACTGCTAGCCGCCTGCGCAATTGGAGCTTCACGCATGAGTCCGAGCGCCCGCTGCTCACAGGAGTGGAGAGGCGTGTCACACACTCGCCCACCACTCCCACGGCCTGGTTCCAAACGAGCCACAGCTCATAGAGGGCCGCGGCCCGGCAGTTGGGACCCCTGGCTTATGGCAACATTTCTCAACCTTGGCCAGTTGAGAGCCATGCGGACTTCAACTCCCAGCTACCAACTTCCAAAGCGTTGCTGGTTGGGGAATTCTGGGAGTTGAAGTCCACACATCTTCAGATTGACATGGTTACGAAACAGTGGCTTAGGACCTCATCTCTTCTAATATTCATTCATTCATTCATTCATTCATTCATTCATTCATTCATTCAATAAATCAATTTATATGCCGCCTTTCTCTGGAGACTCAGGGTGGCTTATAATGTATTTTTAAAAAAACCATTGTAAAAACATTTAAATATTAAAACCCATTCACACCATTCATGGCTGGATCTCACAAGATCGCAACAGCGAGATCATAAATCCAGCACTGTTATTTCTCCTCCCCCAGGGCACGCACCTGTGCTCAGCAGCATCACCTTCTTCTTATAGGACAGGTACTTCTCCAGCCACTCAATGCATTCCTCCTCCAGGTAGTCTTTATTTTTCCGGGACCACCGCAAATTAGTATCCCATTTCCTCTTGGTGATCTGGGCCTGGGGGTCAGGAGCCACCCAGCTCAGGGTCTCCTTATCAAAGGTGAGGAAGGTCCTCCCGTCGTAGCCATATTGCGAATAACCTCCTTTGCTCCTGTTTCCCTGGAGTTCACAGCCATAAGAGGTCTGCCATGTGTGAAACCCTGGGGGGAAAAAAGCACAAAAAGGGGTGAGGAAGGCCCCGGGTGTCCCCCTCCCCAGAAACCCCACAGAAGAGGCTCACTTTCCTTTCATTCCCACCAAAGGTGGGCAACCACAACACAACTATTGCTTAATAGTTATTGAGAGTCAAGCCTTTCCGTCCCCTGAGATTGGATGGCCTTCTGCAAAGCTTCCACACGTTGGATCGTGTCCTACCTCCAGGCACCATAGAGAGCAAATCTACATCTTCTTAATTTTATTTATTTATTAATCTGAAGTCAATCAATCGGAATCGAGCTGGAAGGGACCTTGGAGGTCTTCTGGTCCAACCCCCTGCTCAAGCAGGAGACCCTATACTATTTCAGTTAAGTGGCTGTCCAGTCTCGTCTTAAAAACCTCCAGTGACGAAGCACCTACAACTTCTGGAGGCAAGCAGTTCCACTGCTTAATTGTCCTCACTGTTAGGAAATCTCTCCTTAATTCCAGGCTTCTTCTCTCCTTAATTAGTTTCCATCCATTGTTTCTGGTCTTGCCTTCTGGCGCAAAAGAAATGGACTCCCTCCTCTTTGTAGCAGCCCCTCAAATACTGCTGTCAAGTCCCCCCTAATCCTTCTTTTCTCTAGACTAGCCACACCCAGATCCTGCAACCGTTCTTCATGAAAGAGGCAGGCAGTCAAGAAATGTGAAATATAAATAAATGAATAAATGAATTCATTCGTTTGTTCATTCACCCAGCTGCCCCTCTCAGGGTAGTATAAAGCAACTCAGGGTGATATACAGCAATCGGTCAAATATATAGACCGGGGTCTACAAACCTGGCAACTTTGTGGACTTAAGCTCCCAGAATTGAAGCATGGCTGGCTGAGGAATTCTAGGAATTGAAGTCCACAAGTCTTAAAGTTGCCAGGTTTGGAGACCCCTGAGATAGACAATAATCATTTTAAAATACAAAAAGGATCATGATTAAAAATGAAAAAAAACTATTAAAAATTTAAAATACTGTACTTTTCAGAGTATAAGACGCAATTCCCCCCCACCCCCAAAAGAGGGTGGAAATGTTGGTGTGTCTTATACACTGAATATAGCCATTTCTGGCCTCCCAAAGCCCCGCCCCATGCATTCTGTTTTTGCAAAAAAAAAACGGGTCCGTTTTTCGCAAAAATGGGGCGCACAGAGGCCTTGGGAGAATCTTATAGTCCAAAAAATACGGTATATAAACCGCACAGGGAGAGTAAAAAATTCAGCCACAATAGAGCCATCTGTTCCCTAGGACAGCCTTCAAAGAATTGTCACCTCCATGCAACCATTTATCCAGAAATACATTTAAGGCAACAGATGCTGCTGTTGGACTTAAAAGACATAAAGGAGAGGGAGAGAGAATTACTGGACAACAGAGAATCGTTCTTGTGAGCAGCAAGACCAGGGTCTCCCTTTCTTTATTGGTTGTGGGGCTGCCCTCATTCTTCCTCCCCTATACCCCACATGCCTCCAATATGCAAGAGATTAAAAGGAGGAGGAACCACTACTCACTTCCTTCTTCATCTAATGCCTGGTGCGGCAACCATGTCGTTTTTATGACGTGTGGACTTCAATTCCCAGAATTCCTGAGCCAGCCAGACTTCTGGGAGTTGAAGTCCACAGGTTGTAAAGACGCCATAGTTGTTCACCCCTGTTCTAATCCAATTGACGAATACAGGTCTTGCAGACCGATTATTTCTTCATGGATGACTTATCAACCGCCACACCCCAGAGGCCCCAAGTGTCAATTCCGCCTTCGCTCACCTCCATTATGCTTGTAACGGTTTTGAACATGCCTCAGGTCTTCTTGCAACACCTGCTGAGTTAAAGCCAAGAGAGCGCTTCCCTCCTTCCAATAGTTGGGATCCTCCTTCTCCACCTCCTCCATCCAGGACACCTTTGGCACTTTCTTCTTCTTCTGGCTGTCATAATAAGTGATGATCTGGTCATCCACAAAGCCCATCGTGAAGAACTGGGGCAGCCCCTCACTGGGTTCGGATACCACCAAGTACTGATATCGCAGAGAGTGGTTGACAGAGCCTAACAAGGAAGAGGGAAGATGAGAAAACAGGAGATCTTCAGTTCTGGACATTCTTTCAGGCCTGCCCCAGTCGGCCCCCTCAGGAAAACAAGACCCTTGGATTGAATCAAAAGAACTTTTACTGAGCGAAACTGACTGCAGTAAAGTCAGGCAGAATCTGAAGTTCCCACACAAAGCAAAAGCAATTCTTTCAGTTTCCCAATCCCAATCCCAAACCCCCCCCACCTCCCCATGACCAGTCCACCGGCAGCCAATGTGATGCCAAAAAGATGTTTTGAGAACGCTGAGGTGTAGGCAGATAACAGTTCACACTCAGGGCATGAGGGCCTTGGAACCTGGCAAAAATCTGCTGGGAAGGATTCTATCCCGTCTCCGAAGACTGTCCCCTTCCCTAGTTCTGAGGCACACAGCAGAAGTGGAAAAATCCCAAGTATACCCACCCGCCCCAACATAATGGCAGGACACCAGAATACGATGGTAGACCTGACACGTTCCTCCAGTCTTCACAGTGGCCCTCAAACCAGATGGCCATCATCTTTGTGCTTCAAAGGCTTTACGATTCTGCCTCTACATCTGGGACATGCAGACTTTGGCTGATGGTAAAGCCAAGCTAAGCCGACTCTAGTCAGTGAGAGGTCCTTGGTGCTCTCTGAGCTTGGTTGTTTTTCTTGCAGATGTTTCATTAAGTAAACTAGGTGACGTCATTGGGTGGGAATGGTACAACTCACTGCAGCCAGGTGGGTGTGACTCGGGGTAGCTACCAGTTCACAAATGCCTAGACCAGGGGTCAGCAACCTGTGGCTCTGGAGCCGCATGTTGGCTCTTTCACCCCTCTGCTGCGGCTCCCTGTCACTCAAAATATGTGTCACAACCGCCAATGTGCGACACCCGCCAGCATGCGATTTATTGAGCTTTTCAACCCCCAGTAGGCCAACCATGGATAAATCCATGAAAAGAAGTTTCAGAAGAAAACAGAACGTTTAATTCAACTACATGTGCTAGTTTTGTGGCCACTCAAGAAATAGGCACGGGAAAGGTTTTGTGGCTCCCGGTGTTTTCTTTTCTGTGGGAAACGGGTCCAAATGACTCTTTGAGTGTTTAAGGTTGCAGACCCCTGGCCTAGACACACCCAGTTCCCACAACTGTTCATCATAGATTTTATAATTTTGTACAATAAAACAGCTTTATGTGGGAAAAACAAATGCAGTCTTTGTGTCTATGTTCTGCACCATATTAAGAAAACCCCTCAGAATGTCCCTTCTGTGGGAAAGAATGAGTTGACCCTTGAGGAAGTGGGGTGGGAGGAATTTCTATGTAGTTTTAGCCCATTTTGTGTTTTCAGTACACAATCCTTAACTGTGACACCGAAACGACAGAGGTCCTCTTTTCCTCCACAAGGTGGCAGCACCAACATGAGTACTGTCAATTCTACACTCAAAGCAGGATCAAATGTTTATCTCTTCATTTTCACTTCATTTGCATTTTAATATGCAAATCTATATTAAAATTCCAAACATGGAAAAACAAGGACTGTCTTACAAGAGGATTGAGAAGGATGAGCCAAGCTCAAATTAGTATGTTAATGGATGCCACTGGATACCACTGCTTCAAAGGAGATCAAAGCAGGATGGAAGGAGTGTACTGGACTGGGAGATTTCAACATCCAGGATCTTTTAAAACAGTGTTTCTCAAATGACAACTTTAAGACATGTGGACAAGATCACAAGATACAGCCAGAGGAGAAGCATTTGCAGAAAAAGAAAGTATCAAAAGTGATCAACAGCTGGCTCACATTGAAAAGACATGTGAAAAATAAAAAGAGAAAGAGAGGGAGAGAGGGAGGGAGGGAAAGAAAGGAAGGAAGGAAGGAAGGAAGGAAGGAAGGAAGGAAGGAAGGAAGGAAGGAAGGAAGGAAGGAAGGAAAGAAAGAAAGAAAGAAAGAAAGAAAGAAAGAAAGAAAGAGACTCAATTCATAATACTATTTTCTTCCTGATGATTCAAAATGATTCATCTCAAAACAGCTCATCAATCCAGAAATGCCTACGGTGGAAACCAACACCTTTCTTAATGATTTCCTTCAGTGGTGAAATGAAAAATTCACCAGTTCTGTGGGCGTGGCTTGGGGGGTGGTAATGTGACTGGGTGGGCGTGGCCAGCTTTTTTTTTTTAACTTTTAAAAGCATTTTTTCTACAACCTTAAGAGGTTGCAGAAAAAAATGCTTTTAAAAGCCTCTGATGATCAGGCAACTCAGCTGGGATCGTCAGAGGCTTTTACGTTTTACGTGGGTAAAACGAGGGCCCAGATTGCTGGGAAGCAAGAGGCGGACTCTGTAAACCGCTTAGAAGCAGGGATGTCAAACCCTCAGCCCACGGGCCGGATGCGTCATGTGCTGATCACAGTCATTCCCCGGTTTAGCAAAGGGGGGAAAAGTTGTGATACGTCACCTGATGACGACATGACGACGTGAGTTTGACACCCCTGACTCAGAAAGCACTGTAAGCAGTATTTAAGTCAGGGGTGAAATCCAGCAGGTTCTGAAGAATCGGTAGCGGAAATTTTGAGTAGTTCGGAGAACCGGCAAATACCACCTCTGGCTGGTCCCAGAGTGGGGTGGGAATGGAGATTTTGCAGTATCCTTCCCCTGCCATGCCCATCAAGCCACACCCACCAAGCCATAGAACAGTAGTAAAAAAATTTGAATTTCCCCAATGTTTTAAGTCTAAGTGCTATTGCTATTGCTATTTTCTTTTACCATCTTCATCTCTTTCTGCTCTATTGCTCTGGTGAACTGAAATATTAGCCACAAAAACGTATGATTTGATATTTAAGATGCCACCAAACCTTTGGATCTCAGTCGCAAATGACAAGGCTCAAATGACCAAAGCTATTACAGGCAGTCCTTGACTTACAGCCCCAACTGAGCCCAAGGTTTTGGTTGCTACATGAGACATTTGTTAAGTGAGTTTAGCCCCATTTTATGACCTTCCTTGCCACCAGCGTTATTTATTATTTATTTATTTATTGGTTCGATTTATATGCCGCCCTTCTCCGGAGACTCAGGGCGGCTTACAATGCGTTAAGCAATAGCCTTCATACTTGTGTATATACCTGCTTAGTAGGGCTTTTGGCCCCCCCTAAGCGGTGTTCTTTTTTATACAAAGTCAGCTTATTGCCCCCACAATCCAGGTCCTCATTTTACCTACCTCGGAAGGATGGAAGGCTGAGTCAACCTTGAGCCTGGTGAGATTTGAACTTGCAGTAATTGCAGGCAGCTGGCAGCTAAGTGTTACTTAACAGCACTTTAGTCCGCTGCACCACCAAGGCTCATTACTTAACATTCATGTTAAGTGAATCACTTCAGTTGTTAATAATGCAGTTTTAAAATAAAACTTTACTCGTTAGACGATCACAAAAGGGGATCGCATGATCTCAGGACACTGCAGCCAGTGTCTCTGAATTTGGCTGAAGAGACCATGGGGATGCTGCAATGGTGGTTAAGTGTGAAAAATGGCCATAAGTCACTGTAAAATTGAATGGTCACTAAGCGAAGCTTGCTGTGTCGAGGACTACATTTATCCAGCTAGGAATTTTTCCCCTGGGGGACCAAGAAGCAATGATTGCTTATTGTTTTTTTTTTATTATTAAAAAGTTTTACAAACAAAGTTATACATTTCCCCCCCCTTCCCCCCCCCCCTTGATATTCTTGATAATAAGTACATTTAATTCCCTGTTACATTTCCAAATTTTTCCGGGGCCGTTCTTTTACCACTTCCTTTAATCCCACCTTCCTTCCTTCCACCCCTCCTCCCTTCTTTCTTTCCTTCCTTCTTCACTCCTTCTCCCTCCTACTTCCCATTCTCCACCCCCACTCCTCTCCTCATTCCACCCCCTAACCTTCTCCACCACTCCTCTAACCCCTCCCTCTCTGCCTCACCTCCTTTCCTACTCACCATTCCACCCTCTTTAATCCTTCCCCTCTCTCCAGATATTCCCCTTTTCAATACAATCTCAAGTGGTATTTGAGCAGCCCCAGACTTCTCAGTTGTGTTTACATCTATATAAAATTACATCCCCAACCTCCCCCCAACCCACCCCTCCCCAACCTTGACCTCCCCAAGCAGTAACAGAGTATTACAATAACAAACATAAACTAATACTAAAATATACTAACATACTAAAAAGAAAATACAAAATTTCCCATGAATCCTTTAACTCCTCTACTTAAAATTTTTCAGCCTCCCTAAAAATACAAGTAACATTAATAAAAGAAAAAAAAACTCAATAAAAGTAAAAATAAAAAGAGAAAGAGAAAAAAAATAAAATAAAACCTAACACAAAATCCTAAATTAATATCCTACCCTGCTCCAAAATAAAATAGTGGTGATATTTAACTTTAGAATATACAATTACAGTTTTACATTACATTAACAATAAAACTAAAATTATATTTTTAACTTGTTAAAATTAAACATCCATTGAACTTTTTTTAAAATCATTACAACTATAAATCCCCACCCATCCAAAGGGTAAGTTAGTTTTAACTTTAGACATTGTAATCTTCTCCAAAATAAAATAATAGTATTAATTTTAAAGTATACATTTACAATTTTACATTACCTTAACAATTAAAACTAAAATTATCAACCTTTTTTTTTTAACTTATAAAAATTAAACATCATTTAAGCTTTTAAAATCATCACAAGTATAAACCCCCAGCCTTCCAGAGGGTAAATTTTTTTAACTTTGAACATTATAATAATAAGAAAAAAGCAAAAGAAAAAAGAGAAAAAAAAAACCTTATCCATCTTTAAATATTAAACATCCATGACTTTTAAAACGATTATTACTAAAAATCTTCCATCTTCTTCTTAAATTTGCATAACAATAATAATAAAATTATTAACCATCTTATTAACTTGTTAAAATTAAACATCCATAAAGCTTTTTAAATCATTACAAGTATAAATCCCCAACCTTCCGGAGGGTAAATTGTTTTTACCTTAGGCATTGTAATAAAAAAAAAACAAGAAGAAAGACAAAAGAAAACCTCCATAACCTCTAAAACCATCATTACTAAAAATCTTCCATTTTCTTCTTAAATTTCTTCCAATCCTTTAATTGCCATCGTTCTTTCCATATTTTTCCAGGCCCTCCTAGCCGTTTCTTAAACTTGCTCTGAGGCTGATGTATCACAAAAATCCCCTTAAGTTTTAAAGTCTGCTCCTTTGGCTTGAACTTGTAGTTCTGACTCCACCATTCTTTACTTGTATCATCCAACAAATTATTCCTTTGTGCATTGAGCCTCCAATTACCAAATAGTTCCTCCACTTGCATTAATTTATTCAGTTGCAGTTCTTCTATAAACAAATTAGGAGTGTCCACCAGAACTTCTATTTTGATCATATCCCCCAACATACAGGTCTCTGCATCTTGTATCTCCTTCTGTAAAATTTGCTGAGTTCCATCCTCTGGATTCTCCAACAACATTTCATTATCAGACTTCTTTTGAATTAGAACCAAAATGTTAAATATAATTAAGTCTGAAAGTTCTTGAAAAATCTCTGCAAATCCAATTTGAATGTCCTTTAATTCTAAAAGCAATGATCCTGCAGATCCAACTTGAGCCATTGTTCCAACTTTTACTTCTGTTCCAAAGCAACTCTAAGCTTTCTTTGTAGCTGTTTGTCTGCTAGAAATGTAGCAAGCTTTAACAATCACTTTCACTAAGCGCCATTTTTCCCCCCCAAAGTTTTTAAACGGAGTTAAAGATTACACAAATCCATTTCCCTCTCTCCTGCTCTGCTTAGCCAGCTTCTTAGTTTCAATTCCAAATCAGGTAAAATTAAAAGTGAATCTTAAAATTTTCTTCCCTTAAGATGTTTTTAGTTGCTGGTGCGGTCGCGGCTTGTGGTTCTGCGAAGGCAGAGACGTTTCCAGTCCGGAGCAATTGGCTGGTTTCTGGGGAACTCAGCCTTCCACCCCCACAGAAATCCTTCTGGGGGGCTTTGGCGAGTTCTACCCCCACCAACCGGCTCTTGCCTTTCCCCTTTGCCCGGGGAAAGGTTTTTCAAATCTCCCGATGGCGTTGGATTGCCGTTCGGGGGTTTTTACAAGACCGCGAAGCGGGCGCTTTCATTCGGGCGCCTTCCAAGCTCGCGGAGCCGCCGGAAGTTCTCGATTGCTTATTGTTAAAAGAATTTAAAAGGCAACCAAAAAAGGCAATTGCTTTGTTTGAAGCCAGGTGAGAAGAGGCTAGAGCCGTGATGGCGAACCTATGGCATGGGTGCCACAGGTGGCATGCAGAGCCATATTGGTGGGCACGTGAGTGTTGCCCTAGCTCAGCTCCAGCGTGCATCAGCCAACTGATTTTCAGGTCTTCCGGTCCCACCAGAAGTTGGGAAACTGGCTGTTTCCGGCCTCCGGAAGGGATGGGGAAGGCTGTTTTTGCCCTCCCCAGGCTCCTAGAAAGCCTCTGGAGCCTGGAGAGGGGGAAAAACGGGCCTACCGGGCCCACCGGGCCATTGCATGCCAAAAGCAGGGGGAAGTGTGTGTGGGGGTCACGTGCGCATGCGCGAGAGGGCGGGGCGCATTGAATTATGGATGTGGGCACACACACTTGGGACCCCCCACGCTCCCCCCGATTTTGGCACGCGATGGCAAAAAGGTTAGCCATCACTGGGCTAGAGGGTGTTAAATAACAATGCCCTTTATTAGGCAAGGCCTCAGGCCATAACAACAGCAAACACCCATTACAGTAGGAACGAATGAACAAGGCCACAATTTCTGTCACGGCTGCTATTTATACAGCAGCTGTCAAACAGGTGGCCAATCACACGCACTCATTTCTCCCGCTGGCTGAGCTGTCACTTCACAGCCAATAGGCAACACTTCCGTGTTGCTGAGCAGAGACGTGGCTACATGTGCCACAGCAATAAATCAAATCAACAATTCCATGAAAATACTCTGAAATAAAAGCACACAATCTCACTTTAAAAGTAGTTTCCCCCCACCCCCACCCCCCATAAGTCCATAAGGTCACGAGGAGTTGAGCTTGGCTTGAAAGGGATTTTTACCCTGAAGGAGGACCAAGCCAACCTTGGCAAACCTTGAAAAATTCAGCCGGGACAGCTGTACCTTTTCCTAGTTCTGAGGGCAGGCTAATTGGATATCTCAAGGCCAGAAGCGACATTCTGAACGTCAGTTTTGGTTGCCATGGAGACGCTAAGAGTCGACAAGAAATCTGATCTCGCAAAATCAATCAACCAATTAATTAGTTTGGAAGAAATCCAAGCAGGACCTGAGAGCGGGAGAAGCAGCAATGGATGGAAACTAATTAAGGAGAGAAGCAACCTAAAACCAAGGAGAAATTTCGCAGTCAGCACAATTAACAGCTTGCCTCCAGAAATTGTGGGTGCTTCATCATTCGTGAGGCATTTTTAAGAAGAGATTGGACGGAAATTGTCTGAAATGGTATAAAGGTCTCCTGCCTGAGCAGGAGGCTGGACTAGAAGACCTCTAAGGTCCCTTCCAACTCTGTTATTCTGTTACAACAGTTTCAGAATACGTTCGTGAAGATTCTCGGTTACCCAGGAAGTTGGGTCATGGCAACTGGTCTTCTTTTATTTTCCCATCGGTTAGAAATGTTTGCCGCTTATCCAAGTGTTAAGGTTTTCGTGCAGCTCAGAATCCGATAGAGTCAATGAAACTCTGAACACGAGGCACTGATATGAAACTGATAACCAGTTTTATTTTGGGCCAAAGCAAAACTGGGCAACCTTATCTCTCCCACCTTAAACAGTCAGAGAAAGAGAAAAGCAGGTGCGCGCGAAAAAAACCATTTTCCTTCTTCTTATAGTTTTACACACAGTTTGCATAGAATGTCGTTGTGTTAGAAACCTAATCTCTATCCATTAGAGATTAGGTTTCTTAGTGCTTAAAACAGTGAGGCTTACAGAAGGAAAGGAATACATTTTCTGGCATCTAGCCCTGAGCTTTGCTATCTTCAAATAAGATACTTTCCGCGCCAAGTCAGGAAGCTCAAACTGCCCATGGAGCTGCTGATACAGGAATTATTGAGTCTGTCATCTGCACCTCTATAACTGTCTGGTTTGGTTCTGCAACCCGACAAGACAGACACAGACTTCAGAGGATATTTAGAACTGCAGAAAAAACAATGGCTGCCAACGTGCCTTCCATTGAGGACCTGTATATTGCACGAGTCAAAAAGAGGTCTGTGAAAATATCTACCGACCCCTTGCATCCTGGACATAAATTGTTTCAACTCCTACCCTCAAAACGCCGCTATAGAGCACTGCACACCAGAACTAGACACAAGAACAGGTTTTTCCCGAATGAACACCATCATTCTGCTAAACAAATAATTCCCTCAACACTGTCAAACTATTCACTAAGTCTGCACTACTATCAATCTTCTCATCGTTCTTATCACCCATCTCTTCCCGCTTATGACTGTATGACTGTAACCTTGTGGCTTGTATTCTTACTATTTATATTGTTTCCTAGTATGATTTGATTGCTTATTTGTACCCTATGACTATCATTAAGTGATATACCTTATGATTCTTGATGAATGTATTTTATTCTCCTTATGTACACTGAGAGCATATGCACCAAAGACAAATTCCTTGTGTGCCCAATCAGACTTGACCAATAAAGAATTCTAATCTAATCTAATCTAATCTAATCTAATCCACAACAGGCAGAATTCACATTTTGCATTTCACAGCGAATTACTTTAGCTAGGCTACTTGGCAGTTAGTCTGGAGGCTTTCTCTTTGCAAGTTGTGCATTATGGAGCTCAGCTTCGCAGGGAATCAAAAGCTGAGTTAGGTTTAAAACTGTGTACATGCTCTAATCCTTTCCCAAGTATTTTCTTCCATCTTAGCTGGGTGGTTGAGCGATTCCATATATGTGCTTTGGGATGAATAAGCTTCATAAATATCCTTTGGTGTAATAGGCTCATGAGAAGGAGGAGAGTCAGAAAACGTTGGGGAAGTTTGAAATCCTATTTCCTTCCCCTTTTTAAGTGTAAAGTTTCCTGGTAAACCTGTGGGGTCTGAAGAAGCTTGCTTGGAAAAGCAGCAAAATGTTTCCAACCAAAAGGCAAAGCAAAGAAGTCCAGGTGCCAGACAACATTTTCAGAAGTGGCTTGCCCTTGCCTCCCTTCTTCCTAGGAGTGGGAAAGAAGAGTTTGCCCCCAAAGTCATCCAAGCAAGCTCGAGGCAGGACACGTGGCCTCCCAGGTTCTAGCCTGGTGCCTTAACCACAGGGGTCAGGCTCCTAACTTGGCAACTTTTAGGACTTGGGGACTCCGACTCCCAGAATTCCTCAGCCAGCATTTAACATTGCCATGTTGGCTGAGGAATTCTGGGAGTTGAAGTCCCCAAGTCGTAAAAGTTGCTAAATTTGGAGATCCCTGCACTAGATCACCCTGGCTCTCTCAGAAGCTGAGGAAAACCAAAAATAGTCTGAAGAAAACCATGGAAAACCAGAGGGAAGTGCCCCTAGGACAGGGGTCCCCAAACTTGGCAGCTTTAAGATTTAGGGACTTCAATTCCCAGAATTCTCCAGCCAGCATGGGAATTCTGGGAATTGAAGTCCCCAAGTCTTAAAGCTACCACGTTTGAAGACCTCCACCCTAGGAAATCAAAAGGGGCGATTTGATCCTGTATCTGGACAGGGTTAATGACACCGTTTCCACACACACACACACACACACCCCGCTCCCTTTCCCCCAGAGAGTCTTGCCTAGCTAAGTACACAACGCGCGAGCTTTTGCCAAGAGATCAGCTGCTCTTTGTCCTGGATCTGTTTATTATTAGAACAGGCTGTGCCGGATCAAGAGCCAGGCGGATCCGGACTGGCCGAAGATCAACATCTTACGACGGCAAATAAATAGCAAATTTATTCCAGAATCCAGCGCTGGGAGAATAATGAGATCTACAAGAACAAATCCAAAGACGACGATCGTGGAGCGCTTCTCCTGCAGGAAGGCTATCCAAGGAGACGTTTTCTCTGCGGGATCTTCGCCTGCATTCACCCGGTCGCTCAATAACGGGGAAGGGGGAGATTTCATGAATAAATCCCGGCCAGCCAAACGATTTAGGGCAGGGGTTGGCAGCTTTAAGACTTGTGGACTTCGACTCCCAGAATTCTCCAGCCAGCTATGCCCCCAAAGTCATCCAAGCAAGCTCGAGGCAGGACACGTGGCCTCCCAGGTTCTAGCCTGGTGCCTTAACCACAGGGGTCAGGCTCCTAACTTGGCAACTTTTAGGACTTGGGGACTCCGACTCCCAGAATTCCTCAGCCAGCATTTAACATTGCCATGTTGGCTGAGGAATTCTGGGAGTCGAAGTCCACAAGTCTTAAAGCTGCCAAGTTTGGGAACCCCTGATTTAGGGTCTGCAAACCCCACGCAGCCCCCCCGCCCACCCCCGAAAGCGCTTACCGGAGGAGCCCCCCAGCAGGAGCCATGCCAGCACGACCAGCAGTCGCATCGCGTTCCCAGTTGCGGATTTCTCCTCCTGCTCTCAGGACTTCGGAGAGAGAGAGACTGAGAGAGGCGTGGAAACGGTTTCCCAATTGTAAGCCGAAATTGCTCCGCCTCAAGTATTGAAGTTGATAATTATGCACACAGAAACGAAAGCAAAGGCGATTCCTGTGAGAAAAACCGAAACTTAAGAAAACCCCGCCGACTTTGCAAAGGGGGAAATAAATGGGGGAGCGCTAGGAAAATTGTGGGGGAGCGCTGCCTCATCTTCGGAGGCCGTACAACGCCTGGCCCAGAGAGCCCCCAAGGCCAGCCCTTCTCTCTCAGCCCTGAGAAGGAGGCAATGGCAAACCACTTGTGAAACACCGTCCTAGGGGCTAGTCCAGGCAGTCGCCAGGAATCACAAAAGCTGGCTTAGATGGCACCAAAAAGGAGGTGGGGTGCGGGGGAAGAAACAGTGCCAGAGTGAAAGTCGGAGACCTCCCCTCCAATCGGGTGAAATCCAGCAAGTTCCGACGAACCGGTAGCGGAAAGTTTGAGCAGTTTGGAGAACTGGCAAATACCACCTCTGGCTGGCCCCAGAGTGGGGTGGGAATGAAGATTTTGCAGTATCCTTTTCCCAGGGTGGGGCGGGAATGGAGATTTTGCAGTCTCCCTCCCCTGGAGTGGGGAGGGAATGGAGATTTTGCAGTATCCTTCCCTTGCCACGCCCACCAAGCCACACTCACCAAGCCACACCACGCCCACAGAACCTGTAGTAAAAAAATTTGGATTTCACCACTGCCCCAAATGAATTCCCCCTCCCCCACCCACCCCCAGAAATGTGCCAAGAGTTGGGTGGCATCTTAAAGACAAGATGTGTATTTCCAAAGGGAGGGAAAAAAACCATCCTCTAATCCAGTGGTTCTCAACCTTTTCTTCACCAGGGCCCTCCCTTAAAAACCTTTAAATCCTCTAATCGTGGTGATATTCAATTTTTTTTTACTACTGGTTTGGTGGGCGTGGCTTGGTGGGTGTTGTGTGGTTTGGTGGGCGTGGCTTGGTGGGTGTTGTGTGGTTTGGTGGGCGTGGCAGGAGAAGGATACTACAAAATCACCATTCACTCCCCACTCCTGGGGGAAGGATACTGCAAAATCTCCGTTCCCACCCCACTCCTGGGGCCAGCCAGAGGTGGTATTTGCCGGTTCGCCGAACTAAAATTTTTTGCTACCGGTTCTCCAGAACCTGCTGGATTTCACCCCTGCCTCTAATCCAGTGGTTCTTGACCTTTTCTTCACCAGGGCCCCCTTTTAAAGAACTTCATCCTCTAATCCAGTGGTTCTCAAGCTTTAAATCCTCTAATCCAGGGGTTCGCAACCCTCTCTTCACCATGGACCCCCAAGACTTAATTCAAGTTTTAAATTACTTACGACCACAATTGAGCCCAAAATTTCTGTCATTAAGTAAGACACTTTGTTAAAGTGAGTTTTGCCTCATTTTACTTTCTTGCCAAGGTTGTTAAAGTGAATCATTGCTATGGATAAGTTAGTAACCCACCGAGCTTCGGACGGCACCTGACCTCCGCTCCTTCCGTCGAGGCCTAAAGACTTGGCTGTTTCAACAAATGGGTTGATTCTGATTCCTGGGTTTTATTATTTATTTGTCTCTGTTTTAATTGGTTTTAATTAGGCTTTCTTTTATTACTGTATTTTTTTTTAACCTGTGTTAGCCGCCCTGAGTCCTTAGGGAGAAGGGCAGCATACAAATATCTATCTATCTATCTATCTATCTATCTATCTATCTATCTACCTATCTATCTATCAATCGTTAAGTGAATCTGGCTTCCCCGTTGACTTGGCTTGTCAGAAGGTCGCAAAAGGGAATCGCATGACAACAAGACACTGCAACCGTCATAAATGGGAACCAGTTGCCAAGCGTCTGAATTTTGATCACATGCTCGTGGCAATGCCGCAAAGGCCATAATTGTGAAAAATGATAATGGAGTCACTTTTTTCAGTGCCGTTGTAACTTTGAACAGTCACTAAATGTACTGCTGTAAGTCAAGGACTGTATTCTAGATCAGGAGTCTCCAACTTTGGCAACTTTAAGACTTGTGGACTTCAACTCCCACTTCAACGCCGGCTGAGGAATTCTGGGAGTTGAAGTCCACAAGTCTTAAAGTTGCCAAGGTTGGAGACGCCCTGTTCTAGATTAAAGGCATTCATTTTATCAAAACTCCAAAGTTCTTTGTTTTGCAATAAAAACATTTTAAATATGTCAATTTAAATTTTAAATAATTGAATTGTTTTTCCAAAAATTAAATGCTAGTTTAAAATCCCAACTCTGTCCATCTTCAACCACCCTGGGAACAGATCCCCGCCCACAAAAGGTGGTATGCGCAATACGACAAATACTCCATGCATTGTTTTTTTTTTAGTGTGGTTTCCTTTTCCTTTCAACTGTTTACCGGCTGGATGAATAGTCCGTTTGCCAGATGGAGTTGCACCTGGTTGAACCCCTGTATTAAATGCACAGTCTACATGGAGGAAGTTATGCAGTGGGGTTCCTGAAGGTCCTGGCTGGGATCCAGGTCTTTACAAGATTTTTATAAGCGGCTTAGACCAAAAGGGATGCTTGGCACATTTGCTTCTGAATGCTCCACAACTTTTGTTTCTGAGTTGAAGTGACACTCCTGGATGAGTCTAGGGGGCACCCAAAGTCTCCCCTCAAAAGATTCCCCATATCAAATAAAGGTAGCCCTCGACTTACAACTTCAATTGAGCCCAAAATTTCTGTTGTTAGGCAAAACATTTGTTAAGTGAGTTTTGCTGAGTTGTTCTCATCCCAGTTGTTAAGTGAATCACTGCGGTTGTTAAGTCAGTAACAGGGTTGTTAAGCGAATCTGCCTTCCCCCAGTGACTTGGCTGGTCAGAAGGCCTCAAAATGGGATCACCTGTTCTGCTCCAGCTACGGACCCCAAAGAACGCAGCACACAGAAAGTCCATTCAAACCTTAGTTTACCGAATAAACCAGTTTCTTACAACAAAAGCTGTTAAGTAATTGCATTAACAGCTGCCAAGAATTCAAAGAATAATAACTGAAAACTTACTATGGTTGGCAGAATGCCCAGAAGCAATTTGCAGGAAGCTGATAAGATAAGCAAGACAAAACAGGAATGTATGTGAACAAAGTTGTTCCCTGCAAATTGCTTCAGTCGGCATTCCTCCTTAAATAGGCTAAGGCAGGGGTGGGCAATTGTGGCTCTTTTACAACCTGTGGACTTCAACTCCCAGAATTCCTGAGACAGCCAAGCTTGGCTGTCTCAGGAATTCTGGGAGTTGAAGTCCACAGGTTGTAAAAGGGCCACATTGGCCCACCCCTGCTCTAAAAGGAAGCAAATGAGTATAAATCCCTCCATCCTCCACCCTCCAGGCAGAGCTACAGAAACGTCTATGGATAAGAAGCGAAATGTCTTCAAAAGGAAAGCAAGAAAGTCCAATTGCCTCCTGAAAAAGCACCTTTGGGCCCTGCTTCCAGAAGTTATGACTGCTCCAACTCTAGAGGTTTAGAAGAAGAGATTGGACAACCATTTGTCTGAAATGGTATAGGGCCGTGATGGCGAACCCTATGGCATGTGTGCCACAGGTGGCACGTGGATCCATATCTGTGGGCATGCGAGTGTTGCCCTAGCTCAACTCCTGTGTGCATGCACGCACCGGCTGGCTAATTTTCGGGCCTTACAGGCCCACCGGAAGTCGGGAAGCGGGCTGTTTCCAGCCTCTCGGGGGCCTTCAGGGGGTTGGGGAAGGTTGTTTTTGCCCTCCCCAGGCTCGAAGAAAGCCTCTGGAGCCTGGGGAGGGTGAAAAACAGACCTTCCGGGCCTACCTGAAGTCAGGAAACAGGCCATTTCTGGCCTCTGGGGGGTGGGAGGCCATTTTCGCCCTCCCCAGGCTCCAAGAAAGTGTCTGGAGCTTGGGGAGAGCGAAAAACAGGCTTTCTGGGCCCACCGGTAACCTTTTTGCCATCGCAAAAGCACGGGGAGCACAGATGGGTTTTGTGTGCATGCGCCGGGGGGGGGGAGAGACATTGAATTATGGGTGTGGGCACACGCGACCCCTCCATGCTCCCCCTGCTTTTGGCACACGACGGCAAAAAGATTAGCCATCACTGGTATAGGGTTTCCTGCTTGAACAGGGGGTTGGACTAGAAGACCTCCAAGATCCCTTCCGTTGTTCTATTCAGTTCAGTTCTGTTCCGTTCCATTCTGTTTGTCAATGATTTCTTAGGGACAAAGTTTCCACCATCAATTACTGGCCCTGCAAGAGTTGTCTGTGGTGTTTGAGTCCCTGTATAATTGAGTTTTATTATCTGTGTTCGGTTCTCTAGGTCACGGGCAGTGGTGGGTTTCAAAAATTTTTACGACTGGTTCTGTGGGTGTGGCTTGGTGGGTGTGGCATAGCTTGGTGGGCATGGCTTGGTAGGCGTGGCAGGGGAAAGATACTGTAAAATCTCCATTCCCACCCCACTCCAGGGGAAAGATACTGTAAAATCTCCATTCCCTCCCCACTCCAGGGAAAGGATACTACAAAATCCCCATTTCCTCCCGATCAGCTGCTACTCAGGAGAATAGAATAGATGGGGGCAGGGCCGGTCAGAATTTTTACTACCAGTTCTTCGAACTACTCAAAATCTCCGCTACTGGTTCTCCAGAACTGGTCAGAACCTGCTGAAACCCCACCTCTGGTCACGGGTGTCAAACTCCTGGCGCCATGTTGCTGTCATGTGATGTTTTTCCCTTTCCCGGAGCTCGGGTGGGTGCGGCCTGCACCTGACGCATCTACCCTGCGGGCCGCCAATTTGACACCCTGCTCTAGGTGTTGACAGCTTTTTGTTAGAGTCCATCTGTGTCTGGAAGTCTGAAAGGGGATCGTTGTCCTCAGCTCTTCCCCCTTTTTTTTCCTCTGAGGTTACTTACAGTTCTGCTTTGGCGCACTTTGTTTACTTTGACTTTTGCTTCCCCAATTTGTGTGGGGAAATATGTTTATTGCACTTCCGCTTTTGCACTTATACCAATAATATGCAGACATACAGAAAACAGAGTTGGAAGGGGCTTAGAGGATTTCTAGTCTAACCCCTGGTCGGGCAGGAAACGCTATACCCGTGATGGCGAACCTATGGCACGGGTGCCACAGGTGGCACACGGAGCCATATCGGTGGGCACGCAAGCTCAGCTCTGGCACACATGCATGCGCCAGCCAGCTGATTTTTGGGCCTTCTGGGCCCACCAGAAGTCAGGAAACACACTGTTCCGGCCTCCGGAGGACCTCTGAGGGGGTGGGGAAGGCCATTTTTGCCCTCCCCACGCTCCTAGAAAGGCTCTGGAGCCTGGGGAGAGAAAAAAACAGGCCTACCGGGCGCACTGTGCCATCACATGCCAAAAGCGGGGGGAGCACGGGGGGGGGCAGGGCGCATAGAATTATGGATGTTGGCACGTGTGCGTGTGACCCCACTACGCTCCCCCTGCTTTTGGCATGCGATGGCAAAAAGGTTAGCCATCACTGCGCTATACCATTTCAGACAAATTGTTGTCCAATCTCTTCTTAAAAACTTCCAGTGTTGGAGAATTCACAACTTCTGGAGGAAAGTTATTCCACTGATTAATTGTTCTCACTGTCAGGAAATATTTATCATGAACGGGACAGGAGAGGAAAGGACAGGACAGGACAGTTCTACAGGTAGTTCTCAACTTACAACAGTTCATTTAGTGACTGTTTGAAGTTACAACATCACTGAAAAAAGTGACTTGTGACCATTTTTAACACTTACAACTGTTGCAATATCACCGTAATCATGTGATCACAATTCAGATGCTTAGCAACTGGCTCATATTTATGACTATTGCAGTGTCCCGGGGTCACGCGATCCCCCTTTGCAACCTTCTGACTAGCAACGTCAATGGGGAAGCCAGATTCACTTAACAACCGTGTTACTAACTTAACACCTCCAGTGATTGACTGAACTGTGGCAAGAGAGGTTGTAAAATGGGGCAAAACTCAGCTTAGCAAGAGAAATGTTGGGTTCAATTATGGTCATAGACTGAGGACTATAGTATATTGAGAGCCAGTTAACAACAGTCTCTCTGTGTGTGTGTGTGTATGTATATGAATATATATGTGTATGTATATATAGAAAGAGATAGATAGATAGATAGATAGATAGATAGATAGATAGATAGATAGAT